>JBBBDQ010001026.1:425000-737500 GCA_037127315.1 Ascarosepion bandense | reverse complement strand
GGAAAATGAAGGACCTTCTGCAGAAGGTAGTAAAAGAAAGCGAAAAGAAAGAATTGAGCATAAACTTAAAGAAAACTGATTGTATAGTCATCAACAAAAAGAAGGCCTCAAAATGTTAAACACAGATCGGAGAAACTAAAATAAAACAAGTAAAGAAATTCAAATAGCTGGGAAGTATTTTGACAGAGGATGGAAAGTGCGCCATGGAGATCCAAAGACATATTGGCATAGCCAAGGACACATTTCAGAAGCTGACCAGGGGACTGAAAGACAGGAAAATCTTGTTGGAAACAAAGAAAACAGTGCTGGATTGCTATATGATATCTTCCCTTCTGTATGGAAGTGAATGTTAGACGATCTCATCGAGGATGAAAAAGAGGCTTGAGGCAGCAGAAATGTGGTTTTACAGAAGGATGCTTAGGATACCATGGACGGAGCACGTGTGCAACGATGAGATGTTGGGAAGGATGCAAACGAGAAGAAAACTCATACTTAACATCAGGAAGAGATAACTTAGGTTCTTGGAACATGTAATGAGGAAGGAGGGCATGGAGAATTTAATACTTACAAGACGGGTAGAGGGAAAGAGAGACGGGAAAGCAGCGCGAGACATACTTGATAGGCCTGAGCAAATGGATGACGGAGCGGGGTTTTGGAGAGATACCAGGCGGAAGAATATTGAGATCGACAAGATACTGAGCCAAGTGGACGTCCATGATTGCCTACGTCATAAAGGAACACGGCACATGATGAAGAACACTATGGAGTGATGGACAGAGTACTACTGTGAGTCAGTTTGGTTTGTTTTATTTTACAGCATATCAATCTCAATGGATTAATCTCCTCAAAGATGATGGAGAGACTTGAAGCAACCGAAATGTGGTTTTACAGAAGGATGCTGAGGATACCATGGACAGAGCACATGTGAGGAACGACAAGGTTTTGGAGAGGATGGAATCGAAAAAGAAACTTATACTTAGAATCAGGAAGAGACAGCTGAGGTTTCTGGGATACGTACTGAAAAGGAAGACCTGGAGAATCTAATACTCACAGGACGGATAGAAGGAAAGAGAAAGAGGAAAAAGCAGTGCGAGACATACTTGTTGGGCTTGAGCAAGTGGATGGCGGAAAGAGGTTTTGGAGAGATATGAAGAAGAGAAACGTTAAGAACGACAAGTGAGAGGGGCAAGGGGAAGTTCCTGATCGCCTACGTCCTCAAAGAACACTGCACATAAAGAAGAACTGTTCAACATGAAGCCTAATTATATATATATATATATATATATATATATATATATATATATATATATACACGCGCGCGTGTATATATATATAGTTTGTTTTTTTTGTTTTTTGTTTTTTTTCTTCGAACTCCCCCTTCCCCAGATGGGTTAGTCTTTGATAGGTGTCTATTTATTTGATTAGTCCTTGGTCTGCCTTTGCCCTGACGAGCCGTTGTGCGAAACCGCGGTAGGTCTTGGCGATCTTGCGATTTTTTCTCGTGTGTTTTTGCTCTACGTCACTGCCTCTTGGTTAATCCTTTTTGGTTAGTTTTGTATCGAGCACTTTTCTTTCTTTGTGGTTCGTTCCGTTTGAGGGTTTTTTTCTTTGCTGTGAAGTACTGTATGTATTGTCGGAGCTCCGCAGTTTTCTTTTTTTTCCCCCTCATTGTCCAAAGCTTTATAGCGGCGGACAATAACGGAGTTAGATTCTGCCGGTTATTCGTGGTCCTTAAAAATTACTTACGTAAGATTTTAAGATTTGGATACGTACAGAGTCGATTTTATTATATATATATATATATATATATATATATATATATATATATATATATATATATATATAGTACAGTGCAAAAGTATTAGGACAAGAACTATTTTATCTTTTATGAGTCATCAAAATAAAGTTTCAAATCACCTCTGTCCTAACACTTTTGCATGCATACTACTGGTAGTGTGAAAAAGTATTAGGACAGGGGTGGTTTTCCTAAAAGCCTCACTGAAATTCAAATACAGGGTGAAAAGCCAAGTAAATTGCTTATAAATATTGATTATTTAAAACTAAGTGTAAAAGAAATGTATTAAAAAGAAATTATATTTAATTTTTCCTATATTCTATTTAACAAGCTATTTTGAAACTACTCTTGAACATTTATGGGATATTTTGGATAAAGAAATTGATAAATCTAATGTTACTTTGCAAGACACTTTGGGAACAAATACAAGCTGCTTGGCAGGAGATACCATTAGATACATTGAAGAAGCTTGTGATGTCAATGCCTGTCAGAATAAAGGCTGTGATCAAAGCAAAAGGCTATTATACTAAACATTAAATTTATTTTGTAACAAGTATTTTTTTCTTGTTAAAGCATTTGTTGAGTAAATCAAATAAAATTACTTTAATTAAATTGTTTATTTTCTGTCAATAGGCCTCATAAAAGATAAAATAGTTCTTGTCTTAATACTTTTATACAGTACTGTATATATATATATATATTATTATATTTTAGAACATGTACAGAATTTTTTAAAAAATATATCCACTACAAATAGTACATTTGTTTCGACATTGAAATTACAATGTCTCATCAGGCGGTGTGGAGAAATATATGAATAGCAACAAGCTTTTAAACCAGAGGCATGAAACCACAGTAAACTGCAAGCACATTAAAGAACTAACCTTACAATCATGCTAAAAAATACGACAGAAGCCAGAGTTAGGACTCCCTAGAAATGATACACCTTCACTGTACTAACAACACTCCTACATATACCACAAACTGTGATGTAAAAAATCTTTAAAAGGAAATTTTCTAAAAAATTAAAAATTCTATAAAAAAAATCGATTTACTAAATTCTAAAGTAAGGTTTAATATGCACAATTAGATTAATTATAAAAACTGTCCTTAATACACACATTAAACTTCACCTATTACCTTAAATACAAACATTTTATCTTTCCTCCTACATAAAATTCTACTTATTACGCACCTATTACCTGCTTACCTATTACCTTAAATTTTTAACATTAAATTTTACCTTTAACATTAAATCTTACCGCAAACGGCGATCTAATTAAAATTTGAAATTTAATAGAAAAAATTGGTTTCCAAACTGTGATCCAATTCAGATTTAAAATTTTATAGAAAAAATCGATTTCCTAAATCCAAAATTAAGATTAAATATACAAATTTAGATTAATTATAAAAACTCTGCTTAAATACAAAAATATTCTGTACAAAATAAGCATCCTACCCCTTACCTGCTCTTCTAAGAAGTCCAAAGGATATAGTCTAGTCGCAAGATAATAAAAACTTACATTCTAACTGCTAATGTTAAATCTGTCTAGAAATCAAAGACACTCATTAATCAACCATATTCACTACCCACACAACTTTCTTCAAAATTCTAACGGTCAATCCACAAGACTTGTTCTCTTATCACTAACCCCACCAACATCCCACACACATCTGACCAAATATAAGAGGCTTTCCATTCCTGTCCACACCACCTGATGAGACATTGTAATTTCAATGTCGAAACAAATGTACTATTTGTAGTGGATATATTTTTTTTTTAAATTCTGTACATGTTCTAAAATATAATTTATAATAAATATTCACAGCTCTATATATTATATATCGAACAGTGTTTTAAATTAATATTTTGGACGTTGTAAACAAATTTTTTCTTCGTTTTGTATTCACTTGGATATATATATATATATATATATATATATATATATATATATATATATATATATTTTAAATCGTGTCACCCCAAGCAAGCCATTCCACTGCCACTATAGCGCAGGGGTTACATAGAGCGATTGGGTATAGGAAATGTCAGGAGGGTGACAGACGACTTAGGATGTACATAGGGAGAGAGTTGGAGAGAGTGGGTGTGAGTTAGTGTGTTAGGAGGTGTCTATTGACCCTACATTTAAACTCCTGGAGGTTGTAGCCGTCGGGGAAGCAAGCATGCGGTAGGGAATTCCACAGGCGGGAAGTGCGAGGAAATAAGCTGTTGGAGTAGAAATTGCGGTTACATTTCATCGGTTTCACTGTAAAAGGGTGGGACCTAGTTGCCAATCTAGTATCTCGTGCAAATTCACATCTAGGGGTCACCTGTGATTTAAGTTCGTCAGAGCAGAAGCCATGAAAGCATTTATAGAAGAGGCACAGGGAAGCCACGTCACGCCGGTGAGAGAGTGACTGCAGGCGGTCAGCCAAGTCGGAATCAATCACATTACAGATTCTTCGCTGTATTTTGTCAAGAACCCCGAGGAGGATAGCAGAGGCACCCGACCAGATGTGGCAGCAGTACTCAATACACGGGCGGATGGTAGATTTATATAAGTGCAGGATAGATTCAGACGAAAAGAATTTCCGGGCCCTGCACAGAGAGCCGACTTTCATAGCAGCGGATTTAGCAATGAATTCGACGTAGTCATTCTACTTGAGGTCTGCTGAAAGTGTCAGGCCAAGCAGGCATAGAGTCTTACTCTCTGGGAGGCAAGCCTGTTCCATACTAATGGGAGGGAGGTGCGGTTGTCTGTGGTGGTTAATTGACAGCAGCTTCGTTTTGGAAGAATTGAATTTTACGAGCCATTTCTTACCCCAATCCACCACGGATTGGAGGTCCTTTTCAAGCTCGGCAGCGAGGTTCGCCTTGTCATCAACACCAGATTTTTGATCGAGGCAAGAGTAAACTGTGGTATCATCGGCGTACATGCCTACTTGTGATCTTATGGCATCGGGGAGATCATTGATGTAGATTAGAAAGAGCGTGGGACCTAGGATAGAGCCTTGGGAGACACCCGCGTTTGTAGTGTGTGTGTGTGTGTGTGTGTGTGTGTGTGTGTGTGTGTGTGTGTGTGTGTGTGTGTGATAGAATAGAACAGGTAGGAAAAGTGTGTTGAGTCTAGCATGTTTCAATTTATAAAGTCTTTTTAAAATTTGTTAATAAGACACGGATTTAAAACATTAAAATTAAAAAACAAGAACAATTAGACAGTATATTGGAATGTTGATTGAGGTTTGATTTCATTGGTTAGAGACGTCACGTGTAATAAAGCAATAGATGATCATTTTTAAATTGTACGAAACCCATGCCTGTTTACATGTATGTGTGCCACATTGATTATGCGAATCCTTTGACAAAATACGCCACAAAGAATTGATGGAGATGCTTGGCAGCCTGGACATATTTGGGAAAGACTTGAGAGTAATAAAGAATCTTTACTGGCAGCAAACCGCTTACCTCCGGATAGGTAATGAATTGAGTAGATATACAAAGATAGAAAGTGGCGTAAGACAAGGATGTGTCTTTTCACCGGATATGTTCAACTTGTACAGCGAGAATATTTTGAGGACCTTAGAAGTGATGCCTGGATTCGTAATCGGAGGCCACAATTTAAACAACCTAAGGTACGCAGATGATACAGTGCTGATAGCAGACACAGAAAGGAAACTACAAGACCTCTTACAGAAGGCAACAGAAGAAAGTAACAAGAAAGGACTAGAAATAAACTGCACGAAAACTGAATGCATGGTTATCAGTAAAAAGGGCAGTCCAAAATGCCAAATGCAGGTCGGGGATACCAGAATCAAAGAGGTACAAAAATTTAAATACCTCGGAAGCGTTATAACAGTGAACGGAAAGTGCGACACAGAGATCCGAAGGCGAATTGGCCTGGCAATGGATGCATTCCAGAAGCTGAGTAAAGTATTAAGAAACAGGACAATTTCGCTAGAAACAAGGAATAGAGTACTGGATTGCTACGTGCTGTCCGTCATTCAATATGGCAGTGAATGCTAGACAATACCATCGAAGATGAAGGAAAAACTTGAAGCAACTGAAATGTGGTTCTACAGAAGGATGCTACGAATATTGTGGATCGAGCATGTGAGTAATGATGAGGTCTTGGAAATGATGGAAACAAAAAGAAAATTAATACTGAGACAGCTGAAGTTCCTGAGACACGCAGTGAGGAAGGAGGGCCTGGAGAACCTAATACTAACAGGCCAGATAGAGAGAAAAAGAGACAGGGGAAAGCAACGGATAACATATTTGAAGGACCTAATCAGGTGGATGACAGAACGAGGTTTGCACGATGTAATAGGAGGCGTGCAACCAGGGATAGGGAAACGTGGAAAACCATGATCGCCTACGTCCTAAAGGGACAGGGCACATAGAAGAAGAAGTGACGAAATTTCATGGTTCAATACAATCTTCAGATCAATATTTATAGTGTCGTTGTCTGTTTACGCTGTCTGTCTGTCTGTCTGTCTGTCTGTCTGTCGGTATCTATCTATCTATCTATCTTACAACATTTCCTTATCTATCTATCTATCTATCTATCTATCTATCTATCTATCTATCTATCTATCTATTATTCTATCTATCTATCTATCTATCTTAGTTCCTTCATGATCTATCTATCTATCTATCTATCTATCTATCTATCTATCTATCTATCTATCTATCTATCTTACAACATTTCCTTATCTATCTATCTAAGTCGGCCGGGAACTGAACTTGGTATATCTTTCTAAAGCACAGATCAACCCTTGGACAAATTATGACTGTTCGGCGGATTATTGAGCTTTGTTATCTGGTACATAAACTTTGGTCATTTTAGCGTACAACTAAATTGACGGTAGGGACTCATCCTTTTACATTTGAATTGACTGGATGTAACCGTAAGTTCTATGCTGACAATTTAATCACTCACACTTCTCGCTTTGTAGAACTCTCTTACGACTTGTTGCTTTCACGAAAATTTTGCTCTTCAAATGTTTAAATACAATGTTAAATGTTATCTTAGGCCATCTTAATTTTATTGTTTTCTTTCCATAAAGATGTTTTCATTTTCTCATATTCTCTCACTCTCAGTAAGCCTTGTGTCTCAGTTGCCTTATTGCCTTCCTTGGGTAGAAATGATAAAAAAGACAGAAAGGGATGATAAACCGTAAAAAACAAAAACAAAAAAAAACAAAAAAAACAATCGTTTAATCAATTCGAAGTGGGTTTCAGGTTTCACTATGAAAACAAATTAAGCATCCTCGCTAAGATAATTACACATCATCATTTGATACCAGAGGTTCGAGTTCGAATTGAAACAAAAAAGCCAGTGAAGGTTTACATCAAATTTACAAGGCAGTGAAACACGGTTTTTTTTGGGATTAAAGATGGTGCGAATAAATACCGAAATAAGATCTATGCGATTTTTTTCTTTATTTATGAAATATTGATTTCCAACAAATATATTTTATGAACTGATTTCAACCGAAGTATCTTAAAAGCGTTTGTTCGAATTTTTGTCTTCTGTTTGTTGAGTAAATACGACTTAACCTATTTACAAGAATTGGTTTGAGAAATATCGACAGTGCAATGAAAGGGCTCACTTCAATAACGTGATTCGGCCTCAACGGTGAAACTGTTAATAGGCCCTTATCTATCTATCTATCTATCTATCTATCTATCTATCTATCTATCTATTATTGGAGTAGATAGATGTGGTTTCCGGCTTTCTCTTTTCAAATCTTCTCACTCTGTTAATTTTTTTTTTCAATTGGAGTAGATAGATCTATCTATCGCCCGGTTGTCACTCCACCCACATCTATTGAACAGGTTAAGGGGCTCATCGCTTGTTACCTGTTTAGGATGTGGTTTCCGGCTTTCTCTTTTCAAATCTTTTCACTATTACGTAGCCCCCTGCACATCAGTGGCGTTACCACCCTGCTCGGGGTGATACGATTAATATATATATATATATATATATATATATATATATATATAATTCCAGGTGAAAAAGACACAAGTTTTTTTAAATTTTTATTTTGAGTGCTCTGGCATTGATTTTATTATGAACAGTGATCAATATAATCAGTATTATAGAGATTAATATAATTATCCAGTTATGAACTAATTGTAAATTAATTCATAACTATATATATATATATAGATATATATGCCGCTTGTATACATTATATATAGTGCATCTACATCTATCTATCTATCTATCTATCTATCTATCTATCTATCTATCTATCTATCTATATATATATATATATATATGCATTATTTTCCTTACATGCACTTTCATCTAAAATATGTATCCATTGTTTTATTACATGTGACAAGTATCTGACCAATGAAATCAAACCTCAATCAACATACTGTCTCTGTGGATTTTAATTTAAAAAAAACTTTTTAAATCATTAATCGTTAGAAAATGCCTGAGGAAGCTCGTTAAAGTGAAACATGTTAAATTAAAGACACTTTTACCTACCTGTTCTTTACTTATTCTATTCATTTACACACACACACACACACACACACACACACACACACACACATATATATATATATATATATATATATATATATATATATATAGTGTGTGTGTGTGTGTGCGCGCGCCAGCAAAATAAGGAAAAATGTAGCAAGAAGAAAAGAAAAATAAAAAAAACGAAAGTAAATGAAAGGTTTCCGGGTTACCTGTATTTCTATGAGAAAGGCAAGAAGCATTCTGTCTTTTATAAGAAAAAAGATTCCAGAAACGTGTTAAATTGAACGAACCGAAGAAAACAGACATTCTTGCAGAACTAAACGGACATTCTTGCAGAACTAAATTCTACTAAGAAAAGCTTCGAATTAATATAACATAACGTTCGAAAAATGTTAATAATTGGTTGCAATAAAACAATCGCTCAATTTTGTCAACGTTTTGAGTTGGCACAAATAGTATACTTCTCATTTTCTTGTTTGCTTTTATCGATAAAAAAAAGTCCTTCCCATTTTCCGTACGGATTTTGAAGCGTAGGACAGCTGGTTAATGTTTCTTTGATTCGGCCTTGTGTCAGACATAACCGAACTCCCTACAGCTTACAGGATTTATGTAGAATTATCATCATCATCTTCATCATCATCATCATCAGAAGGTTGGCTGTCAGTTGGAATGTGAGGATTAGTGTAGAAGAGTGGAATAATAAAATATACATTTTGAATGTTAAAATAGAAATAAAAACTTATATATGAATGGAACATTGTGTGTGTATGTGTGTGTGTGTGTGTGTCCGTTACCTATAGACTCCAAAACGGCTGAACCGATTTCTTGAAAATTTACACAGTTGTACTATAAGCGTCTGCGAGTGTTCTTAGCTAGGTTTTGTGTCGAGGTACCCCTGATAAATATCGATAATCGAAAAAATCGGGTTATAGAAGGAGTGGTCCGATTTTAATCAAATTTGATATACTCATAGTCAAAGACATAAGAAACGATATTCAGAAGTTTCAAGGTTGCAGTTCTTACAATAGTGCAGAAAATCGATAATATATATATATATATATATATATATATATATATATATATATATATATATATATAAAAGGTAAGATGTTTGTGTGTGTGTCTTTTTATCTACCTGTATGTCTGTATTATTTTCAGCCCTTTTATTTTAGTTTTTACTTCGAGTTCGTCTCCAAGTAGGTATAATAGTAGTTCTTAGTCTCAGCCATGATACCATTTACTCAGAAGACTTATTTAGCCTTCAAAATTCAGTTTACGACGAAAAAAACTTATTTGATATCGATACCAGAAAATCAAAATTTGACTTACATCCATTCATTTTTCTTTCAGTCTACGGTTTCGCTTTAACTGGAAGCAAATATTGCTTTTTAGTTATTCGTGCCAACCTCCAAAGAGTCTGAGCTCCAGGACCATGGATTAGTTTTAAAGCTTTCATTACATCCGAGCAACGCTAGTTTATTATAAGGAGGAATAACAGTTGTAGGAGTTAATGTACAATTAGAAACATAATTCGTGGTTAATGATAAAGTTGAAGTATTAAAAGTTCGTACAAAATGTTTGTATCAGTAATTGTTGAGAGAGATAGGGAGAAAGAGAACAAAGTGCGACCTGACCTTACCCTCGGGTTGATTTGAAGTTGGTTATATTTTAGTTATGTGTCAGGAAACCGCTTCCCCTGACTGACCGCCTTCACCGGTTAGAGACCATCCTTAAATATTGATTCCAGTTACGTGGGGTGGCTCCAGAATATTTTTTCTTTAGCTGTGGAAAACCGTTTCTCTGACGTATTTTGAATTTTGTGATTTGATGACTAACCAAGATCCAGAGTTCAGCTTCAATTTAACGCCTGAAGTAGGCTGTAGATTAAATTGGCTGTAATGTTGCTGTTACAATAAAAATGGCAAAAAGAATTAAATTGTCTATAACACACCTTCTTAGCCACCTCTGTAATGTGTCGTTTTCTTCAGGACTATAAAGATAAACTCTTCTTTTTGCTCCAGAGTAGGGTAAAAAGAAGAAGCGCCCAGTCTTTTTCAGTCGGGTGGTGACATAAATATTTTCCTTTAATTCTTATTGAGCTATCGTTATACGCGTAAATATAATTTTCTCTTTTGCATTTAAGAAATTTTGACGACGCGATGATTTTCTAGGCCAAAAGCTAATCCACCGCTATCTTCGATACTTTCGGCGGTATGCCTACATGACTCATCATGGAAGCCTGTTCATAACATCGCGACACTCGGCCAATCAATACCATGCTCTTCCGGGAATACCCTAGTTAAGTATGAAATCACCGCCAACCAACCCCTTTCTACAAAGGTGTCGTCAAAAAGACCCTGTGATACCTATCTAAGAAATTGAAAAACTTACGAGAGGGAGTTGAAAGTGTCTACCATTGTCGTTTCTAGCCTATATTCCTGCTTCTACGGAAAGAGTGAACACTCCAGAATCGAACCCGAATGATTCCAAATACAACACATTTACAGTCGCATCCAACTACTAAATATCATGGTCCTGGGCATGACGGTAAACTGCATCAAGCAGCAAGGCCTCTGATTGGGAAGTTGTGAGGAGCATGGAACCACCTCTTAATTGCTGTTGTTCCCAGGTTCACCCTGACCCAGAGTGGTAACACCTGCTAGGATCCCAGCTATGGGCAAAGAGTTAACCCCTAAACTGGGGTCAAAACACTATAAAAGTATAAAAAATACATTTTTATAGAAATATATACATAAAAATAGACTTTTATAGAAAAATATATATTTTCGAAGGAAAAATATTACCAAAATACATTTTGAAGAAAAAATTATTACTGTAACACATTGTTGAAAGGAAAAATATTCTCAGTAAAACATTTTTGAATACAAAACTAGAAGACATTTTCAGTTTTCTAAAAAAAATAAAATAAAATAAAAAAAAACATTTTCAATAAAATCTGACTAAATCAACCTTCTCATTATAACTGAACATTAAAAATTACCTTAAAACCTCAACTTTTTTGGCATTAAATAACCCACAGATGTTGATATGCCGTTAAACAAAACTCAAACTCAAACTAAATATCAAGGCCAAAGACACCTCTCAGCCAAATACAACGGTGATACTGAAAGATTCCTTTCAAAATGAAATATTGTTTCTTTTACTATTCCATTCTCTGTTATTAGAAATTCTGAGGTATTTATTAATTTTAAGCAAATGAAGAATATTGTATATGTAGCGGACTAAAAAACGATTGGTTAAAAAAATACGTTTTTATTTCTCTCTAAATTACCACACATTTTCCTTCGAACAAACATTTAACTCAAATCGCTAAGTAGGTGTAAAGTTTTGCTGTGAACTACGCCCGCACGCTACGTCATAAATAGTCTGTCAAAAAATGACCAAGTGAAATTTTACCCTGCCAGCCGAAAGAAAGAGTGGCTTCAAAAACGCACCTACGGAATGCGCACGAACGTCGCCGGCCTGGTAAAAAATGGTAACAACCCACTTCAGCGACACCTGATAAGTACAGACTCTTTACCATGCGCATACATACAAGCCTATGTCGCATAGACGCTTATCAATGTCAACGCCCACACATGACACGGACGCCCTTGCCAATATGTACTGGCTTCGCATATACACACATCTTCGTCCAACGCGAACACGCCAAGGTTTGCGTATAAATAAATCTATTTTGCACTTGGTAAACCGTATTTTTTCTTTGTTTCAAATTGTTGCTTGTCTAAATGATATGAACTGGTAACTCTGTTCAACATATATACTCTATATTAATGCTTTTGTTTGTGGGTGATCAGGTTTTCACCGACGTTGGTAATATTGTTTTTTCTTAAAAGAACGTATCGACTACTCATAGTTAATTTGATGTATGCTGTATTATTTTTAATGGAAAGGATTTTTAAAAAATTTTTTACAATGCGCATGAATGTAATCTGTTTTCCTTATTTCATATCATGAAATGTTTTATATTTTTAGCATACAGTTTAATGGTTATCAGTATGGAAAATGGAATTGGCAAACAGCCTGAATTTTGGCTATGGTTGCTTATGTTCACTTAACATGAATGACATTGGGAAAGGCGTGAATTCTCTTCTCCCTGTACTATGTCCAATCCCAAGTTCTGTTGATTGACATCCAAGCCATTGTAACGGTTATCAGCCTGGAAATCGGAAATGAGGGAGAGAGTTCGAATTTCAGCTAAGACTACTTATGTTCACTTTAAACTAATAAACTTGGTAAAGTCATGAATCCACTTGTCCCTATACACCGTCTAATCATTAGTTATCTTGATGGACGGTCAAGCTAGTGTAATGATTACCAGCCAGGAAGTCGGAATTGAGCAACCGATGTCGAATTTCAGCTATGGCTGTTTATGTTCACTTTAAATTTATATCCTATTGGAAAGGCATGAATCCACATCTCCCTCTTACTTTGTCAGTTATTTGATAGACGTGCAAGCTTGAAAACGGAATGTCAAACTGAATTCGAATTTCGACTATGGTTTCTTATGTTCGCTTTTCACTAATATCCATTTGGAAAGGCATGAATCCGCTTATCCCTGTAAGATAAGTTGCCACTTAAATTGATGGGCGTAGTATAATGGTTACGGCATATTGCGTTGAATACACCGTTCCCGTCCGATCATCGAAGTTAAGCAACGTGAGCCTGATCAGTACTTAGATGGGTGACCACTAGGGGAAGTTCAGCCGCTGTATGCGTTCAGTGTCGGATGTGCATTGTGGTGCAGTGGATGTCGGCTTGGAAAGAGAAATCGGTCAGCCGAGTTCGAATTCCAGTTGAGTACCCTGCATTCACTTAAGCACTGGTACCCTTGGGAAAGGTATTATTCTGTCACTTCCCTTCAGTTATGGGTTAAATAACGGGATGGGGCCTGGAGGCAACCCAACCAGTGTTGGTGTCACAATAAAAACACCCTTGGTGGCCCTGGCGAAGCATCAAGTATTCAGCTATTTGACAAGATTATGAATTTCGTTATAAACTGCGCCAGGGTTCCAAATGCACAGGGAATACTGGAGGGGGTGTAGTGAGTTCTATCTCGGCCGAGGCCGCAGGACTACGAATGGTTACCAGCAAGCTAAACGAAATTAGCAAACCGGGTTCTAATTTTGGCTGATGTTGCTTATATTCATTTCACACTAATGCCTTCGGGAAATATAAGAATGTGTCAGTGTTTGGTCCCTGCATAAAATGTCTCATCACCTCCACAACATCATTGCTTCCAACAAATGAAAGTATGATAGTAAGCAATAGACAAACCGATCTTCCGTAACTATCATGACTGTTTTGTTAGTAACAGCAAAATTTGTCGCACCCATCATCAACCTAAAGACGATTGAGAAAAGGTAAATAGGCTTCCTTTCGCTGCCCTAGACACTGAGCGATATCTCTCAATATATATATCACTAGCAGTATAGCCCGGCGTTGCTCGGGTGTAATGAAAGCTTTAAAAATAATCCATGGTCCTGGAGCTCAGATTCAGCCTAAAGAATATTTGTGTGAAGTTTGGTGAGAATCGGATAAAAATTGTGGATTTGTATAAAGGACATACAGACACATAAACACACACACACACACACACACACACACACACACACACACACACACACATACACACACACATATCGTTTCCTATGTCTTTCTCTATGAGTGTATCAAATTTGATTAAGATAGGACCACCCCTTCTATGACCCGATTTTTTCGATTATCGATTTTCGATATTTATCGGGGGTACCTCGACACAAAACCTAGCTAAGAACACTCGCAGACGCTTATAGTACAACTGTGTAAATTTTCAAGAAATCGGTTCAGCCGTTTCGGAGTCTATAGTTAACGGACACACACACGCACAGACAAAGTTCCATTTATAAATGAGTTTAGATTAGATTTAGATAAGCTAGCTACTTATTGATTTCATGTATCTTTTGGAAAACGAAAAAGAAAGCTTAACTTTTATGTTATGCGAATAAATATGGGAATGAATGTACTAATTGCATTATTTGTATTATTTACATTGTTCGGAATATTGTCTTCATCTTTATTGCTATGTTTACGACGTTTCGGTCTTTGTGCGCTTCGGCCTTCTTCAGGTGATAGGAATTTCGAACCGAACCCTTTATTTCGATCACTTCTTCTTCTTCTTCTTCTTCTTCTTCTTCTTCTTCTTCTTCTTCTTCTTGTACCACCTTGTCCTTTCATGGCCTTCCACGTCACCCTATCCCTGGTGGCTCTTAGCACGCTTTCTCCTGTAACGTCTCACAGCCCCCGTTCTGTCATCTACCTGCTCAGGCCCTTCAAATATGTTTTCCGTTGCTTTCCTCTGCCTTTTTTCCCTCTATCTGACCTGTTAGTATCAGGTTCTCCAGGCCCTCCTTCCTCATTGCATGTCCCAGGAACTTTAGTTGCCTCTTCCTGATGCTGAATATTAATTTCCTTTTCGTTTCCATTCTTTCCAATACCTCATCATTACCCACATGCTCGGTCCACGATATGCGCAGCATCCTTCTGTAGAACCACATTTTAGCAGCTTCAAGTTTTTCCTTCATTTTCGATGATATTGTCCAACATTCCCTGCCATATTGAAGAACTGACATCACATAGCAATCCAGCAATTTCTTTGTTTCTAGTGAAAGTTTCTTGTGTCTTAATACGTTACCCAGTTTCTGGAACGCGTCCTTCGCCATGCCAATTCGCCTTTGAATCTCTGTGTCGCACTTTCCGTCTTCAGTTAGAACACTTGCCAGATATTTAAATTTTCGTACCTGCTTGATTTTAACACCCCCCACCTGTATTTGACACTTTAGACTGCTTTTTTTTGCTGATGACTGTGCATTCGGTTTTCTTGCAGGCACCTGAAAAATAACGAAATAATGTAAATACTGCGTCGTCTCAGAAATATAGACAAACATCACTTATTGTAATAATCTCCTGCCACCTCTTCGTTTGTTTTTCTCATTCTTTCTCACTCCTCCACCCACAAAAGCAGATAACCACACCCGATTGTGATTATATCCAATTTTCGAGGTGGCTATTTTCAATTACATTATTATTAGTAGCATCAACTTAATTCTCAATTTCTTGCAACTGAAATATCGAGAATAAAGAATCGTTATTAGTTATTTAAGCAATCTGTTCTCACTCATTCTACGATTAGCCGAAGACACATTGCCATTACGCCGTCATTTACAGAAACTGGACACATTAAACTGTCCGTGTATAGCCTGCCTTGTGGTTGTAATTATTGCGTATTTCACACAAACATCAATGATCCGTGTTCGTCAGTCAGTCAATTAAATGTCATACGTGATACAGAGACATGACTGACCGGACAGAAGATTTTCCTGCAGTAAGTTGCCATCTGTCCTGCTATTTAACATATAACTGGAGACAGAAGCGATGGATTATATTATATCATTATATTAAGACGTAGTAAATAAAGGGGTATCAGTTTATTACTTCATAACAATAGAAAACCGATCCTCGACTTTATGCCCAATAGAAGCTTTATTTATGTTTTCAGCTATTATATTCAATCAGTCGGTTAAGTGCCATACGTGATACACGCTTTGGGCGATCATGTCCCGAAGGAGACATGGCTGACTGGGCAGAAGATTATCCAGCAGTAGGTTGCCTTTGTTTCTGCGGTAGACTGGTTGCCACCCAAGGCTAAAGAAAACAATATACGCTGAAATCTAACACATAACTGGAATGAGAAGAGATGGGTTATATTATATCATTATATTAAGACGTAGTAAACAGTGGGGAATCAGTGTATTACTTTATAACAACAGAAAACCGATCCCCGACTTTATGCCCAATAGAAGCTTTATTTATGTTTTCAGCTATTATATGCAGTCAGTCGGTTAAGTGATACACGCTTTGGGCGATCATGTCCCGAAAGAGACATGACTGAATGGGCAGTAGATTTTCTCGCAGTGAGTTGCCATTACTTTCTGTGGTAAACTGGTTGCTAACCAAATCTACAGAACCCAATCTGCCCTGCTATTTAACGCATAGCTGAGGGGAGAAGCGACGGATTCATACTTTTCCCAAAGATATTTTCACATATGTGAATGTACCGAATTCGATTGCAATTCGAACTCGGCTCTCCGAGTCGATATCCATTGCATCACAACGCACATTCGTGTTTTGTACGCGAGCAAAAATTCAAAGTTTATATTGCTGATCTTCAAGGACGAAAACAAAGTTTCCTCAAGCTGTAGTACAATCTTACTAACCATTTCTTTAATATGGATTTTGGATTTGAGTTTTGTTTAACGGCACACCAACCTATGTGGGTTATTTAATGCCGAAAAGGTCGAGTTTAAAGAATTTTTTTAATGTTCGGTTATAGTAAGAAAGTTGATTTAGTCAGATTTTGACGAAAAAAAAAAATTATTTTATTTTAGAAAACTGAAGATGTCTTCTAGTTTCGTTTTCAAAAATGTATTGCTGGTAATGATTTTTTTTCCTTCGAAAATGTACGATGGCAATTTTTTTCTTTAAAAATGTGTAATGGTAATAACTTTTTTCTTAAAAAAATTTGTTGGTAATGTTTTTCATTCAAAAGTGTATATTTTTCTATAAAAGTCTATTTTTATATATATTATATTTCTATAAAAGTATTTTTCTACTTTCATAGTGTTTTAACCCCAGTTTGGGGTTAGCTATTTACCCATAGCTGGGACCCTATCAGGTGCTACCAGTCCGGGTCAGAGTGAACCTGGGAACAACAGCAATTAAGAGGTGGTTCCATGCTCCTCACAACCTCCCAATCAGTGGCCTTGCTGCCGGATGCAGTTTACCGTCATACCCAGGACCCTTTAATCTGGAACGAGAAACTAGAATTAGCTTAATACTACTTAGTGGCTTGATAACAATTTACCACCAATATCAGTTGTCCATGTTCAATCCTAAGTAAAATTCAGTACTTTCAATATCGATTTTCAATGCAAGCTAACCAGCTTCACGTGAAACTTTCATTGTTTGAGCGTTTGACTACATTAAAAATCATTTTGGTGTTCGAACCCTTGTAAAAAAATGTCAAAAGCAGATTTTCAAGGATGATAGAAAAGCATTTCTCTATATTTCTTAGATGAGGTAGTATTTACTTTATTCGGACGATTGTCCTCATCTTTGTTGTCTTTTGTACGACGTTTCGGCCGTTGAACGCTCCGGCTTTCTTCAGGTGCTAGGAATTTCGAATCGCACCCTTTATTACAATCACTGGGGTATATCATCCTCATTCCTTGCGTAAAGCTACTATTGAAAGACATGAGTTATCTCCCTCTAACCCTGCAAGTTACTTGTTCACGACTGCTGTAGCCTGATATTGAACTCACAACTCTAAGAGTCAAGTTAGGAACTAACCAACGTCTATATCCACTGGGCCATGTTTCCTTAAGAGCAAATGATTTCTTTATTTGTTCTATTTTCACTTTTCCGTTTGGAAAATAGTTGTCAATGGTTTATATTTGTTGTTGCTTTTTCAATCATTACAGAGCCGATAAAATACGCAATTAAAATGGTACCAAGGCCATTTCTTAAAATATTAAGGTGTTCCCTCAGTAATTATGTATATTATCGCTATGAATGATGGGTTTATCAATCAAGAAAGAATTGTGGATGAATAGTAGGAAGCTGCGTCTAGAATTAGTTTATAACCTCATTTACGCGACAGTTTGTCCTTTAGAATGTATTTAAGAGTTTAATTGGAAAAAAAATTGCAAAAAGGGAATATGGTTTCCTCATGACATGTCGCTTGAGAGCTGAACAGAATTAAAGCAAACATTTGTCTGCAATATTTAAAAGCTCTCACTGAAACTCCAAGTAAACCAAATCATAATTGTATTTCGCCATTAGTTAATGAAATTCTGTGTTACAATAGTAATGATTGTTATAATTAAGTTCAAATAGAACTTATTTCACTTTTATTAAATGTAAATTTTCGACTATTATTATTCATTCGTGATTATCATTGACTTTCACATTGATTTTTACGAGGAAAAAGCATTGTTACACTTTATTGATTTTTTTTATTAATATTCCCTTTCATCTTCATTTTTTTAGATAAAAAATAGTCAATGATTATAATTGAAGTATTTACATACATCATCGTTTTTTCATTAGATCAACTATTATTATGTAGGTTTGGCTAGTATTAAATTTCATCTTTATTTTCTATTCGGTGTTGCATTGTCAACGAAGTATTTACTTTAGTCTTTATTTTGCAATAGAGGAAGAATTGTCAGCCATTATTAATTTTTACTAGTATTTAATTTTATCTTCATTTTTAATAGGCAAACTATGGCCAGATATTATTAATCATTTTTGACTGGTATTTACTTTTATCCGCGTTTTTTTTTTTTTTTTTTAGATGAATCATTTTCAACTAACAATAACCACGCCTCGGAAAATCCCCATTGGCTATAATATCGCCTCTAAATCATTGTCGGCTATTTATACCAATTTTTACTAGTATTTAATTTGATCTGAAATTTTCATTACATAAAGCATTGTCAGATATTTTTATTAGTTTTTTAGTGGTATTTACTTTCATTTGTGTATTTTAATTAGACAAAGCATTGTCGGCCATTATTAGACATTTCGACTGGTATATACTTTCACCTTTAATATTTATAAGATTACGAATTGTCAGACATTATTAATAATTCTTACTGGTATATACTTTCATCTTTTATTAAATGAAGCATTGTCAACCATATTTGTCATTTTTGACTGGTATTTAATATCATCTTTATATTTAATTAGATGAAGCATTGTCTGTCATTATTAATAATTTTACACTGGTTTTTACTTTCATCTTCATTGTTTATTAGGTGGTCAACCATTTATTAGTATCATTTTTTATTAGATAAGGTATTGTTACCCATAATTATTCATTTCTGACAAGTATTTACTTATATCTTCATTTCTGAGATGAAACATTGTCAGCATTTATTACTAATTTTTGCTAGTGTTTACTTTCATCTGTTGTTTAATTACATGAAGCATTGTCAGTCACTATTATTTATTTTTGAGAGGAATTTACATAAATCAACCCTTTTTTTATTAGATAAAGCATTGTCACCTATTATTATTATTACATATTATTAAAATATTCATTTTTAATAGTTAGATTAATGTCAGCTATTATTACTAATTTCTTCATTTTTTTTAATTGCTAATCATACTTTCATTTCTATTAGATGAAGCAGTGTCAACTATTATTACTAATTTTTTTAGTATTTAATTACGTCTAAGTTTTTAATTATATAAAGTATTGTCAGCTAGTTTTACTCTTGAGTGATATTTACTTTCATCTTCGTCTTTTAACTAGAGGAAGCCATTATTAGATATTTTGACTGGTATTTACTTTCATTGTCTTTTTTCTTAGATGAACCATTGTCAGCCATATTTGTCATTCTATACTGGTATTTAATGTCATTTCATTTTTTATTAGACGAATTATTGACAGTTATTATTATTAGTTATGACTGGTATTTAATTTAATCTAGGTTTTTATGAGACAAAGCGCTGTCAGCCATGATTAGTCATTTTTAATGGTATTTACTTTACGTTCTGTGTTAGATGAAGCATTGTTAGCCATTATTAATCATTTTTACTTTCATCTACATTTTATTAGATGAAGCCTTTTCAGCCATTTTGTCTAGTGTTTACTTTCAATTACGCCTTGAAATGCGTTTTGCTTGTTTGTCTATTTGGAAAGGTATTTTTTGGCCATTTCCTTTTTGGCAGATATATTTGTTGCTTCTAGTCTTTCTCATAACATGAGCATGAAGTGCGAAACTTATTTCTTGAAACTAGTGTGTATTTATATAAATCTTTTCTAATCCAGGCCCACAATTAAGTTAACACCAATGGACAATGAAAATTGAACTAATTGCATCATGCAAAGAGGCTAGAAACCCGTCAATGGACAAGGAAAACGTGAAATAACTCCATCTTTCAAAGAGACGAAACACTCGCCAAAGGATAATAAAAATGCAACCTAATTCCATCCTGCAAAGCCGTTAAAAAAACCCGGCAATAGACAATGAAAACATGGCTTAATTTCATTCAGAAAGGAGACTAGACACACGGCAAAGGGCAATGAAAATAGTACCTAATTTCATCCAACAAAGAGGTTTAAGTCATTGGACTGTGGATTTCAGCGTGGGTGTCTTCAAGTACATTCCTTGACACATAATGGAATCATAATCTATTATGATTCCATTATGTGTCAAGGTTGAAGTGCAGCTTCCCAGGAGCAGGCACGTCACCGGAGTATTACAAGTGAGAAGGGCGTTCACCCTAGTGTGTGTGTGTGGGGGGGGGGGGGGGGTGGGGGGGGGGGGGGGCATCATCAAGAGATGTACTGGAAAAATCAAATTTTAAAATTATTTAACATCAATTTCACAGGAGTAAGGTCTTTCGTGATTTCAGCTTCCCTAATATGAGTTGTGGTGCAGTGGATATCGACTCTGAACGACAAATCGGGGTGACGAGTTCAAATTCCAGTTGAATTCCTTACATTTATTTACGCACAATTACCCTTGGGAAAGGTATTAATCAGTCTCTTCCCTCCAGTTATGGGTTAAATAATAGGACAGATTGAGTTCTATAGCCTTGGCTGGCAACCAGTCTACCGCAGAAAGCAATGGCAACCTACTGCGGGATAATCTTCTGCCCAGTCAGTCATGTCTCTATCGAGACATGATCGACCAAAGCGTGTGTCACGTATGGCACTTAACTGGCTGAATATGTGTTATAAAATTTATTTCTTATAAAATTAAAAATAGAAACTGTCATATTGTCACGGAATAACATTTGAACTATTTCAGGGTTTGAAGAATACGTTTTGGAGGGGAGGTCGATTTTTCTTCCCTTCCCTAGAGAGAAACTAAAACAGACCCCGCTGACTTTAAAATTCATTTACTCTCTGTTTACACGAGTTAATTAGAGTGGAAAGCCCCTTTAGTGCCTTCGTGTAATTCTTTCCCGTAAAGAGGTTAAACACCCGATGGACTGTGGGTTTCAGCTCGGATATCTTCAGGCAGGTTACTACTCTTACATATTCTGTGACCACAGTATATAATTTCATTCAGAGGTGTTTTTAATTAAGCAAATATTATTAAACAGCAAGAATGCAGGCTGGTAAATAAAAACTGCGTTTTCATTAAATAAATATTATTTTGAAAAATCAGGAATGCAGACACCAGTGACAAACGAAATTGTGTTTGTATCGAGATAGCTGTTCTCAAGGCCAGGAAATATAAAACAAAAGTGTATTTACATTAAATAAATATTATTTTGGAAAATTAGAAATGCAAAGACTAGGTTTGAATTGAAGGAATGTAATTAAATTTTTGTGAGCAGTCGTGTTCAAGGTCAGAGAATATAAGCCATGGAAAGACAGGAATTAAGATGACGCATCTGCGACCCATAGAATTAATTCGGTCAAACAGGAAATATTATACAATGATAGGGAACTGTAATGACGTCAAAGGCAGTTTGTCAAAGGCAATAATAATAATTTGAAAACAATAAGTAAATGTTACTGAAAAATATGATACAATCGAGCGAACTTAGGGAATCTCAGCTTACATAAGAGTAAGGTTCCGGGCAGAGGTTAGAGACAGTTGGGAAGTCGGAGGGAATATAAACGATCACAACTTCAGCCAATCAACTGCTCTCGTATGTGCGTCCTCGTATGTAATAGCGTGTGTGCTATCTCTCCAGCTGCCTCCTACTCCATGCCAGTGTCACCGAAGAAAAAAAAATAACTTGATACTTTTATACACATGTTCATTTTTTCGTGTTAGTCATTGATACCAAGAACACCGTCAACCTTTTGTTCCAGATCCTACAACAACTACTACAACGCCTAGATGCGCGTTGTGGTGCAGTCGATATTGGCTCGGAACGAGAAATCGGGGAGCCGAGTTCGAATTTTAGTTGAATTCCTTCCATTCACTTACGCACAAATAACCTTGAGAAAGGTATTAATCCATCATTTCCCCCCAGTTATGGGTTAAATAACAGGACAGATTTGGTTCTAAAAACTTGGCTGGCAACCAGTCTACCGCAGAAAGTAATGGCAACTTACTGCGGGATAATCTTCTACCCAGTCAGTCATGTCTCTTGTGAGACATGATCGCACAGCGTGTATCACGTATAGCACTTAGCTAACTACAACGCCTTCCTTGGGTATTTCCAACTCTTTTATCCTCCTCAAATCTTATAATGGGAATACTCTCATCTAAAATAACAGTTAAAGAGTAGACAAAGGAGAAATTCCGTAACCCAATTCTCAGTCGAGAAAAAACAAGAAATGAGAGAGAGAGAGAGAGAGAGAGAGAGAGAGAGAGAGAGAGAGGAGTAGAATTTCATCACTTAAGCAACTTTGAAAGCTTTCTTCTTCTTCATTTGCCGTGTCCCTTCAGGTCGTAGGCGACTATGGACTTCCACTTGGCTCTGTCTCTTGTCGCTCTCAAAATTCTTCTTTGTATCTCTCCCAAACCCCGCTCTGCCATCCATTTGCTCAGGCCTATAAAGTAGGTCTCGCACTGTTTTCTCCTGTCTCTCTTTCCCTCTATCCGTCCTGTGTGTATTAAATTTTCCAGGCCCTCTTTCCTCATTACATGTCCCAGAAACATCATCTGTCTCTTCCCTATATTAGGTATGAGTTTTCTCCTCGTTTGCAACCTCTCCAACACCTCGTTGTTAGTCACGGGCTCAGTCTACAGTATCCTCAGCATCCTTCTGTAAATCCACATTTCTGTTGCCTCAAGCCTCTCCTGCATCCTTGAAGAGATCGTCCATCATTCACTGCCATACAAGACAGACATCACATAGGTCTGAAAAGAAAAAAAAAGTTCTATCTTGTATTATTATTGTACAACTGCCTGTTAATTCATTCTTTTTTTTCATTGATCCAAGGAAGTTACAACCATCCTAGTTAGTTATAATTATTGTTTTTTTATCATTTCACCCCAAGCAAGGTAATAAAACCATTAAGACGCAATGGATTACTGAGTAGACAGAATATCAGAAAAAGAAAAATATTATTAAGGAGAGAGAACAATAAAAGAACAGGAATAAAGATGACAGACAATAACATTCAATATTGCCTTTAAAGTTTTGAAAATCAAAGTTGACCGAAAAGCAAGAAGCCCGAAGTGAGTTTCACAAGCGAGAAGTGCCAGAGAAGAAACTGTTAGCGTAGAACTTGCGGTTACATCTAGCTATTTTAACTGTAAGTTGGTGGTACCTTGCTGCCAATCTAATAGTACGTTTAAATTATTAAATTCTAAGTATAAAAGGGGAAAGATCATCAGAACAACAATCATGAAAATATTTATAGAAAAGCCACAGGGAACTACGTTACGGTCCTGGGAAAATGACCGAACTAAAGATGACAGGTCAAAACTAATAATATTGCAGATTCTTCTTTGTATTTTATCAAGAATCTCTAAATACATAGAAAAAGCACTAAACAAGTTATAGCATTAATATTCAATACATGCTTGAATGGTAGAATTGTAAATGTGAAAAATGAATTTTGACGAGAGTAATTGTTTAGCACGAAATTGCGAACAAATTTTCTTAGTAGCAGACATAGCAACTGTATCGATATAAACTTTCCACTTCATGTCAACGGAAAACGCTAATCTGAGAAGGTGAAATGCGTGACTCTCCTGGAGGTTAGCATCAGCCATGCTGATGGAAAGGAAAAAGGTTCTCTAAGAGGATTAAAAGAGAACAATTTTGTTTTGGAGTTGTTAAAATTGACATATCATTGCTTGCCCTGGTTAACAACAGATTTTAGATTATTTTTAAAATCAGATGCCAATTTGACCTTATCGAACCGATCAGATTTACTATTAAGACAGGGGTAAAAAGTTGTGGCATTGGCATTGACTACGAGTTTATTACTATTTCCTCCTTCGGAAATCTTCCAGAATTTCATGAAAGAACTTCACTAAAAAGGAAAAAAGATGTTCTATCGAGCATAATTACCATCTACCTGTCTGTGAATTATTTGACTAACTCAACTTAAAAAAAAAAATGGCGATCCCGACTTGGTAGCTCGGCTACAGTCGCTCTCTCACCGGCGTGATGTGGCTTCCCTGTGTCTCTTCTACAAATACTTTCATGGCTTCTACTCCAATGAACTTAGCTCACTAGTGCCTCCTATGTATGAATTTACTCGAGCTACTAGACTAGCAATTAGGTCTCAACCTTTTACAGTGAAACCGATAAAATGTAACCGTAATCTCTACTCTAACAGCTTCTTTTCTCGTACTTCCCACCTGTGAAATTCCCTACCGTATACTTGCAATCTCAAACAATTTAAATGTAAGTTCAATAGGCATCTACTATCTCACTGACTTTCTGTCACGCTCTTTTCTCCATCCACTCCACCCCCATCACACCAGTGTTCTTTTTATCCTTCTATTACCCTCTTCCTGACACCCCCTATAATCTTTCTTACAATCTTTCTCATCACTTTCCCCCCTATGTAACCCCCACCAGTGGCAGTAAAACTGCCTTGCTTGGGGTGAAATGATTAAAAAAGTATATCTGTACTGAGTGGATTTTTATCACAGTGTTGGAAGTCAGCTAACCAGGCCGGCGACTCATCAAACGAGGAAAGAATTTCAAAATTTTTAGTAGAGAATGAGAATATTGCGAAATTTGCAACTGCATATACGAATTCCTCTTTTGAAATACAGTTAAGCAAATAAGATGTAACCTAAATTCTACTCCAACAGCTTCTTTTCTCGCGCTTCCCGCCTGTGGAACTCCCTTCCACAAGTTTGCTTTCCCGACAGCTACAATCTCCAGGTGTTTAAATGTAGTGTCAATAGACACCTCCTATCACACTAACTCCCAATTATTCTCAGAACACTCTCATCTACCCAACCCTCATTCTCGGTATCCTTACCCGCCTATCACCCACCCTCTGACATTTCCTATATTTAATCATCCTTTCTCCACTCTATGTAGCCCCCTGCGCAATAGTGGCAGTGACATGACTTGCTCGTGGTGAAACGCTTATAAAAAAAACACATAAAAAATTGGTGGAATTGAGGGAGCAAGAGTCTGTGAAAATAGGGGGAAGAATCACGGCTGTGTCTGAAAGGTGGAAGATATACAGCAGGGAGGTTCTTAGTTAAAACATTGAATGCACATAAATTGACGTGTGACATGATGGACGCTCTGAAGAAGCCTGAGTCCCGAATCCGAAGAGTTTATAACGGTTTATGGATTCTTACAGCACCAAGCCAACTGTCCCGAAAGAAAACAGACGCATGCACAACTGTGACGGTAGATCTTCTGGGTTTAATGGAACTACGCCTCCCATAAGGTTTTTTTTAACACTGACATTCAGATGCAGTCGCGTGTAGATAGGAACGCTGCCGACAACGCGCGTTCGCTTCTTTGGTCCTCCTGAGACTTTTGAAATCACACGCATATACATACAGGTCTCTATCGCACATGCATATACATACAGGTCTCTATCGCACACGCATATACATACAGGTCTCTATCACAAACGCAAATACACGCAGGTCTCTATCACACACGCATATACACACAGGTCTCTATTACACATGCATATACACACAAGTCTCTATCACAAACGCAAATACACGCAGGTCTCTATCACACACGCATATACAGACACGTGTCTATCACACAAATTGTTACACACATACACAAACATGCACATTCTTCTTATAACTTATTCTAAGTTGTTGTTTTTTTGTTTTTTTGTTTTTTTTTTCAATACAATATAAATCTACCATCCGCCCTTGCAATGAATACGGCTGACATGTCTGGTCGCGTCCTCCTGCTATCCACCCAGGGGTCCTTGAGAAATTCCAACGGAAAATCTGTAATGTGATCGATCCCGACCTGGCAGCCAAGATACAGTTAATTTCTCACAGTTAATTTCTCTGTGTCTCTTCTACAAATACTTTCACGGCTTTTGCTCCGAAGAAATTAGCTCTCTGGTTCCCGCTATGCATGAATTTGCTCGAGCCACAAGATTAGCAACTGGGTCCCATCCTTTTACTGTGAAACCAATAAATTGTAAACGCAAATTCTACTCCCTCAGCATCTTTTCTCGCACATTCCGCCTGTGGAATTCCCTTCCATTTACTTGCTTTCCCGACAGCTACAATCTCTAGGAGTTTAAGTGTTCAGTTATGTCCTATCTTGCTAACTTGCATCCTTTCTCTCTCTCTCTCTCTCTCTCTCTCTCTCTCTCTCTCTCTCTCTCTCTCCTCTCTCGTGCTCCTTTTCCCGTCCAATCCACTCTCAGTATCTTAACCCTTCTATTACCCACTTCCTGACACGCCCTGTAACCTGTCACTCTTTCTCATAACTTTCCTCCTTTGTAACCCCCTGTGCACCAGTGGCAATAGACTGCTTTGCTTGGGGTGATATGATTATAAAAAAAAATTGTCTACATATGTCATTTCTTTTTTTTTAATACATGCATTGCCATTTGTTTCATATTTATTGTTTTGTGCGTACTCATTTTTACCTGGACTCACATGAGTCCGCCAATATTGTTTGTGGGATAAATGTTCCAGTAGCCCATTTATTTATTATCCGGTGTGCTGATTGCTGCAACATAACGGTGCCTAGTATTTAACCAAACATACTAGAGTCCAGCAACAAGTTTACCGTCTGGCAGAGATAAACTTCCTTTGAAGTTAACATAGACTTACGAAAACTTCATCCTCAAGGATGCGCGACAAATTTTCGAGAATTATTTCAGGAAAAAAAAACCCGCATCCTTGACACCACTAAATGCGGTAAGAGAATGCTCTAATAATGTAGCCTTGTATCATACTTGGTTTATTTAAACCAACAGACCCCTATCTCTCTCTTTCTTTTTTCCTCTCTCTGTTTCTGTCTCATTTGATAATGTCAGAATCTCTAGCTGCGTACAAGCATCCATGACACAATGCTGCGAAGCAGAATGTATTTCATGAAGATTATTCCTGACAAGTAAACGATCCAAATTTCCGAACGGATGTTTTTCTGAACCCCTCAATTTTACTTGAAGCACGCCGGTCACGAGCAGCCAATATCGAATCGGAAATAACAAACCGATCGGTCGGTCTTTTAAAAAAGAAGGGAAAAATCTGAAAAATAAGTAACGAAATAAACAAACGTGAAATTAGTGAATAATGATTTTCGATGCAATCATCCGTTTTATTTGACGCCATTTGCAAAATAAGCTGAAAGAAAAAATGACCTGGCCTCGGATTCTAACATTTGAATATTTCATCCAATTTCTTATAACATGCATATCATTTCTTTCTTTCTTTCTTTCTTTCTTTCTTCATTACTTCTTTCTTTTTGTCTTTCTTTGTCTATTTCTACTTTCCTCTCTTGTTTCGTTAATTTAAACTCGCTTTTTTTTCTTACATTCTTTCTTTCCTCGTTCTACCTTTATTTATCTCTGCCTTCTTAGTTTTTTTTTTTCAGACTCCATCTTTCCTTCTTATTTTTTCCAGATCCTTTAACTTTCTTAATCGTTTTTCGTTCTTTTTTTTAGTTCTCATCTATCTTTTTGTTTAATTTTTCTTTTTCATTATTCTTTCTTTTTGTCTTTTTTCTTTTCTTTTGTTCTTTTTCCTTTTATTCTCTTATCTATTTACTTATTCCTTCGTTTTTTTCCTCTTTCGTTTTGATATAACAATATATATATAAACATGCGGTGTAGATATTGAAGAATTCAAAGGAGTGTCCTGTATATAAAGTAATAGGATAACTCTTTAGAAGAGCTCTAAATATATGTGTATATAAATACATATAGAGCAAATATATGTAAAAATTAAAACAGACATGTTCTTCCATGGTTAAGCGGAAGTATAGGCCTATTTCATGTGAACCTTCATCAATCATCTGTACAATAAAGACGGAAGCTGATGAAGGTTCACCTGAAATAGGCATATACTTCCGCTTAACCATGGAATAACGTGTCCGTTTTAATTATTACATCCACACACACACACACACACACACACACACACACACACACATATATATATATATATATATATAGTTAGTTAGTTGTTTAGCCTTTAGTCATAATTAAATTAAACCAGTACCCCGCCCCACAAAAAAATAAAAAATAAATAAAAAATAAAAATAAAAATAAAAAGTGGTCAATACATTTATATTGTAGAGCTTTCGAATATTTTTAATTTGGAAATGAGTTATTTCCGCAACCTAGGTTTCAACCTTTCGGTATTTTCAGGTGATTCATAATAATTGATTTTTCCGTTTTTCAAACGTACGAACAGGGATTTTTTTTTCCTAACGCGCGACGGAAATTTTTAAACAAACGAACATCTTCAAAATTAGAGAGGAGTTATTGAAGAATTTTACACTACTTTCATCTACGTTTGTATGATCCTAGTATATATTTATAAGTATGATTATATCTGGAAATTATTTCTCTTCTTTCAATTAGTAATTTTTGTTCTGGGAATTACATGATGGATAACTTTTCCTCCTGGCCCAAGCTGCATACATTGCCACCGTTGTATGGTTTGGCTATTATCACTATACACCAAATTATATCAGGGTCTTTTCCCTTTTTCAATTTTAATTTCAACACTTGGTTGGCCAGTTTGATACAATTTTTTAGGTTTTCCAGTTTAAATGTAGATTCATAATTATTCCATCTATTTTTAAAAATGTCTTTAGTAGACCCCAAATATCTTTTTCTTTCTTCATCTGTCATGCACATCTGTTTTCTAAATAACCACATCTGTTTTACAAAGTCCGTTAAGTAGACATTTGTTTTAGTCCCTATAGTTACATTCCTTATCAATGAAGTTATTTTGAACGCTATTATTTAGATTTCTGGCTTTTTTAATGCAATTTTCTAAATTTTTAGTACAATTATAACTTAATTTAATTGAATTGCTATTGAAAAATTTGCTTAATCATGAGTTTTTGTGCAGCGTTTACTTTGAATAGATAACCGTTACCGCCCACTCAAATTCAATAAACCTTCTCCCCATAAGGTATTATAGACAAGCATATATACATAGCTGAGCCAAATCTCCACACACAAGGCCTGAAGATTGCGTTTAAGCATCAACCAGACTGACACTGGGTGTTGACTTGAATGTCAACTTTTATATTTATTTACGCTCTAACCTCGTTATTGAGCTCATTAGTCTTTAATATGGCATATAAAATTATATATATATATATGATCTGGCAACGTCTTCGACCGCTCGACCACGAATGGCCTCCTGTCTATAGTTTATATAGGCTTGATTAATATATATATATATATATATATATAGTACTGTGCAAAAGTATTAGGACAAGAACTATTTTATCTTTTATGAGACATTAAAATAAAGTTTAGATCACCTCTATCCTAACACTTTTGAAAATAAGTAGAGAGAGAGAGAGAGAGAGAGAGAGAGAGAGAGAGAGAGAGAATTTTCTGAATTATTAATACAATTATAACTTAATTTAATTGAATTGCTATTGAAAAATTTGCTTAATCATGAGTTTTTGTGCAGCATTTACTTTGAATAGATAACAGAGAGAGAGAGAGAGAGAGAGAGAGAGAGAGAGAGAGAGAGAGAGAGAGAGAGAGTGTGTGTTGACAGTTATACTAACACCTTCCGCATTTTGTATTGTTATTTTTTGTTAATATATATTTGTTATTTCTACCCTGGTTGTCGTGTTGTTGTTTTCGGACCTTAACCTGGTCCATAACAATAAACCATACGCAAGTTCTAATTTTTGGACGATTGGTATTCCATCCCAAAATTGTAATTTGCTAAGATGGTACACCAGCGTTGTATTCGTTGAATGCGTAAAAAATTATCTCTTTTTTTTTTTTTTCGAACCAAAAATGATAACAGTGGTTTGTGCTCTGTCTGTAAGCTAAAACTAATTCCGTATAGAAATTTATGAAATTTGTTCACTGCAAATATTATTTCTGATGCCTCTTTTTCGATCTATCTGTCGTTTTCTCTGCCGCTAGTAGCGAACGCGGATCATGTGCTTAGGCTTTCATGTTACGGTTATCTTTATGTAAAATTACTGCTCTTATACTGTAGTCACTAGCATCTGAAGCCTATATGATTTCTGCTTTCGCATCGTAGTGCACTAATAATAAGTCTGACGTTAGTATTTCCTCTGTTTTTTTCAAACGCCTTCTAACACTTATCAGTCCAGTTCGCCTTTTACGCAAATTTTTCAATGAAGCTCTCAAATTCTGCTTATTAAGTATGTAGAGTTGACAATAATTCTAATCCTAGAAATTCTTCTAGCTTCATAAAGTTTGTTAGAGAAAGCATGACGGATCTGGTTGACGGCCATTTTTGTCAATAATTTATCCTACTTGATTTTAGGCAAAAAATAATTCGCACTTTTCATCACTGAGTTTGAACCAGTATTCTCGTATTTTTTTATATTCTTTTTACTTGCACGATATGTTGTTTCTTAAATACACTTTTAATCAATATATCATCCAGATAAGTAAATCACAATTCCCAAACATATTTTCCATAACTTGTTAAAATATGACCGAAAAGGAAATCGGTTGAACTTGTACAATCTCTTGTGCGTACTTATCGTTATGAACTCTGAACATAAACTGTATTTGCAAATACGCCCCATAAGCTTTTGCTTCGAAAGATTTTTCCACCGTTTAATTTCGCAATATTTCAACTAGGTTTAGTAATGGGTAGTTCAGTCAGTTAAGTGCCATACGTGATACACACTTAAGGCGATCATGTCTCGAAAGAGACATGACTGAATGGGCAGAAGATTATCCCGCAGTTGGTTGCATTGCTTTTTGCTGTAGACTGGTTGCCAGCCAAGGCTATAAACCCAATATGTCCATTTATTTATATATTATTGTTGTGGAGTAGTTTTCGCACTGAAGATTATAATCATGCTCTGTTGGTTGCTAATCGACTTAACGTACCCTAAATATTAGGAACTTGGTAAACTTCCAATGAAAGCTGACCCCTTAGTATTCGGCTAACTGCCGACTAATATCAACTGCCTAGTAGTTCTACTGAACTCCAATAGAAGTCTAAAGAACTCCCATGAACTTTTAAGAACTTCTCAAGAACTTCTTACGTTGACTTCCTGTTAACTCTTATTAATATAGGAGCGAGAGTCCATTATCTGAGGAATAGGTGTGTTTCACCATTACAATTATTTAACCCATAACTGGAGGAAAGAGACGGATTAATACCTTTCCTAAGGGTATTTGCGCGTAATTGAATGCAAGGAATTCAACTGAAATTCGAACTTGGCTCCCCTATTTCTTGATCCGAGCCGATAACCACTGCACCACAACGCAGGTCATTGGGAAAGATATTAATCCGTCTCTTCCCTCCAGTTATGGGTTAAATAATAGGACAGATTGGGTTTTATAGCATTGGCTGGCAACCAGTCTACTGCAGAAAGCAATGGCAACCTACTGCGTGATAATCTTCTGTCCAGTCAATCATGTCACGAAAGAGACATGATCGCCCAACTCGTGTATTACGTATGGCATTTAACTGACTGGTTCCTTTCTAGATACTCTACTTCCATGATTTTTGCCGATGTGACGCTTGATAATTAACTCAGATAACAAGAAGACAACTCATTTGAACGATTAACGCAAAACAATCTATCTGAATTTTGCATTCTACGACTGCCAAAGTTAAGCGAGTTGTCTGGCGAAGTTAACTGTTGTACAAGTGTGCTTCAGAGCAGCTCGTTTACTATCATCCACTGACCTGACAAATAAAGTATACCACTTGACAATATAGCCCGGCGTTGCTCGGGTGTCATGAAAGATTTAAAAGTAATCCATGGCCTGGAGCTCAGACTCTTTGGACGTTGTCACGAAAGACTAAAAAGCAATAGTTGTTTCCAGTTAAAGCGAAACCGTAGACTGAAAGAAAAATGAATGGATGTAAGTCAAATTTTGATTTCCCGATATCGATATCGATATCAAATAAGTTTTTTTGTCGTAAACTGAATTTTCAAGGTTAAATAAGTAAATGGTATCATGGCTGAGACTAAGAACTACAATCATACCTACTTAGAGCCAAACCCGAAGCAAAAACTAAAATAAAAGGGCTGAAAAAAAATACAGACATACAGGCAGATAAACAGACACACACACAAACATCTTGAAACTTCTGAATATCGTTTCTTATGTCTCTGTCTATGAGTGTATCAAATTTGCTTAAAATCGGACCACTCCTTCTATAATCCGATTTTTTCGATTATCGATTTTCGATATTTATCGGGGGTACCTCGACACAAAACCTAGCTAAGAACACTTGCAGACGCTTATAGTACAACTGTGTAAATTTTCAAGAAATCGGTTCAGCCGTTTCGGAGTCTATAGGTAACGGACACACACAGACATACAGACAAAGTTCCATTCATAATTAAGTTTAGATTTTTAGTCAACGACCAAATCACTAAACATAAAATAAAACCTTTTTTCTTTAATATAAAATTTCGTTGGTTTTCTTATCTTCTTCTTCAGTTCTTTTTACCATATTTTTTGTGACAATAACTACTATAGCCATTAGTCTTTTTCTATATGTTGCATCCGTTTAGGACGTAGGCGATCATGGCTCTCCACAACATTTTACCCTATTCAAGCTAGTCTACTTGCTTTTTTTTCATGAGAAAGTGACGACAATTCTCTCTTTCTCGTAGCTGATATAACTTGGGCCACGTCAAGTTAAGCAGAGGAATGTCGTAGGGAACATATTTGACGCGTTTGTGCAAATGACTGCCAGAACAAATGCCACAAAGAGAAAAGAGATCACAAATGATCAATATTGCTATTTCTCTGACTACTGTTACCAAAGTCAGGTAAACTTAATTGGAATAGATAGACTAAACTATCGCCCGGTTCACACACCACCCACACCTATTGAACAGGTGAAGAGGCTCATCCGTTGTTTCCTGTTTAGAATGCGGTTTCCGGTTTTCTCTTTTCTAATCTTCTCACTCTTATGTAGCCCTCTGCACATCAGTGGCGTTACCGCCTTGCTTGGGGTGATATGATTAAAAAAAATGTGGAGAACCGTTATCTAATATGATACATACGGAAGGAGAGAAGAGAGACAGAGAAAAATATAACCACGGCTGTCTGCTGTTTTTAAAATATGAAATATTGTCGACGCCATAATTGTACAAAATACGAAGTGTGGCCGCTTTCTTGCGCATTTTATTTTTCCCTGTTTTTATTTGGAAATAAAGTAACTTGGTCCAATTTAGGAGTGACCTGAGCAACTCTGGTTCTATATTTTACTGTATGGTATGATTTGATTACATTTGACTGCATCTGTTTGTGCAACACAGATTGAAAGCAACTCAAATCAATGATCTAAGACGATCCGATTGAATTTAGCAAGAGTTCCGGTGGAAAATGCGAATATATATTAGATTATATTGGCATGTATCAAAATTATGTTCGTCTTCTTTTTAATCAAGTATATATTTCTTTTATACTTACGTAACGATGTGCTTATGCACCATCACAAAATACTGTGATCGTGCAAGCTTTTTTTTTTGTGAAAGTGCCTAACTTTAGAGGTATCATAACAACTGACTCTCAACCACTACTGGGTTTTATTACAATGAACAACGCAAGTCTTAAAATACTTGGACTAGTTTGAGCCAGATAATGCTTTGTTTTCATCCACTTCCTTATTTCTATGAGCAGCTTCAGCAGTTCTGGGATCATTTTAAAATGACTACAATTTCAATCCATCATTCTAACATTTTTTTTTAATCATTTCACCCCAAGCAAGGCATTCCACTGCCACTATTGCGCAGGGTGTTACATAGGGGAAAGTGATGAGAAAGAGTGGTTAGTTATAGGAAATATCAGAAGGAGGGTGATAGAAGAGTAAGGATACCGAGGCTGAGGTTTGGGCAGATGGCAAGAGTGTTTGAGACAATGGATGCGAGTTAGTGTGTTAGAAGGTGCCTATTGACCTTACATTTAAACTCCTGGAGATTGTAGCTGTCGGGGAAGCAATCATGTGGAAGGGAATTCCACAGGCGAGAAGTGCGAGAAAAGAAGCTGTTGGAGTAGAAACTGCGGTTACATTTTATCGGTTTCACTGTAAAAGGGTGGGACCTAGTTGCTAATCTAGTATCTCGTGCAAATTCGTACCTAGGGGGACAGTGATGTAAGTTCATCGCAGCAGAAGCCGTGAAAATATTTATAGAAGATGCACAGGGAAGCTACGTCACGCCGGTGAGTGAGTGACAGCAGCCGGTTTGCCAAGTCGGTATCGATCACATTACAGACACTCCGTTGTATTTTTGTCAAGAACCCCAAGGAGAATAGCAGGGACACCCGACCAGATGTGGCAGCAGTATTCAATACACGGGCGGATGGTAGATTTATATATGTGCAGGATAGATTCAGACGGAAAAAAATTCTGGGCCCTGCACAGAGAACCGACTTTCATAGCAGCGGATGTACATTATAGCTACAATTTCACTCCATCATTCTAACATTTGAAACAAAAAGAAAAAGCTAAATATAAATAATAATAATAATAATAATAATTCTGACTTCAAGCAATATAGATTCTCGACAAAATCCAAAGACGAATCTGAAATTTTATCGGTTCATGCCTTGAATTTCAGCTTCAATCACTTTCCCATTACCGTAACATAATTTCCATGTGCCTTCCTTATATATAATTTTAAGGATATTGTTCTGGTGAACTCTCCGGTTTTTTCCCTCTACTTCATGAATTTAAGCACAGTTGTAACACGATACCTCATCACATTGGTCTCTAGGTTCCTTCAGATCACCGTGGTTACCATCTAGCTGGATCTTCACTCGTTAATGCTTTGCTGGTTTTTCGCTGGTGTCTTCATGATGAGCACTGTTCCACTCAATCTAGATGGCGTTCATTTGCTTCACGAATATCCATTCCTCCGGCAACTTGTGGCATTGACTATATAAGTAGGTAGATGGTTTAATGTTTTTTGAACTGGTTTTGTGTGAAAGGTTTTATCCATAATTATCAGAGGGTTATCAAAAGGTGAATTTTGTTGAAGAATAAAAGTATACATTTTGTATGTTTAAATAGAAATTTATTAATAAAAAAGAATAACATGAATTGGTACAAGTTAGTGTTCAATCAGAAGTTAAGAGTATCAAGAGTTCGTAGTAGTAACTTGTGTGGATGTAGGCAGGAACGTATGTATGTATGTATGAGTGCTATTGTTGGGTCGGAATGTCTTTGAAGTATTCGCACAGCCTTAAAGGGTTCCGTTTGGTTATCAAGTATAAGAAAAGATAGATGGGTGAACGATGAAGAGGAAGGAGGTGAGAGATAAAGAGAGAGGGATAATAATAATAATGATAGCGATCGCTCGACGTTTGTCAAGGGTACGTGTTAATTACGTTCGATTTCTTCTCTTTCTGCCGACAATCAAATTTGCTCCGTCTTTTATTTCGTTTGTGGGGCTCGAAAAGATCATTTGGGAATTTACTCCCGGATGTGATTCTGGTCTTTCCATTGGACGACGAACAAACTTCGCGTCGTCTCGCTAAAAGTGTCTGTAAAATAATTTGTTTCTGATAATTGAAAATTTTTTGAATTTTGTTTTTAGATGTACTCCTAGTTTTTTATTAGTCGAAAAACATTTTGCATCTAGGTGTGAAATTTCACGATTTTTTGTTTTAGATTCGCTTTTGCATGTGTGCTAAGCAAGGTTTTGTAAATTCCAGTAAATTTGTTTATTTCTAACAAAATCAATGAGTAAGTGTTTAGCATTTGAATTTTAAATCTAGATTTTGTTTTGTTCCCTAAATGATCTCAGAAGGTGAGAAGATCGTTGATGAAGTAAATTAATGTGAAGAACATTAAATCATATATTAACCAAATCCTTATTATATTTTTAATGTAATAACGATTTAATTTACATATGATTTGTTGTATACGGCTGTTTCAATCCTCCCCGCCTCTGTTATGATCAAATGACACTTGTGTTTACAGCCTGTGTTAATAGTAATTTCAATTTTTAAGTTTTGGTTTTCAGGGCTGCTGACACAAAGTTTGGTCAGTAACTCTCGGCGAACGATGAGAGTTCCAGCAGGGGTAATGTAGACAAAATGTTCAAATCACGAACTTATATGGAGTCTAGGGTGCGGTTATCTTCCATTATGTTGTGGAGTAGTTTTCGCACTGAAGGTTATGATCGTGCTATGTCGGTTGCTAATTGACTTAACGCACCCAAAATGTTAAGGACTTGGTAATCTTCCACTGAAAGCTGACTCCTTAGTATTCGGCTAACTGCCGACTAATATTAACTGCCTAGTAGTTCTACTGAACTCCAACAGAACTCTAAAGAACTCCTATGAACTTCCCAAGAACTCCTAAGAATTCCTGTTAACTCTTATTAATATAGGAGCGAGAGTCCATTATCTGAGGAATAGGTGTGTTTCCACATAACACCCCGCTCCTAAATTTTTCTCCGCAGGGGTAAAACTTTATTTATTTTTTTACAGACAATATAAATGAAGAAAAAAAAACAAGAAAAAAAATTCACTTTCTCAGCAAAAACGTAGTGAATCTCCTACGTTTCGGATCCACTTGTAATTGATCCGTTTCATTCCTTTTTCTTTTGGATCGGCGTACTTCCGGTAAAATTGTTTGCTGGTGTTGGTAGTTCAAATGTGTCATAAATTACCTCCATCGGCGTTTCTTCCGTGGGACCGCTGTCAACCACGTCCGAAGAGCGTCTTCTGATTTGGTTAATGTGCCTCTTGCACGTAAATTTTTCTCCTTTTACCAGGTACATCATGTTGACGATCCGCTATACTGAACTTTTTTAAGTACACCGGTTTTCTCAAGTCTATCTAATTCCATATCTATCAATTCAATAGAGGCAAACGGCACATTTCTTTTCTTTTTAAATACCGCCTGAGCGTTTTCTTTCAATTGGAATTTTGCTTCTATCTCAATCCTAAACCTGACGAGAAAACAGTAGGAAATGTTTCCTTTAGTTTACTTATGAGTTTTTCTGCCTCGTTGTTTAAGCTTTCTATGTTATGGCAAAAAGAATTAATTGGTATATTCCATAATTGGAATTCCGTTATCCAGTTTGTATCAAGTAAATTTGTGGTATCTTCGATGACAAATATTCTGACTTTTCGCGTTTTTTTATTTAATGTGACGTTTGTTACAAATTCTCCGATGAACTCTATCTTTTCACTGACTTCGCGATTTTATTCGTTATTATTAACGTTGCTCTCCCCAACTTCCTCCACGTACTTAGATTTATAATAGACAGATCCGACCCAGTGTCAACACAAACACAAATCTAATTTTCTTTTCTTTACATACAATTCTGATACAGTTTTTCAATTACACCAAGTTTATCAAGCCTGTCTAATTCTTTCTTAACTTGATACAAGGCTGTGAACAGTACACTACATTTCGGTTTAAATACTGGTGTTGACACTTCATACACTTGAAATTTTGCTTTGACTTTCGAACACCGACCCAATTCATCCAACTAATATCAGCTGCATAGTAGTTCTACTAAACTCTAATAGAATTCCTATGAACTTCCCAAGAACTCCTAAGAACTTCCTGTTAACTCTTATTAATATAGGAGGGAAAGTCCATTATCTGAGGAATAGGTGTGTTTCCCATAACACATTCTTAGCATTAACATTTTTCTGAAATCCCATATTTTCCAAATATGTTCACTCGATTAATTTTCTAAATTTATAGATTGTCAGCCCCGTTTTGAGAGTGGTCAGGGAAATCAAGCCGCCGTTTGATTCCAACTTCCGTCAATTTTCATCTCGAACCATTGCTCCATATATGCAATACTAATCTCTATCTCTTTCCCTTTATCTCTCCCTCCCTTTTCCCTTGTTCACTGCATCCAACTTCCGCCCATTTCCAAACGCTGGTGCAGCTATCTTTGTGACAAATCTAATGCGTAGGCGAAAATGGGATTTCCAGTAATTATACTTTCTTTATCAGCATGTCTCACGATGGTTGTTTTGGGTGATTTTCCAATGCCTGAGACTTAACCATATTCAAAATAATCGGAGCCAATCCGGATAGCCGCTTGCCAGTAAATCTCAGGGTTTTGTTCAGGGATGGGAAAGAAAACATTCCCAACGTCATTAATAATAATAAAACATATCTTTCTCTGTTTATGAGTTTCTCGGTCAACAAGACCACACAGCCTGTTGTCTATGGTCACTTCAGGTAAGTAAATAATCTTTATCTCCAAAAAATCTAAAGTAATGTCTGCTATGAAAATTTTAACGAATGTCACAGAAATTAAAAGAAACGAACCAGTCCACAATCTGAGTTGCTAATTTTTATTTTTGTAGGGATATTTTTCTTCAGGGTTAGCGACACAAACCAGATGATTTTCTTGGCTCTTTGACTAGAACAATTTAGTTTTATTTCGGTGATCACCGGTTTTCTTTCCCGCCAATATACGTATTTCTATTTTCCAGAACTGACATATTCGATGATACATTGATTGTTTCTTTCTTATCGTCGGGAAGCCAGGAAAGACTGGTAGTCTTGGTTCTGCTCAATCTTACTGAATTCTGTCTCGTTAAATTTGGGTTCGATTCTGTTGTACCGCCGAAGTAGCAATACGATACTAGATGAGATGTGATGAAATATCTACAGCACAATATCTGTGCTAATGGATATTAAGTACAAACAAGACAAACAGAGATAAGACAGAACAACAAAAATTAGAAAGAGAGGAGAGGTTAAGTTGTTAAAGTCGCAGAGTGCAAAGTTGGATAATAATCGTCAATGACACCCCAAATTCCTAACTGCTATTAATCTTTATTTTTTATAGCTATTTCGGCCCACAGACCATTTTATCTTTGAGGGCTGCTACACAACAGATTATACTTGAAACGGTTCTTGATTTCTTTTTATTATTTTCAAACATAATTTTTAAAGCATTGCGTTTTTAATTTTCTTCTTAAATTTTCAATCCATTTTACTGAGAATTTCAACAATTATCATCCAGTTAGTAATCTCTTTCCTCCTGTTTTTCTTTCTTAAAATTCACTCACCGAGGCCCCAGGGTTACACAGTACTATATTGCTAACTCAATCTTATCATTTTCTTCTTAAAATTGCAAGACGTAACCGTAAGTTCTATTCCATCAGTTTCTTTTCTCGCACTTTTCATCTGTGGAACAAGCACTTATCCAGCATTTCTATCTATCTATCTATCTATCTATCTATCTATCTATCTATTCTTTTTCTATCGATCTATCTATCAATCAATTCTTTTTCTATCTATCTATCTATCTATCTATCTATCTATCTATCTATCTATCTATCAATTCTTTCTTTCTTTCTATCTATCAATCAATTCTTTTCCTTTCTTTCTATCTATCTATCTATCTATCTATCTATCTATCTATCTATCTATCTATTCTTTTTCTATCGATCTATCTATCAATCAATTCTTTTCCTTTCTTTCTATCTATCTATCTATCTATTCTTTTTCTATCGATCTATCTATCAATCAATTATTTTTCTATCTATCTATCTATCTATCTATCTATCTATCTATATATTAACTGTTATTCTATCAACTATTTTTCTATCTATCTATCTATCTATCTATCTATCTATCTATCTATCTCTGAATTCTTTTTCTATCTATCTATCTATCTATCTATCTATCTATCTATCTATGAATTCTTTTTCTATCTATCTATCTATCTATCTATCTATCTATCTATGAATTCTTTTTCTATCTATCTATCTATCTATCTATCTATCTATCTATCTATCTATCTATCTTTTTCTATCTCTATCTATCTATCTATCTATCTATCTATCTATCTATCTATGAATTCTTTTTCTATCTATCTATCTATCTATCTATCTATCTATCTATCTATCTATCTATCTATTTAGCTAGCTAGCTAGCTAGCTCCGAGCTTTAGTTCTACCGTGAGAAATAGTCGGCTGCCTGTGCCTCGTCTCACCCGCATGGGTTTTTGTTTGCCTGCGCCTGCGCCTGCATCTGCACGTGTGTCGTCTAGCTAGTTTGCGAATCATGTGCACTGACTGCCCTCGGCGCTCTCTCTTGCTTGTGCCTGGCTTGTCTGAATTTGATCACCTGCCACACACACACACACACACACACACATGCGCATTTCTTTCATTCTTTCTTTCTATTTATATCGATCACACAAGGGAATACGCAGGTTTTAGCCGCTCGGTATGTGAGAGAAAGGTGTGAAAAGTGGTAATGCTTAATTGTAATGGCATTGACAGTAATGGTGGCAGTGATGTTTGTGCAGACTGATCGACCGACTCTGGCGCCAGTATAAATAGAATTTCAAAATTAGTGAACGTCTTTGACAAATAAATAAATAAATGCCGAACAATTCGTCGAAAAGTCGTTCTATGGGCGGGCGTTTTTAAACGATGCCCCAGTGAAGATTAATATGCGGTTTTTGCCCCCAATAAAAAAATAAAACAATATATTTTAATCATAACATACTTGAAAAATATTACTTCCACGAACCCGTAAATCGCAGAATTTTAATATCGCAAAAGATTTTCAAATTTAAATTCATGATAAATTTATCCAACAGATTGTATTTTATTTCCGTAATTAACAAAAGTATAAACCCCAGTTGTGTTGCGTGAAGGCATCTATGGACGTGTGTAATAAAAAAAATGCAAGCACAACACGATAAGGAGATCAAGAACATCGCAAGAACATTACAAGACTGTATCACGAGGGGGGATAGAAAATTCAGGCATAGCTGACCACATATAAGATGTAGTTGAAATAATTGAGAGATCACAATCAGAAACTATGTAAACCTAAGGAATCAGCGCATATGCTAGGCCATAAAAATCTCCTAAACCGGCCAAGCAAAGAAATGAATACAATATGGTAACCAGTAATACGGGTTGCTAGAGAAAATCATCAGTTTCAAAGATTACAATATGAGCACTGGTAAAAACTGTTTTCTGAGACATTAGGTTTATAAATCCCAGAAATGCATACAATGGGTTTTTATCTTATCAAAATCCATCTTGTCCATGCATTGAATTTTCTTTGCCATATCTGGTCAGGTGCTCCTGCTATTCATCTCGAGATTCTCAACAAAATTCAAAGGAAGATTTGCAATATAATCGATCCTGAGTTGTATTTCGACTTCACTCACTTTCTCACAGACATGATGTGGCTTCTCTCTGTCTTTTCTACAAATATCTTCAAGGCAACTGCTTTGATGATTTTTCCCTTGTTCCCATGAATTTAAGAATGCTACTGGATTGGAATCAAGGACCCACCCTTTTATTGCTAATATAGTTAAATGTAACCACACTTCTATTCTAACAGTTTCTTTTCTCGCACTTCAGTCTGTGGAACTTCCTTCCGTTTATTTGCTTCTCTGATAGCTACAATCTCAAAAATTTAATTGCAACTTCAATTGCCATCTTCTATCTCCTTGAATCCCATCCATCTTTTACTCTTCGACACCCACTGTACCCAGTCTTTTCTCTCACCTCACCCCACTGAACACTCGTGGCTGTTCCGCCTTGTAGTAAAATATGTTCTTAAAAAATTATGAATACCTATGTCAACGGGAGGTGAAAGAAAAAATAGTATGGTTATTTTTTATTGCTTTTTTATTGTTTACTTTTTTTTTTTACAATAGGATTAACTCTGTAATATGCCAAGGATTCACTCTAGGTGGGTACGTTAAGGTGTAGTTTATATGGATAGGAGGAGAAGATAACGGTTAATTCTAGAGATGAACAGTTTAACATTGAAGTGATCGGGAACATATCCTCTTGGGACGATAGTTGAAGTTGATTGTTTCATTTCCGCCATTTTGTGACAAACTCGTTTCTTTAATGATTTTTAGGTTATTTTTAGGTTTTTTCATCTATACGAAATATACCAACAAGACAATGTTCAGTTTACGATTCAAAATTACAAGAATTTTTTTAAAAATTCCGTATTGGTGAGAAGTCTCGCTTTCAAGGTTAAGAAATGAAACCGAAAAGAGTGCGAGACACATAAGCGTATTTCACCGGATTTATTTAATCTTAACAACGTGCTAATCCCAACAGGACTAGAATTCCATACGAGAATTTCTTACTCATGGATAAAAAAAGATTAACATAAAATACGCAATGACAATGTGTTGGTGAAAGACACAAAAAGAAAACAGCAGGAACCGACAGCTACAATCTCCAGGAGTTTAAATGTAAGGTCAATAGACACCTCCTAACACACTAACTCTCATCCATTCTCTCAAACACTCTTCCCATCTACCCAACCCTCAACCTCGGTATCCTTACCCGTCTATCACCCTCCTTCTGACATTTCCTATATCTAACCACTCTTTCTCTTTACCTTCCCCTATATAACCCCTTGCGCAATAGTGGCAGTGGAATGCCTTGCTTGGGGTGAAATGATTAATAAAAGAAAAACAACTGATATACAGGACAATAAAAGAAAGCAGGAAGACAGGACTAATCATCAAATACAAGAAGATAGAATGCATGGTAGTTAGTAATCAGAGATTAAACTACAAATTGGAGGCCGAAATCAAGCAAGAACAGAAATTTTCTTGAAAGGTTTATGACTGAAGATGAAGTATGTGAAAGAAGTTAGAACACGCATTGAATTAGCGAAAGATGTCTCTCAGAACCTAAACAAAGAATTATGAAACTGGAAAATTTCGTTTGAAACGAAACAGAGAGCTGAACTGCTATTTAATATGAATTCTCTTATACTGCAGTCAATGCAGAACAATTTCCCCAGAGAGCAAGTAGCAGTGAACGCTGGACAATTTCATTACAGATAAAGCGGAAGCTTGAGGCAACAGAACCAAAGAAACTTATTTTTTTACCGTAAGTTTCACCCTGTACAAGGACAGGAAGTAACTAGAGGTAAAGGGTTACGTTAAGGGGTGGTTTATATGGATAGGACGGGAAGATAACGGTTACCCACGTCTATTGAACAGGTGAAGAGGCTCATCCCTTGTTCCCTGTTTAGGATGTGGTTTCCGGCTTTCTCTCTTCCATTCTTTTTACCCTGACGTAGCCCCCTGCGCATCAGTGGCGTTATCACCTTGCTTGGGGTGATATGATTAAAAAAAAAATTCTAGAGATGAACAGTTTAACATTGTAGTGATCGGGAAAATATACTCTTTGGGGTCTGTTCCACAGAGCAGTGGCTTGTGAGAGGAAGCTGAAAATTTAGGCTAAATTTTGTAAAACTGCCTATTCTCAAAAGAAAAAAAATGATTCTATGCGACCAAATTAATGGAATGGCCCTCAGGTTCTCCAGATATGAAAAAAATAAAAAAGTTGTACCTGAACATTAAAAGATTGCATATAGGAATAAAAAACAATTTTCTCCTAAATACCCCTTGGGCGCAATAAAACTGTTGCAAATAATATTAAAGTTGAAACAATAGAAAAACGAATAAAATGAAATATCAAAAGACGAATAGCGATTATAGCAGTGGTTCCCAAACTTTTTTCTGTCATTTCCCCCTACACCCAGTTCAACCATCCAGATTTTCCCCTTCATGTGTATGAGAGAAAGAGCAGTTAAAACAAACTGAGACTATTTACTAATTTATTTTTCCAATGTACGAATATACTGATAAACTTATAGTTACAGAGTAAAGTGGATAGAGAGCAGTTAGTAACAACTAAGCATAGTCATAGAGAGCGGTTAGTAACGAATAAAAGGACTTTTGTTTGCTCTTCTACTTCAGAATTAAATTAGTGAGAAGTGTGATGCTGCTTCTTGTGCACCAATGTATGAATATCAGATTTAGTTTTGGCAAGCGCGCAACACATGAGATTTTTTAATTTGTGAGTAGTGTAATTATTTCCCCCCTGGTAGATTTCCCCCCTTCATGTGTATGAGAGAGCAGTTAAAACACACTGAGACTATTTACTAATTAATTTTTCAGATGTACAAATATACTGATAAACTTATAGTTACAGAGTAAAGTAGATAGAGAGTGGTTAGTAACAAATAAAAGGACTTTTGTTTCTTCTTCTACTTCAGAATTAAATTAGTGAGAAGGGTGATGCTGCTTCTTGTGCACCAGTGTATCAATATCGGGGTTAGTTTTGGCAAGCGCGCAATGTATGTCACATTCCACCTCCAGTCGGTTTCGTGATTTGGGCTTGATTTTGAGTAAAGTAGAAAATTCTGAGTCACGAAGGTAGGTTGGGGAAAACAGGATGACGATTTTCAATGCATTGTGGGTATGCTCCATGCATATTAACTGAGATTTTTTTCAAAATTAGTAGTTACTGTAATTATTTCAACCCTAGTAGCTTCAAATTTCCCCCCCAGGGAGAAATTTCCCCCAGTTTGGGAATCGCTGGATTATAGAATGTCGATGCGTCCATATTAACATGTAAAGTAATAATTTATTCAAGTGTATGTGGTAATCAAGTATCTTTTTATACCCTACTAGCAGTATAGTCCGGCGTTGCTCGGGTGTAATGAAAGCTTTAAAACTAATCCATGGTCCTGGAGCCGAGACACTTTAAACATTGGCACGAAAGATTAAAAAGCAATAGTTGTTTCCAGTTAAAGCGAAACCGTAGACTGAAAGAAAAATGAATGGATGTAAGTCAAATTTTGATTTCCTGCTATTGATATCAAATAAGTTTTTTTCGTCGTAAACTGAATTTTGAAGGCTAAATAAGTCCTCCGAGTAAATGGTATTATGGCTGAGACTAAGAACTATAATTATACCTACTTAGAGCAAAACCCGAAGCAAAAACTAAAATAAAAGCGCTGAAAAAAATAGACATACAGGCAGATAAAGAGACACACACACAAACATCTTGCCTGATATATATATATATATATATATTATCGATTTTCTGCACTATTATAAGAACTGCGACCTTGAAACTTCTGAATATCGTTTCTTATGTCTCTGTCTATGAGTGTATCAAATTTGCTTAAAATAGGTCCACTCCTTCTATAACCCGATTTTTTCGATTATCGATTTTCGATATTTATTGGGGGTACCTCAACACAAAACCTAGGTAAGAACACTCGCAGACGCTTATACTACTACTGTGTAAATTTTCAAGAAAATCGGTTCAGCCGTTTCGGAGTCTATAGGTAATGGACACACACACACACACACACACACACACACAAAGTTCCATTTATAAATAAGTTTAGATCTCTATTGAATTTGTTTATATAAAACATAAATCCTACACAGATTTTGTTTGCATGATAAAAGCCAAAAGACGACATTATCGATATTTTTATTAAATTCAAATGTTATATTGTAAAATTTTACTATTTAAAATTTCAGTGCGTCAATGTCAAATTCGAAACTTGCATAATAAAATCTGACATAATGTAGTGAAAAATAAATAGAATACAATTTTGGAATACAAATCATAAGATGGTTATATTTAAATATATTTTAAAACCTTTTTTATATTACATTTTTGAAATTTTACTACTTATCGATTTGAAAGAAGCAGACGATAAATTGTATCGTCATTTTTATAAGTGTATTTTTCCTCACAATGGCAAAACATATTCGTGTACCTGGGCTCCACCATCAATACGCAGGGGAGCTCTACGCAGGGAGATTAAGAGAATGATGCCAATAGCAATAATTGCTTCGACAAAAATGGTAAACATCTGCAATAGTCAGAATATTCACATTAACTTGACTATCACCATATGACTTGTGTAATTTTTTTGTGCAGATCTTGTATTCCAGATAACCTTCTAATTTTAATGGTCTGCTTTTGCGAACCATAACTGACAGCCGTTTTGATTGCAAAACATTTACAATAATACAAACTGTTTGTCATTTTATGAATACAAACCTAAATAATATTTTAATATTTTTTTCCAAACCTTTTTTTTTTCAGTTACTTAATACATTTTGTGTATGCTTTGAACTGATAATGAAATTTACCCATCTGTTTGAAATTTTATAATTTTTCTACTTCTGGGTGGGGAGGGTATTTGTCAACATGATTATATAAATGAAAAATCTACCACTGCAGGGACTTTCTTGTGGGTTGTATTAAATCTGACAGCCTTGCGATCATATCGAACGACTGCTAACTCAAAGAATTGATTAAACCTGGGGAAGTGTCCTACGTTGATTTGAATTAACATAACTGAGTAAGAATATTGATCAAATAAATCAATAATATTAATGATAATCATACTGCAACCTTTCTAGTTTAGGCAGATATAATATTTTTTGAAGATTGTTTAGCGTCAATGAACCGAAATAAGGCTGCTGCGATTTTCGGCAGTGAATTCTGTCTTTTCATGAATTTGATCATCGAATTGACTGAGCGCAAACTTGACAGATAAGCACAGATTTTTTAAAAAATCGTTGAAGGCTTCTCGTGTAGCACGTTGGATGGGAAAATTGTGTTGCAAATCAGTTTTGTTGGTGTTGCGAGTACAGTACAATATATATATATATATATATATTAGAAAAGATTTTTGATTTACTACAATTTTCATGGGTAATACATATTTCACCGCATAATGATGTTATTATTGCGGCTCGTCAGACCTTAATGGTACAACAGTTGATTCTCAAAATATCTCCCCCCCCAACTGTTGTACCATTTGGGTCTGACGAGCCGCAATAATAACATCATTATGCGGTGAAATATGTATTACCCATTGAAATTGTAGTAAATCAAAAATCTTTTCTAAATTATATTACTTTGTTAAATAAATGAATTTAACATTGAGTTCTTTTGAGTTCGTCTCTATTGGAATTTACCTGGATAGTATACCAAGTGTGCTACGATATATATATATATATATATATATATATATATATATATATATATATATATGTTGTTAAAAGAGAAATAACAAAAGTTAGTGATTAATGTGCATATTTTTATGATTTTTTATAGATAGGGGGAGCTTTACTTTGGTTTTTTGGGATGGTTTCTAAGAATGTTTTGACATTTTTTAACGGGTATGTTAGTATAGAGTGATTTTATATCCAAACTTGCCATAGATAAGTCATATTAATATTTCTAATTTTATGGAGTAAGTCACCTGCGTGCCTAATAGGTGTAGTGCAAATTGTGTCTAAAAATGGTGTAATTATTTTAGTGATAACTCAAGCTAATTTATGGGAAGCACTGTTAATACCAGATATAATAGTTCTAATGGGAATGTTCGGTTTATGAGTTTTGGGTAAGCCATACAGTGTGGGTGTAGTGGGGTGATATTCTAGGAAGTTGGACCAAGACTTCTTTTCATTTTTTAATAGTTTTTGACCGTTTTCATGAAAGTTTGTATTTCAGTTTTTATTGTTTATTCAGTGGTTTGTATATAGGTGTTGTCATTATATATATATATATATATATATATATATATATATATATATATATATATATATATATGTTCAGATCCGAAGGACGTAGAGGATTAGTTCAATTAAATTGTCTTATAAAACCATAACAATTGGTCTTCAAAAATACCTGGAATTTGCAGAAGACTGGGTAATAATCTGTGTCAAAGAAATATGAAAATTTATTCAACAATAAAGGAAGCCAACAATGTCCAAAGAAATTTCAAGTGATGGAGAAGTGCCAATAAGCCATAATACACGTGCTACAGCGGCAAAGAACCTCAATGCAACTTCAGATGACAAGATAAGCCGCTACATGGTCAATACTCTGCCCGTATCAAACAAACTGATATAGACAAAGTTCGTACCAATGATTGGCTACGTAGTGTAGGGTTAAAAACTGAAAACGAAGATTTTGTTCTTGTTGCACAGGACCAATCCTTGTTAACTAAAAATTACAAAGCTCACACACTGAAAAATTATATTAACTGGTGTTAACATTACTCTAAATTCGGTTACAGAGATAGATCCTGTAACAATTTCATGAGACTTTACAATACACATGGAGAGAATAATCAAAGCTATTCACCCAGACATCGTGATCAACAGAATAACAGAATAACAGAATGTGCTTTCCGATTGACGTTGCGGTCCCTGCAGATTATAATGTATCTTTGAGGATCTCCAAAATACAAGGATCTTGAAGAGGAAATCTCAAAAAATTAAAATTCGGACTCGGATCTGTAATTTCTCTATCCGAGCACTGCACCACCCACGCACATTCACACAGGGTTGAGTTACTAAAGGGAAATTCCTGAAATTGAGATATCCAGAGAAGGCATGACACGTGGAACTAGAACAATCTATAGCAGTAGACGAAATAAAGGGTTCGGTTTGAAATTTTAACGTATACAACCTGAAGAAGGCCGGGGCGTACAAGGGCCGAGACGTCGTGAACATGAATAAAGATGAGGATAACAGTCGGACAATGTAAAACGTTCAAATAGATATTATACATCCAAAGAATAGGTTTTTGCGAGCATAATGACAAGGGTATTTGTGCGTAAGTGAATGCAACGCAATCGACTGGAATTCGAACTCGGTTCTTCGATTTCTCGTTGCCAGCCGATATTCATAGTACCACAAAATATCATATATGCAACAGTTGTAACAGCTCATGAAAAACCTAATGTCAAAACAAAGAAAGGACCAAACAACAAACAAAAAATCTGCTAAGAAGATAAAAATCTAAGCGAGACATCAAATGTGAATTATCGATACCGTTTAAAATTTGAAAAAAAAAATTCGATACGGAAAAATAGCAAAATCAAGCGGAAAGATAAAATTAAAGTAATAAATGAAATTCCACTAATCAAGAAAATACTTAAACAGAAACTTAAAAACACAGATAACAAGCTGGTGCTAATGGTTCTATAGACAAAATAAGCCCGCGCTAAATTTTACAGGTTGCGTAATGACTCGTTTACAAATGAAGAACATCTAACCGTACTGATGAGCTGTGATACAGCGAAACAGATCTGTCTGCGGATGACAATATTTACGCTCTCACACTCTGATTGAGCACTCTGGAGGAAAGGTAGACTTTGAAAAACAGTAGCCACTCTAGCGTGTACGCATCGCTCATTCAGTAAAATGAATTGGACCACTCTAGCTATTGGGCGCGTAATATGATATGCGCTAAAAAAGACTGCCTTCTTCCACCGAACGCCCCGTGGCCCAGGGATAGAGTCGCCTATTCGCTAATTCGGCCGGGTTTCGAGAATTGGTTAAGGAGCAATCGGAGTCTAACCGTACTGATGAGCTGTGACACAGCGAAACAGATCTGTCTGCGGATGACAATATATATGTATACACCGTCGAAGCAATAAAAGCAACCAACTGACAATTGAAAAGACATGTAAGTAAACAAAGACGCCTAAAAGATAATTTTTAAGTACTAAAGAGGGACCCCCGACCAAAATCATTTCAAATTGGGATAAGCACTTGATTCATTCATTTATTTATTTGTTTATCCATTTATGCACGTGCTGATGTGAGAAAACACAGACTATTCAACACGCCAACACTGGATTTTCTTTATTTTTTATTTCGCTGATTTGATTTATTTCTTTATTTTTTATTTTTTATCTTTATCTTTATTTTAATTTTCTACTTACCTATATATAAACAAGAACTTGGCCCTCAGAAGCAAAAGGAACTCGATATGTAAAGAAAATTAAATTTATTCGCCTGAAGAGAGTCAATCTTAGACTCGAAACACGTGTAGCAGCACAAATACCATTATGAACACTTAAAATATCATAATATGTATAATATCTTTATACAACAATAAATATAGACTTTAAACTAAATGTTCACGGCCTCTCACACTTTTTATTCTATACTAATTTATCTCGTTGGAACAACCCTATTTCCTTTTCTAATATATATATATATATATATATATATTTGGGCAGCAAAAATATACATGTGGTAGCGGAAAAGGTTAGTTTTTTTAAATATATCTATAACTTCTTTTACTATTTCTCTGTAAAAAAAACTAAAACAACCGGTTTTGTTCCAGATCTCTTCAAGTTTAATTTCTGGGAAATTTATTATTAGAAAATATGGCGGGCCTGAAGGAGACTACCACCACCTTTAAATTTGTCGTTTTCCATTTTTTAAACGTTTTTTTATCGCAGTCTTATCGATTATTACATAAAGTTTCCGATTATCAAAAAAAAGTTTGAAAAATTTCAATATTTAAACATTTTAGGTGGGAGTGGGAGCTCAGTTTCTCATACAACGTTATAGTAAATCGATCCTGAAAAAAGAAAAAAAAATGAAAAACAACAAATTTAAAGCTGCTGGCAGTCTCCTTCATGTCCACTGAAAATATATATATATAATCGTAGCAGTGAGAACTAATGGCATGACATGACATTCCACAGTTTGTTCCAATGAACTTAGCTCACTGGTGCACCCTATATATGAATTTACTCGAGCCACAAGATTAGCAAATAGGTCTTTACTGTGAAACCAATAAATTGTAAACACAAATTCTACTCCAGCAACAGCTTTTCTTGCACTTCCCGCCTGTGGAATTCCATTCCATTTATTTGCTTCCCTGACAGCTGCAATCTCCAAGAATTTAAATGTAAAGACAATAGTCATCTCCTATCTCACTAACCGGCATCCTCTTTCTCATGCTCCTTTCTCCGTCCACTCCACTCTCATCAGTATTCTAATTCTTCTCTTACCTACTTCCTGACACCCCTTATAACCTGTCACTCTTTCTCATAACTTTTCTTCTATGTAACCCCCTGCACAACAGTGGCAGTAAAATACCTTTCTTGGGGCGATATGATTATTAAAAAAAATTGCTTCTTAACAGGGCTCGATACGTAGTGGAGCAATATTTCTAGTAATATTTCTAGTAATATTTCTAGCAAATATTTCTAGTAATATTTCTAGTAATATTTCTAGTAATATTTCTAGTAATATTTCAAGTAATATTCATATTATTGGAGAATTATAATAAAAAAAAGTCGTTTTTTCGATACACAAGATCTGTCGTGTTTCGGTTCTATATTCATAACCTCATCAGGCGAAAAACGGATTGAACTCTCTATATCTCCCACCAACCTTTAACCTCTAATCTATTTTCCTATACATCTCAAATTTCTCCCAACCACTCTCCAACCATCCCATTACTCATCGTTAACTTAACTTTCCATCAGTATATCTAGCCATTCCCACTAGAATAAAGAAACAATAAGTTCAAATTTCTACGTATATATCATTTCCAACTTTTGCAACCGTATATAACCTGATGAGGTGCGTGATATAGCATCGAAACACGACAGCTCTTGCGTAGCGAAAAAATGTTTTATTATAAACTCCAATAGTAAAAATCTATCTATCTATCTATCTATCTATCTATCTATCTATCTATCTATCTATCTATCTATCTATCTAAGTCTGTTCATATCTATCTATCTATCTATCTATCTATCTATCTATCTATCTCAGTCTGTTCATATCTATCTATCTATCTATCTATCTATCTATCTATCTATCTAAGTCTGTTCATATCTATCTATCTATCTATCTATCTATCTATCTATCTATCTATCTAAGTCTGTTCATATCTATCTATCTATCTATCTATCTATCTATCTATCATTTGTAAACGAGTTATTACGCGACCTAGGTTTCTACCATGTAGTGTCTTCAGGCGATTTGCAAATCACATGAGATCTATAGCTGCATCTATAGCTAGGAAGGTTGGATCTCTGTGTCAGACAAGAAAGTTTTCCTTGTCGGAATCCATCTTGCAGAATCTCAATACGGAAAACTTGTAAACCCCATCAGAAAAAGACAAGATGTAAATAAGAGACACCGGTTTATTTAATTTTTTTCTTAACGGCGCATAGATAAGCACAGATATGAAGTGAATTGATGGATATTATTCATTTAAACTTATTTATAAATGGAACTTTGTCTGTGTGTGTGTGTGTGTGTTTGTGTGTGTGTGTGTGTGTGTGTGTGTGTGTGTGTGTGTATCCGTTACCTATAGACTCCGAAACGGCTGAACCGATTTTCTTGAACACAATTGTACTATAAGCGTCTGCGAGTGTTCTTAGCTAGGTTTTGTGTCCAGGTACCCAGGATAAATATCGAAAATTGATAATCGAAAAAATCGGGTTATAGAAGGAGTGGTCCGATTTTAATCAAATTTGATACACTCATAGACAAAGACATAAGAAACGATATTCAGAAGTTACAAGGTTGCAGTTCTTACGATAGTGCAGAAAATCGATAATATATATATATATATATATATATATATATATATAGTATTTACGCTCTCACACCCTGATTGAGCACTCTGGAAGAATGGTAGACTTTGTAAACAGTAGCTACTCCGGCATTTACGCACCGCTCATTCGATAATGAATTGGAGCACTCTAGCTATTGGGCGTGTTTATATGCGCTATAAAGCCCACTTTCGTCTACTGGAGGGACGTGGCCTAGGGGTAGAAGCGCCGACTGACGCAATTCGTTCGGGTTTCAATCCTGGGTTAGGAAGCGACCGGAGTCTAAGCCGTACTGATGAGCTGTAATACAGCGAAACAGATCTGTCTGCGGATGACTACAGTATATATATATATATATATATATATATATATATATATATATATATATATAAAAGGCAAGATGTTTGTGTGTGTGTGTGTGTTTATCTACCTGTATGTCATTTTTTTCAGTCCTTTTATTTTAGTTTTTGCTTAGGGTTTGGCTTTAAGTAGGTATAATTGTAGTTTTTAGTCTCAGCCATGATACCATTTACTCAAAGGTCATATTTAGCCTTCAAAATTCAGTTCACGACGAAAAAAAAAACAGACTTGATATCGATACGAGGAAACCAAAATTTGACTTACATTCATTCATTTTTCTTTCAGTCTACGGTTTCGCTTTAATTGAAAACAACTATTGCTTTTTAGTCTTTCGTGCCAACGACCAAAGAGTCTGAGCTCCAGGACCATGGATTAGTTTTAAAGCTTTCATTACACTCTAGCAACGCCAGGCTATACTGCTAGTTTAAACATATACCATTTCCCAAACGAATCTACCAATAAAAAAATCTTTTACCTTTCCTCTTATTCGTGATTTACCTCTCGAGGCCAGTGTACTGTTGACAAATCTAGGGATGGAGATATATTTTGTTTATCATATCACCCCGAGCAAGGCGGGAAGGCCACTGATGTGCAGGGGGCTACATAAGAGTAAAAGGATTAGAGGAGAATAAGAAGAAGGACGAACAAGTTAGAAAGGAGCAAGTGAAGGATGGGAATACAGGTGTGAAGACAATTGCGAAGGCGAGAGAAAGGAAAGGATCTACAGGACAGTGTGGAAAGAAGTAGGGTCAAGTAGTTAAGAGATGAGAATTGACCTTACATTTAAATTCCTGGAGGTTGTAGCCGTCAGGAAAGAAAGAAGAATAAGGAAGCGAGTTCCACAGGCGGAAAGTGCTGGAAAAGAAACTGCAGGAGTAGAATTGTCGTTGAGCTAACCGTGAATGGGTGAGACCCAGTTGCCAGTCTAGTTGCACGAGTAAACACCTGTAGCGGAGGCACCAGTGACTCAAGCTCGTCGAAACAGAAGCCATGGAAGTATTTATAGAACAGACAAAGGGAAGTCACATCGAGTCGGTGGGAAAGTGGCTGTAGCCGAGCCGCCAAGTCGGTACCTATCAAATTACAGATTCTCCTTTGGAGCCTATCTAGAACACGGAGATGAACAGCGGGTGCACCTGACCATAAATAGCAGCAGTACTCCATGCATAGATGAATGGTTGATTTGTATATATGCAGGATGGTTTCAGGTGGGAAAAACTTCCTGGTCCGACACAATGACCCAACCTTCCTAGCAGTGGATATTGCTATTGACTCAATGTAGTGGTTCAACTTGAGATCAGAGGAGAGGGTAAGCCAGAGGAGGCGCAGAGTATTGCTTTCGGGGAGACTCGCTTGGTATGCTAATGACATAAGATATTTACAGATGGGATAAAAATAATCTTAAACAAAAGAAATATCGTCTACCACCTGTTACATGAAATAGTACTCAAGATAAACTTTTTCCAAAAGAGAAACTATGAACTGGAATTGGAATTAATGTAGCTATGGCATCTACCATGAATCCGTTATAAAAGAATCAGGATGTGGAATTAGCAACTGCTAAACATTTCCAATTCTTAGCATTTGTAGTCCACTCTAACAGTAATGGTGTGTATTTATTTAATAGGAAACTAAAAAAAAATACAGTTAGCAAAATAATAGCATTAGAGCAAATTTTAATCAAGAAAATCTTATTTTGTTTATTTCTATGTCGTCACCATCTCATACTAATCAGTTTCAAAGGTCCCCCAAAAAACACTGCTTGTGACACACAGGGGCTTGAGCAAACTGGCCTAGTTAAAAAATAAATAAATAAAACTGTTTGTCATGCACTCACTCCCAAATACTATATAAGATCGGGTCAGTATCTTCTACATTCTTATGCAAACTGAAACAAAACGAATAACGTCTTCCTATGATCTTTCACACTTTCCCTGATCCTGTATACATCAACACTTGGCATTGGTTTTCTCTTCCGACTGCATTTTCCTTTTTGTTTTGGATTGATGGATCCAGTTTGTTTCTTTGACTAACATCCATCGCAGGCAATGATCATGGAATTGGAATTAATGTAGCTATGGCATCTACCATGAATCCATTATAAAAAAAAAAATCAGGATGTGGAATTAGTAACTGCTTTCAATTCCTTATTGAATAAATTTCTTAGAACAAATTTAGTATAGGAGAAAACGAAATTAAATATAGACTAGTGTGTTGCAAGGTTAGTTTCACCCAACACCGCAAATTGCTACAAAGCCAAAATATTAACCTACACTCTTGTGCAAATTAATTGAAACAAAATGAAAAATGTCTTCCTAGGATCTTTCACACTTTCCCTGACCACGTATACGTCGTCTCTTGGCCTAGTTTTACTTTTCCGACCGCATTTTCCTTTACGTTTTGGTTTGATGGATCCAGTTTGTTTCTTTGCCTTGATGACACGACTGACAGTTTAAAGGCTGACAACAACAATCTCTACAATCTTTAAGTAAGGCTTGCCAGTGTGTTCGTGCAATGTTGCGATTTTCGTCGGCTTCCTTGGAGCAACGTCTACTCCAGACAATGGCCGTAAAACAGCTACTCGACAATCGAGACAATAGTGTCTGGGCGTGATAAAAATCGGATGACATCACGGATGGCGCAATATCTTTCAAGTCCGAACAAATTTCATCATACACCCCGAAAACAGATTCATATTACTGCGCACAATTTCAGATGATTTAATCCGGGTAAAAATAGAAATCGAGTACACCCTGTCATTTCAGTGGGTTTTAACCTGACTGAATGGTAAAAGAAAGGAATCCAAAACAGTTGTTTCAATTCATTTGTTCAAGGGTGTGAGTCGTGATAGTCGTGTTCTTAAATAACCTCGACAGAAAAGAAATATCATTAGGATAAGAGACTTTATCAAAACAAATGTATTATTTATTCATTTTCTTCCTTCCCAGATACTCTATTTGAAAAGAATTATATATATAAAACAGAAGGAGTGGTTGTTAATACGTGTGTATGTGTGTATTGTTGTGTTTTCTTTCCTTGGACTTTGTCCGAAGGACATTTCATTCATCGCATTTCAGCTGAAGTATTCATGTGACACGAGTCTTTTCCTCATCTAGCGCAAACCTCAGTGACATATGATCTTGCAACTCACTATTTTGTTGATTACGAACTAGGAATCCAACTATCTCTCTCTCTCTCTCTCTCTCTATCTATCTATCTATCTATCTATATATATATATATATATATATATATATATATATAATCCGGATGACATATGAATAAATATAGTTTTATGTTTATGGTGTGCTATATTTATAAGATAATGTGCTCAATATCAGAGATAAAGCGTATGTAAATATAACAGAGTGAACATTGAAGTCAACACTCAAGGGCGATAGACTGTTTCATGCTATATATATATATATATATATTGGTCTAGTATGAATGTGGCCTGATGATTGCGCTTAACATGATATATATATATATATCTGTCGCCCTTGAGTGTTGACTTCAATGTTAACTCGTTTATATATATATATATATATATATATATATATATATATATATTAGTCATCCACATACAAGCCTGTTTCGCTGTATTACAGCTCATCGGTGTGGCTAGACGCATCCACTTTGAAAAAGCAGTAGACTTTGAAAAGCAGTAGCTACTCTGGCATATACGCATCGTTCATTCAGTAAAATGAATTAGAGCACTCCGGCTATTAGGCGCGTATAATGATAATATACGCGCTAAAAGGTCTGCCTTCTACCACCGAACGCCCATAGCCCAGAGGTAGAATCGCCGACTGACGCCAATTCGGTCGGGTTTCAATCCTGGGGAAAAAAGCAATCGGAGTTTAACCGTACTGATGAGCTGTGATACAGCGAAACAGATCTGTCTGCGGGTGACAATATATATATATATATATATAGAGAGAGAGAGAGAGAGAGAGTAGCTACTGCTTTTCAAAGTTTACCATTCTTCCAAAGTGCTCAATCAGGGTGTTTCCACTTCTGCTATATGCGCGACTCTTCAGAAATGAATCGAGTTCTCTCGGTGACTGGCGTGTGTATACACTGCTTATATAGAACACATTAAAATTTCCCTTCTGTGATTCCATGCGTTGATGGCCTAGGGAGACTCCGACTGACACCAAATCGGTCGAGTTTCGATCCCGGCCAGAAGCAAGTGGATGCATCTAGCCACACTGATGAGCTGTAATACAGCGAAACAGGCTTGTATGTGGATGACTAATATATATATATATATATATATATATATATATATATATATATATATATATTAACCCATTTATCCCTATTTAATCCAATGCGTTCATATATTTTTATGCATTCATCTTAATCTGACTATATCTATCTATGTCGCTTTATCTCCATATATATATATATATATATATATATATATATATCACATTTTATTTCTCTCTCTCTCTCTCTCTCTCTCTCTCTCTCTCTCTCTCTCTCTCTCTCTCTCTTAATTTTTATCTTTTTTTTTGGTAATAGCTTTCTTTGTTTCTATCTATGTATCTCCCGAAGTTATTATCTGTCTTGGTGTTTGCAATCCCCCCCTACATATATATATATATATATTCACATTTATCTCTCTGATCATTTATTTTAGTCTGCTTTTGTCTATCATTTGTTCTGTACAATAATCGATGGTTGACTGATTTTTGTGAAAAGTTGGTGTGTGACACGACAAAAAACGCGAAATAACCGACAAGACGAATGTCAGACTCAACAGCGGTTGGTCTATATTCTTCTTTTTCCCCTGCATGGATCAAGTGTTAATGACGTCTCAAGAAAGAATCGTAAAACATTTCTTTTTACAATTTTGTCTTTTTTCTCTCCTTTCTTGTCGACTTAACCCACTCGTCCTAGTTGGTGACTGCTCATCGTTTGGTCCATTATAAAATTAAAGGAGAAGGACATTTTTTCAAGATGTTCAGTTGATCTGAAATTCTTTGATCCACTTTCACAGATTGGAACGGCCATAAAGCGCAAACCCCGCCACACACACACACACACACACACACACACACACACACACACACACACACACACACACACAGGGCTGAATCATTTCTTTCGTCTACCATTAGAATTAGAAGGAATTTTCTTCACAAGAACTGCTACTTTGTGGAACATAATCCCCAAAGAGGCTTTCCTGTTCATTATTATCTTACCCAGTTCAAATCATGAGTCAACTGTTATCAATCCTGTGTTTTTTTTTTTTGACTTTGTCTAAAAGACATCTCATCGCATTTCAGCTGAAGTATTCACGTGACACGAGACTTTTCCTCATCTAGCGCAAATCTCAGTGACATTCGATCTTGCAAATTACGATTTTGTTGATTTACGAACTACGACAAGAATCTATCTATCTATCTATCTATCTATCTATCTATCTATCTATCTATCTATCTCAGTCTGTTCATATCTATCTATCTATCTATCTATCTATCTATCTATCTATCTATCTATCTATCTCAGTCTGTTCATATCTATCTATCTATCTATCTATCTATCTATCTACTTTCATATCTATCTATTTTTTCTTTTTCTGTTAAAACATCTCTTCGTTTCTATCTATCTGTCTATCTCATAATATCCACTTCTTACTTCCTCCTTTCACGCACTTATAACAATGCCATTTATTAAGTCTTGGGTGGCTCTTTAGCCATGGACAGTTTTTTTTAATCATATCACCCCGAGCAAGGCGGTAACGCCACTGATGTGCAGGGTGCTACGTAAAAGTGAAAAGATTGGAAAAGAGAAAGCCGGAAACCACATCCTAAACAGGGAACAAGGGATGAGCCTCTTCACCTGTTCAATAGACGTGGGTGGAGTGTGAACCGGGCGATAGTTTAGTCTATCTACTTCAATTGAAAAAGAATAAAAGAAGAGAGTGAAAAGATTGGAAAAGAGAAAGCCGGAAAACACACCCTAAACAGGGAACATGGGATGACCCGCTTCACCTGTTCAAGTTATATAAAATATTCAGTACAGGTTGAGATGCCATCTGATACATTCTATGAATGAAAGTCAGTGTTTACTAATTTAGTGCAATTACTCTCTTTCTTGTGCTTGTAGAAATCTACAAGATGGTGTAGTAGTTAGTTGACCTATCGAGCTCTTGTGAAATCAATTCCCGCCGGATTTTCCAGCAATGAGAACTTGTATCTTAGTTTCATTCAATAAAATACTGTAAAGAAGTGGGTGTGCCTATTAAGTCTGATGCATGAACAGACCTAATGAATTGAACGGCTTGAAACTTTCGTATTTAACTTTGTATTCAATCCACTTCAGTGCTGATTGCGGACACGGAAAGGAAACTACAAGACCTCATACAGAAAGTAGACAGTGGAGAGTGACAAGAAGGGACTACAAATAAACTTTAAGAAAACTGAGTGCATGGTCATCAGCAAAAGATACAACCCAAAATGCCAAATACAGGTGGGGGATAACATAATCAAACAAGTACAAGAATTTAAGTACCTAGGAAGTGTTCTAACAGGAGATGGAAAGTGCGACACGGAGATCCGAAGGTGAATTGGCATGGCAAAGGACGCGTTCCAGAAGATGAGCAAAATACTAACACACAGGAAAATCTCAATAGAAACGAAGAAAAGAGTGCTAGACTGCTACGTGATGTCAGTTCTTCAATACGGCAGTGAATGCTGGACAATATCATCGAAAATGAGGACAAAACTGGAAGCGGCCAAAATGTGGTTCTACAGAAGGATGCTACGGATATCGTAGATTGAGCATACAAGCAACGATGAGGTGTTAGAAAGAATGGCAACAAAAAGGAAATTGATGCTGAGCATCAGGAAGAGACAACTGAAGTTCCTGGGACATGCAATGAGGAAGGAGAGCTTGGAGAACCTGATACTGACTGGACAGATAGAAGGAAGAAGAGACAGAGGAAGGCAGCGGATAACATATTTGCAGGGTCTGATCAGGTGGATGACGGAACGGGGGTTGCCAAGAGCAACAAGAGCAAACATACTAAGAGCCACAAGGGATAGTGAGACGTGGAGAGCCATGATCGCCTACGTCCTGAAGGGACAGGGCACATAGAAGAAGAAGAAGAATCCTGGCCGCTACGTCGTGCGGTACCACTGAGCTCTTGCCCGACATGTTGACCTTACATTCTCCGTCTGCGATGTCCGCAATACTGCTCCAACTTATCTGGTGATTGTTTATACAGCCATCTCTCTTTTCTCAAGCGTGTACACATTTGGCGCAAACTTCCCAGAGGTAGTCACCTCTCGGGGTTACAACTAACAACGAGTGAATCATAAATTTTCACTCTCGGCTGGGGTTGTCTCTGGTCAATTCCACACCTGGTTTTATAGTCTGATGTGAAATTGAAGACAATCATATTCTGACATTATACCAAAAAACCTTTTAAGAGGCTGATTAGTCAGTAATGTTTTTTCTGGCTGTCGTCTAACAAAATGAAAAAGCAGAATAATTTGAAATCTAACAAAACATCATCCCAATTACGATGTTCAAGTTGAACCAAGTCTGTTACAATCACATTAGTCATCAGCATGCTACCGAAAGTGTCCAAATGTGTTCCCGTTCTTACTTTTGATTCCACATCGATGGAGAAAAATCCAGGTTCAACGTGAAGCCAAAAGATTCAATCAATTGTCTTCTTTCAAACTCGCGGAAATATGTTCTGATGCCAAATAGTGAAATAAGTCATTATTCCACTTCACTAATCAGTCACGTTCATCTTGGCGAAGAGCCATTATAGTCACTTTTGTAAACATGTCCAACATCGGAAGACGAGCCAACAGCGGCGGCCATATTGTCAAGTCGTTCTATTTAACCAAGAGTGAAAAGAAGACACCTTTTCTCTCACTTTTTTTCTATTAGTTGTCTCCTTTTCTTATTTTACACTGGTTGTGTGGCCAAAATGCATCCTTTGTGTCCATGTTAGAATTAAAATGTAAATAAGCATCGAAAAAATGGTCACGGTTTTGTTCAGTGTGAAATATAAATATTTTCCAAGGTTTAGCTTATTATGATAAAAGGCTTGGGACACATAGTGAGAAACATATACAGTGCTCAACAAAATGAAAGCAGGAAGGTTGGTACAGTTTATTTATTTATTTTTTATTTTTTTGTAATCATATCGCCCCAAGCAAGGCATCTCATGACACTGTTGTGCAGGGGGTTACATAGGAGGAAAGTTATGAGAAAGAGTGACAGGTTATAGGGGGTGTCAGGAAGTAGGTAAGAGAAAGATGACTGTGGCCATAAAGTGAGAAATCAGTTTATATATTAATTGTAATGTAGAATTGATCCCTCACTTTATACCCACTTTATAATAGTATAGATTTTTTTTATAATCTTATCGCCCCAAGCAAGGCATTTTACTGCCACTGTTTTGCAGTGGGTTACATAGAAGGAAAGTTATGAGAAAGAGTGACAGGTTACAGAGGGTGTCAGGAAGTGGGTAAGTAAAGAATGAGAATACTGATGAGAGTGGAGTGGACAAAGAAAGAAGCATGAGAGAGAGGATGCAGGTTAGTGAGATAGGAAATTGTGAGATAGGAAATTGTAGCTGTCGGGAAAGCAAGTAAATGGAAGGGAATTCCACGGGCGGGAAGTTCGAGAAAAGAAGCTGATGGAGTAGAATTTGCGTTTACATTTTATTGATTTCACAGTAAAAGGGTGGGGCCTAGTTGCTAATCTTGTTGCTCGAGTAAATTCATATATAGGAGGCACCAGTGAGCTAAGTTCATCGGAGCAGAAGCCGTGAAAGTATTTGCAGATAAGACATAGGGAAGCCACATCGCGCCGGTGAGAAAGTGACTGTATCTGAGCTGCCAAGTCGGGATCGATCACATTACAGGTTCTCCGTTGGATTTTGCCAAGGACCCCTAGGTGGATAGCAGAAGCACCCGACCAAATATGGCAGCAGTATTCAATGCACAGTCTGTTGTGAGAGTTAGCCCGAGGAGCGAAGTGTTTTGCTGTTGGGGAGACTATTCTGATCCATGCTAATGGGGATAGGAGCGATTGTCTGTGGTGGTTAATAGATAGCAGCTTCGTTTTGGAAGCATTAAAATTCATGCACCATTTCTTACCCCAGTCTGCCACGGATCGGAGGTCCTTTTCAAGCACGGCACCGAGGTTTGCTTTGTCAGCCTCGGCAGATTTTTGATTGATGCGAGAGTAAACTGTACAGTCGTCAGCGTATATGCTTACTTGGGATCTTATTACATCTGGGAGATCGTTAATGTAGATAAGGAAAAGCATGGGACCTAGAGTATAGCCTTGAGGGACATCCGCGTTCGTATGATAGTTTTGGGAGGCATGTCCGTTCAATACTACATTCATTGTGCGATTTGAAAGCAATGACCGGATAAGGTCAAACAATTGTTTAATTGTATTGTGATTCATTTTATATTAAATATGTATTATTGGTAATTTTACTGTAAAAAGTTATTGTTGATAGGTTGATTTTGTTTCGCGGCACATCAACACCTGTATGGGTCATTTAATACTAAAATCGAAATATTTTTCACTTGAAAGGAATGACTGGACAAGGTCAAACAATTATTCAGTTATACCATAGCCTCGCAGCTTGTTATTTAATTGTTTTTTTTCTACAGTTATTTGAAACAAAATCAAAAACTAGAAATTTAGTAGCTGAAACAACGAAAACTTAATTGTTAGATGTAGTGTTCAAACTAAAAAAAAATTTTTTTGATGTCATTAAGCTATTTTTCGTCATATAGTAAATTTAAAATTTCCTTTTTTTATGGAGCACAATGGGGCGATAACAAGCAACTGAAACTAAAATTAAATGCGCGTAAAAAGTCGATAATAACTGACAATGCTGATACAAAAAAAAAAAAATGAAATTCAAGACAATATTACGCAACATTTCCAACCCTAATCGGGGGAAAACAACTAGTCGAAAATTACGACATTTAATCAGTTATATAACACATGAGCAAAAGCTCAGTATATTATTATTATTATTATTATTGCCGCTTTTTCTCTCTCGGATTTATTTCATCGACCTGCAATATCTATCTATCTATCTATCTATCTATCTATCTATCTACCTATCTATCTATCTAAATTGACAATGTTACGGAAAGTTTCGAACTGTAACGAAATAGATTTAACAACCGACATATTTAATTTATTTGTTTGAACATTATTTTTAATCGATACTCGTATTTGAGTAGATATTCTGTTTTTAATCAAACAGTATATTTATATATTTATTTCTACCGGTCTGATTATTTACGCGAAATGTTGTCACGAAAATGTGAGTGATTCGGCAGAATGACACACAATACATGCCGAATAACATATTTAAATATATAAATATACTGTTTGATTAAAAACAGAATATCTACTCAAATACGAGTATCGATTAAAAATAGCTTTCAATTAAAACTAAAATAAAAGTTTCAAGAAAACTTTTTATTTTTAAAAATTCAATTTATAAGTTAGTTATCGAAAATGAGAGGAATATAAATAGAGATAGAGAAAGAGAGAGAGAGACAGAAATATACGAGTATGCTAAATGCATATATATATATATATATATATATATATATATATATATATATATGCATTTAGCATTTTTTCTTAGAAGTGAATGATAGCAAAAAAGAATCTGCGATAATACTTGGAAAAAAAAAAACAAAACAAAATAAGCAAAAAACTGACAGCGATCATGGGTGGGGGGTAGAGAAACAGAGAGATAGAGATAGATATACCCAGATAGAAATAGAGTAGATAGATACACAAAAAAATAAAGGAACGAAAGAGATAGACATTTGAGAAAGGAACATAATTGTGATTTTCCTAATCCCTGAATTTATCCAAGTCAGTACAGAGACTGCGACAAATCTTTTGAACATGTCAAATGCAATATAGTTTGAGGTGAACTCAGGCAATGTACATTTCAACAAGAAATAACAGTCTGATACAATACTACAATGACAAAACAATGAGGAAGTGTTCCTGGCTTAGAACAAATCAAAATGAAATCGCTGACGAAGAGGGTCGCATACGACACGTTCCACTATATATATATATATATATATATATGTAAATGCATATATATATATATATATATATATATATATGTAAATGCATATATATATATATATATATATATATATATATATATATATATATATATATTATGTTTTAGAACATGTATTTTCCCCCGAAGAGGTGTTTAAATCCAAACACTGAAACAACCATATGATTGTAGGGAAGAGGACATATATAGAAGAAATTATGTACATGTTCTAAAACATAATTTATAATAAATATTCACTGCTCTATACATCATATATCGAGCACTGTTTTTAAATTAATGTTTTGGACGGAAAAAATTTTTCTTTTTTCTCTCCTCATTCTATACTCACTCGGATATATATATATATATATATATATATATATATATATATATATATATAGATATAATTATTAGATATATAGAGAGAGTCAGACAGACAGACAGACAGACAGACAAAAACAACAAAAAGACACGTTAGTAGAGAAAATACATAGATTCTTATCGTAAATCAACAAAATGGTGAGTTGCAAGATTAAATGTCACTGAGATTTTGTCCTAGAAAAGAAAAAGACTCGTGTCATGTGAATACTTCAGCTGAAAAACAATTAGGTATCATATATATATATATATATATATATATATATATAAGTTGTATATATCCCACACGTGTAAGTAAAAATATATTTTGTTGTCATGATCTACACTTTATTCTCATGAACTACTTATCACTTTGCTGTCATTAGTCCCATTAACTGAACTATAAAACTCCCAACCTTTGACCTTTCGACAACAAAATCTTCTGATCTTCTAATTACTATGCACCCAGAGTTATAGTAAGAGAAAAGATTGGCTACAGTGGTTATTAAAAAAAGGAGAGAAAAATGAACGGGATTCAAGAAGATAGAAAATGACAATTGACGTTGCATTTAACGTTTTGAAGATTGTAACTATCAGGGAAGAGAAAAGACTTTTACGTTTTAGCCTGACGGATCCAGTTTGTTTCTTCGCCTTGATAACACGACTGACAGCTGAAAGGCTCACACCAACAATCCCTGTGTACGGCTTGCCAGTGTGTTCGTGCAGCGTCAGAATTTACGTACGCTTCCTTCGAGTAACGTCCCTCATAGACAATAGCTGTAGGACAACTAATCGACAGTCGAGGCAATAGTTCTGTGCTCGATAAAAAAAACAACCTGATGCAATCACAGAAGACGTAATATTTTTCAAGGGCAAAAACTTTTCTTCATAAACCTCAAAAATAGATTCATATTACTGCACACCACTGCAAATGACGAAATCTGAGGAAAAATAGAAACCGATTACACCCTGTTACTCCAGTGATTCTACAACTGACCGTATGGTGAAAGAAAAGAAACTGAAGGTGTTGTTTCAATTGATTTACAAAAGGGTATATATATATATATATATATATATATATATATATATATATATATCCTTCATTTGTAAACGAGTTATTACGGGACCTTGGTTTCTACCATGTCGTGTTTTCAGGCGATTTGCAATATATATATATATATATATATATATATATATGACATTATTTTTTTAACATTATTTTTGATCGATATCGATCAAAAATAATATTCACACAAATAATTTCAAATTGTCGGTTGTTTAAAGATCATTTCGTTAATTTTCGTTAATTTGCGTAATATATATATATATATATATATATATATATACAATTCATTGAAGCTGATGCTGTTGTTTATTAATTTGCACAAGGGTGTGTGTGTGTGTATATATATATATATATATATATATATATATATATATATATTTGTACAGTATATATATTCTTCATTTCTAAACGAGTTATTACGCGACCTAGGTTTCTACCATTTGGTGTCTTCAGGCGATTTGCAATAAATACAATATATATATATATATATAGTGTATCGAGGCAGCAAATAATTTTCTAAACATATCCTGTTAAATATAAGAGACAGTGAATGTCTACTATGTTTAATCATGAGCCGTTCTAAACGTCGTATTTTGGCAAATATGTTTATAAACATAATAGACATTCATTGTCTCTTATATTTAACAGTATATGTTTAGAAAAAAAAAATATATATATATATATATTGTGGTCCTGTTTAAGGATCACAATTATAAGGTGAAAGAGTCCTGTGTTCACTGTGAACGGTTAAACTACAAGTATACTCCTCCTCTTGAAGGTAGAAATGTCTGGCATTATATAAACCAGACGAATCCATATTGTCCAAGGATATAGGGGTGTTAACTACCCCAGAACACACATATATATATTAAATTATTTTTTGAACATTATTTTTATCGATATCATTCAAAAATAATGTTCAAACAAATAATTTCAAATTGACTGTTGTTTAAAGACCATTCTTTTAATCTTCGTTAATTTCCGTAATATATATATATATATATATATATATATATATATATATATATAATTCATTGAAACTGAAGCTGTTGTTTCAATTAATTTGCACAAGGGGGGGTGTATATGTATATATATATTTGTACAGTATTTATATTCTTCATTTCTAAACGAGTTATTACGCGACCTAGGTTTCTACCATGCGGTGTCTTCAGGCGATTTGAAATAAATACAGTATATATATATTGAATTCATTGCTATTTCATCTCTGTTTAGTGCGAGACGATTTTTCTTTCCATAATCGATCGTACATATCTATAAGTTTACCATTCGTTCATTGCTGCCGCATATGGCCTGGTGCCCTTGTCATTGACCTTGAGGTCCTTGATAAAATCCAAAGAAGAATCAACAATATTATTGGTCCTCACATGGCGCCTCAGTTTCAGTCGCTTTCTCAACGCCAAAAGGTTGCTTCTCTGCGCCATTTCTATAAATTTTTCAATTGAGCTCTTCGCTATGGTGCCTAAACTTTATGAACAGTAGCGCAGTACTAGACAGGCCTCGAGATCTCATTGCTTTGCATTTGATTTGGCTAGATGTAGCTGTAAGTTCTATGGTAAGAGTTTCTTTTCTTGGATTTCTCGACTGAGAAACTCACTTCCGGTTCCAAGCCAACTTTAATTTACCAATATTTAGATGCATTGTTAATCGCTATCAACTGTCCTCTTGATAGCGCCATGTTTCCCGCTCATTAATGTATCTGATTCTAATTCTTCCGCACCATGTTACCTGTCTTAGTGACTTTAATGTCTTTCACGGCGTGATGCCGATCGTTCATTCAGTAATGAATTAGAACGCTCTCAGCTAATGGCGTATGTTTACATGGTAAAAATCTGCCTTCTACCGTGCACCCATTGCTCAGAGGTAGAATCGCCGACTGATGTCAGTTCGGTCGGGTTTCAATCCCGCTAAAAACAAGCGGATGTCTAACAATACTGATAAGCTGTGATACAGCGAAACAGACCTGTCTGTGGCTGGCTATATATATGAACGTGTGGACGATTGGTTAAATCAGCTTTTGAAGAATGGGATCTTGCCATAGACATTTTATTTTTTTTATTTTCTATCATGTCGCTTCACTATCTTCCATGGTCCGAATCGTGTCTTTGCTGTTTATAATTGTCTTTTAATCTTGACACCTACACCAAATTTTAGACGCAGCTGCCTGGAAACAAGCAACATCTTTGCCACACTACACTGGATTTATTTCTTGAAGGATTTTTATAATCCTTTTCATTGTTTCAATTGGAAGCTTGCTTGTTGGCGCCATATTTCCTTTCAATTAGCCAAAATCTAACAGCTCGTTAAGATTTTCAATCAATCTCATTTAATTGCAGACTAATTAGCATAATTAGATTTGTTCTGGTAGTTTTTAAAAATACAAATGACAAGGTGATTCCATAATTTAATCTCTCCGTTACTTTTGCCATTACTTTAAATAATTTAATTTAATTTGTTTTCGTATATGTCATGATAGCCAAAATGTTCAGTGATTAAATAAATATTGTTTTATACCCACTTTGAGGAATTTTTTATTCGCTGTGTAATAAAAGAAACAAAGGAAAAATTCCTGTAAGCGTGGCGATTCCATAATTTGGGCCATAAGTTGCAGATATTTGAGTTTGAGTTTGAGTTTTGTTTCACGGCATATCAACCTCTGTGCGTTATTTAATGCCAAAAAGGTGGGGTTTTAAGATATATATTTTTTTAATGTTCAGTTATAGTGAGAAGGATGATTTAGTCAGATTTTAATGAAATTTTTTTCTTTTTATTCTTTTTTTATTTTAGTAAACTGAAAATGTTTTCTAGTTTTGTATTCAAAATGTTTTGCTGGGAATAATTTTTTCATTCAAAAATATGTTATGGTAATAATTTTTTCTTCAAAAATGTATATTTTTATATAAAAGTCTATTCTTATGTATATATTTCTATAAAAGTGTATTTTTATACTTTCATAGTGTTTTGACCCAAGTTTGGGGGGGGTTAACTATTTGCCCATAACTGAGACCCTAACAGGTGCTGCCACTCGGGGTCAGGGTGGACCTGGGAACAACAGCAATTAAGAGGTGGTTCCATGCTCCTCACAACCTCCCAATAAGAGGCATTGCTGCCGGATGCAGTTTATTGTTAAACCCAGAACCATGCAGTTATTTTAAAGAAAAAGCATTTCATCCCAAAGAAGGCAATAAAGCCACTAAAACACAAGGTGTTAATGAGAGTGAAGAAGACTGGAAAAACGTAACTGAGGAGAAAGGCCACTAAAGAGAACAGTATTAATGATGACAATTGACTTGGCATTTAAATTTTTGAACATCGTAGTTGACAGGAAAGCAAGATGGAAGATGAGGAAACGTTCCGCGGAGAAAGGACACTAAAAAGAACAGGAGTCAAGGAGACAGAAGATGACGATTGACATTGCATTTAAATTTTTTGAAAGTTGACAAGAAAGCGAGAAGTAAGAAAAGAGTTTTCCAATCGAGAAGGAGGAACTATTTGAGTAGAACTTATGGTTATAAGGAGCAATTCTAAAATTAACACGATGCGACCTAACCGCCAATCTAGTAATGCGTGAATTGGATCTACCAAAAAGGAAAGCTCATCTGAATCATAAAATTAAGTACGAGGATATCCAATAATGCTGGAGAAAAGGTTTACTACAATAGAGAACTGGTCCGCGACACGAGATTCGCTCACTCTCTCTTTCTTTGTCTCTCTCTCTCTCTCTCTCTCCCTCTCTGTCTTCGTCTCTTTCTCTGTTTGTATGTCTGTCTGTCTGTCTTTGGCTTTCTGTCTGTCTCAGTCTCTCTCTCTGTCTCTCTCTGTCTTTGTCTCTCTCAGCCCCTGTCTCTATGTCTCTCTCTCTCTCTGTTTGCCTATATCTCTATCTATCTCTCTCTGTCTTTGTCTCTCTCTCTCTCTCTCTCTCTCTGCCTTTGCCTCACTCTCTCTGTCTCTGTCTCTCTCTCCCTGTCTGCCTCTCTCTCTGATTGTCTGTCTCTCTTTCTGTTTTCTCTCTCTCTGTTTCTCTATTTGTTTGTCTGCCTGTCTGTATCTTTCTGCTTGTCAGTCTCTCTCTATTTCTGTCTCTGTTTGTCTATCTGTCTCTCTCTTTGTTTTTCTGTGTGTGTCTCTCTCTGTCAATGACTCTCTCTTTGTTTGTCTGTCTGTCTCTGTTTGTCTCTCTTTGTCTGTCTGTCTCTCTTTTTCTGTCTGTCTGTCACTTTCTCTGTTTGTCTGTCTGTCTGTCGACAAAGAATACAAGACAGTTTCAGTGTTGCATTCAACAGATTTGTAACGAGGATTTCTCTATCGCTTTCAGTAAAGTAATGGTTAGGATGTGCGTGGGTGGTGCAGTGGAAATCGGCTCAGAATGAGAAATCAGAGAACCGATTTCGAATTCCAGTTGAATACGCTGAATTCACTTACGCGCAAATAACCTTGAGAAAGATATGTATTAGTCTCTCCTCACTCCAGCTATGGATCAAATAACATGACAAATTCGATTATATAGCCTTGGTTGGCAACCAGTTTACCGCAGAAAGTAATGGCAACCTACTCTGGGAAAATCTTCTGCCCAGTCAGTCATGTTTCTTTCGGGGATGCTCGCCTAAGCGTGTATCTCGTATGATACTTAACTGAATGGTCTGTTAACTTTGATTAAATGAACGATGTCTTCCTGAGGCTTTATTTGTTTTAGAAATGAACCTCATATCGATATTATAAACATTTAATGATCTTAAACCGCGTTTAAAACTAAGTGTAACTTTACTACATCAAAACAATATACGAGTACATGCTGATTTGCTGGTCTTGCAAACCATTCGTTCATGCTTACCCTCGCTGATCGACTAGACCCGATATAGTGTCATTACGGACACAATAATCTATTCTATGGATGTATATTTTCTATTTAGCCTATTTACATTGTTCGGACTGTTGTCCTCATCTTTATTGCCATATCCACGATGTTTTACTAAGACAGAAGGTGATTATAGGGATTATAGGGTGTGGAAGAAACAGAAACATAATGAGAGGAAAGAGAAAAAGAGTAATCAGGAGGACAGTAGATAACGGTTGACATTGCAAAATAACAGGCTATTCAAACCTTTTGCCTACCTCCCTGTCTTTTGAACAGTAGTAGAAGTTAAGTCCTTGTTTCCTGTTAAGGATTAGGCTTCCAACCACATCCAAAGTTTACTTCAACAATATACTCCTAGCGTCTCCGCCTGAATTTTATTTTCGCTTATTAAATCTTGACTCCTCCAAGTCTAGAATTATCTATCTTTCTTGTTACCTTGTCTTTTCTAATGCTAATACAACTCCACATAGTAAATGATGTAACGAATAGGTAATGAATATGTATACACCTTGGTTCTTTCTTACTAGAATGCGATTGGCTGGTGTCAACCATAAATAATGACTAAGGCGAAGACGTCCAGAGATCTTCCACTAGAGATCCAGAGGTCTATTGGTCTACCACTAAAGATCTACGACTGCTGATCTACGTCTACTGATTACGCCTACATCCCAGAATACTGCATACGACGGGTACCGTCTATTACATCTACAAACTAAATTGTTCTACCCGGTTACATTTGCCTAAACCGCTTAGCAACCTCGAATGATATATATATATATATATATATATCCCTTTCCGGGACATATCAGTGACCCTCTAACTTGAGAGGCCCTTGGGCCTTGAATTGTGTGAACATTAATAAAAATTAAAAAAATTAAAATTTTAAAGTATTATAGCCTTATATGTCGGTGAAACAATTTTGTATTTCTTGCCAATATTTGAGATCAAGGTTCGATTCCAATGCAAGCCTTGTTAGACTTTTAAATTATGTATTTGTCTATATTTCTGAGATGAGGTGGTATTTACATTATTTTTCGGACTGTTGATATAGACGTTGCTTAGTTCCAGTGACTTGACCCAAAGAGTTGTGAGTTCAATACCAGGATAAAGCAGTGGCGAGCAAATAACTTAGAGAGTCGAATTAAAGGGAGATGACTACATGGCTAACGCAAGTAGCATCGCATATGGAATGAGAATTATATACCCCAGCGATTGAAATAAAAGGTTCGGTTTGAATTCCTTGTGCCTGAAGAAGGACAGAGTATACAACGACCGAAACGTCGTAAGCATGGCAATAAATATTAGGACAACAGTCCGAACAATGTAAATAATGTTTTAAATCATAATTTTATAAGCCAATAACAGGAATACTTTAAATTGACGTTGAAGAGTGGTTGACATCCTTGCAGCAATCTCAATGATGGAATGGGTAAAATGGTCTATTTAAGTAAAGAATAGTAGCATTCGAGGCGTAATATTTGAGTGTCATTCCAGTAATATTCAGCCTGATTACTTCGGCGACTATTGTGATCTAAATCCCTCATCTCTGTGTTGTAAATTCTGTTTTTTGTAACTATAATATTATTCTGTGTGTCTCCGTTAAGCACCGGATATTGTGCTGAATAATACCGCAGCACACTTTCTCTGTGTATCGTATCCACCTCCGATACAACAATATGACGTACAAGGAAATTTTTATGTTTTTATTCACATTTTGACGTATTCTTACAATTTATATATATATATTTTCTTTTGATTATAAAAAACCAGAGTGATTTTTAAAAAAAGACTTGGCTTAAACCAAACTTAAATTCAAACTTCAGACCATTAAAGTATTTTACAAATATCGTTTTCCGGTCCAAAATGGTGCATTGATCATGCAATCACATATTTACGCCGAAAACTGACAACCCACATAAATGATATTCAATAAGTAAACATTTTAAGACCCATACAATAATCCACGATCCCATGAGAAAAAATACATGTAGACTGTCATTCTACAAAAATAAAACTGTAAACGGCGTTGAAACATAATGGATACACTTGGGTGACTATTGCGATCTAAACCCTTCTCTCTGTGTTGTAAGTTCTGTCTTGTTTGTCATTGTAACTATTGTACTATTCTGTGTATATTCGTTTAGCACCGGATATTGTACTGAATAATACCGCAGCACACTTTCTCTGTGTATCGTATCCACCTCGGTGATACAACAATTGGTTAATTATTTAACTCAAAAAGTAAAGCTATTCTAAAAAAAAATGGGTTTACTTAGAATATCACAAGACAATTATTGACGTATATTCTAAATAATAACCAGAAAATCAGTAGTTGAAGAAGAATTGGATGAAAGAATCACGCAACCATTTTTTTGGACAATGTGCTTTGAGCAAATATAAACCTACTGTCCGATGAAGTTTCCGGATAAAAAAAGAAATTGAATCAAGATAGTCAAACAGAAAAAGGATAAAAGAGAGAAGAGGAAAATAGAGAAAGTGACATAGAATCAGAAAGGAAAGATATTTAGCAGTAACCGTGTAATGCAACAGAGTGCCGACGAATGGTTGCACGGGACTTAATCTTTCATATTTGACATTATTAGATGTGTAAATGATGCAATGATTAACGGCTCAGGAACGAGAAATTGGAATTCGAATTCTGGTTGAGATCGTTACATCATTCTTTTTCGCACAAATACATTTGAAAAAGGTATGAATCCTTTTCTTCAGTCTTCAGCTACAGATTAAGTTCAAAGGTAAATCTCAAAACATTATATATATATGTCATCCGCAGACAGATCTGTTTCGCTCACAGATCACAGCTCATCAGTACGGTTAGACATCCGATTGCTTTTTTACCCAGGATTGAAACCCGACCGAATTGGCGTCAGTCGGCGATTCTACCGCTGAGCTATGGGCGCTCGGTAGAAGGAGGCAGACTTTTAGCGTGTGATACACCATGTATTCATACGCCAGTAGTGAGAGTGTTCTAAATCATAACTGAATGAACGATGCGTAGATGCTCAATCAGGAGGTGAGAGCGTAAATAGTCATCCGCAGACAGATCATTCTATCTTTGAGCTATGGGCAGAAGGAGGCAAACATTTAGCGCGTGATATACCATGTATTCATACACCAGTAGTGAGAGTGTTTTAATTAATTACTGAATGAACGATGCGTAGATGCTATCTTGATGCCCCCCCCCCATATATATATAAACATGCGCTGTAGATATAGAAGAATCCAAAGAAGTATCCTGGTATCCTGTACATAAAGTTGTAAGATAACTCTCTAGGAGAGCTCTAAATATATATGTACATAAATACATATACAGCAAATATACATAAAAATTAAAACAGACACGTTATTCCATGGTTAAGCGGAAGTATGGACCTATTTCAGGTGAGCCATTATCAGCTTCTGTCTTTATTGTACAGAAGATTTTACAAGAATGAAATTCACAAATAAAGACCCCAAACAAAACCAAAAACAGAAATAAAAATAAAGATCGCTCCCTTTAACGTGAAAAATTAATTAAAAAATCATCATAATATCAGTTAGGCGAATACACACACATACATACATAAACATATACATACGGAACAAGTAATCAAAGAGCCCGTGTAAGAACGGATGTCAACTCAAAGATACTCGTCGATTTGGAAAGTAAAAAAGGCGTTGGAGATTGAGAGAGAAAAACGGTAAGTGTATATGAGCGTAAAAGGAAGGGGAAATAAGGAGAAAGAAGAGAGGAATAAATTTAAATTTGAAAAAATAATGATAGAAGAAAATAAAAATAAAAACATAAATATTATATAATAACGGCGAAAGGATAAGAAATTAGAGTCTAAAACAAATAAAAAAATTAAAAATATTTAAGAAATAATAATTAATCAATCCGTTGTAATTACAGTTACCACCACACCACTTTATAATAAATATTATACTAGTTATATATAATCAATATTATACTAGTTATTCAGTCAACAAAACAATTATAATAGAATATAAAGTTAATAGTGCAAAAAAAAAACATTTATTTTTTATTTTAAATTAAATTTAATTATTCTATTTAAATTTAAATGTTTAGACTTAATTATTTAATAATTATTTTATTTAATATATATATATATATATATATATATATATATATATATATATATATAATAAATATTCACAGCTCTATACATCATATATCGAGCACTGTTTTAAATTAATGTTTTGGACGGAAAAATTTCTTTCTTCGATCTGTATCCACTCAGATATATATATATATATATGTGTGTGTGTGTGTGTGTGTGTGTGTGTGTATATCTCAGTGGATACAGAACGAAGAAAGAATTGTTTCCGTTCAAAACATTAAGTTAAAACAGTGCACGATATATGATGTATAGAGCTGTGAGTATTTATATTCACAGGGGTAGAGTCGCCGACTGACGCCAAATCGGTCAGGTTTCGAGCCTGGGTTATGTAGCAATCGGAGTCTAACCGTGTACTGATGAGCTGTGATACAGCGAAACAGATCTGTCTGCGGATGACTATATATATATATATATATATATATATATATATATGAGTGTGTGTGTGGGGGGGGTGTTGGCAGCAATATTTTATAGTGGGTTATCCGTTCTAGTGAAACGTAGTCGTGTGTTGATACTGAATTTGGTCTCGTTAGTAGGTAGCCCACTCTAAGTTATAAAAGGGGTTATAAAACAAGAAAATCAAGTTGAGTATAGAAACAACATTTATATATACACAGATATCAATTAAGGTTTTTACAAATATAAGTAATTGTCTTTTGGGTGAGTTTAAAGGACGGTAAAATGTTTATGGCAGTAAATGCTGAAAGGAGAGTTTGTGCGTATGTATGTTGGTCGGGGAAGTAGCTCAGGGGACAGCGAAGAAAAAGATGAGAGGGAAAGGCGAGGGGAACATAGTAGATCGCTTGACGAGGTCAAGGGACGTGCGAATTATGTTCGCACTTTCTCAACTCTCGCGATGCTTTCTGTGTCAGCTTTTTATTTCGTTTTTGTGGGTCCCAGCAGGTCATTTGGGAATTCACACTCGTATTTAATTCTGGGCTTCCCATTGGATGATAAATAATTGATACTTATTAATTTTTGGTTTTCTGCCGGAACATATGCGTGGAGCCGGGTGCGCAAAGACTAGTTTTGGTCATTTGCTTTCTCGTCCTGAGAGTGAAAACATCCGTTCCCTCGCTTTGTTTGGTATCACCACAATTTCTTTTAAACATGTTTTCTTTAAAAACAACTGACAAGGAAAATTTTATTCATTTTTGATTTAATTTAATTTTTCCAGTATTCTTATGTTTCCTTTTTACTGAAAATAAGAAGTGTTAAAAATTTTCCATAATTTTCGACTTTCCAAGGGCTTTCAGCCACTTCACTAGCCATTTTCAAGGATGTTATTTTACCGATGTTGTTATTTTGTCCTCATGTTTGACTGTAACGTAATTTTGTGTTTTTGAAAAATGAGAGGACACTGAAATCAGCACCGATATCTTTAAAACGACAACGTCTTTTAGTTACAGAAGACGTCATAACCCTATTCAAAAATTACAAATAATGGAAACTTGAACTAGGAATCGATAAATACATATCATATGTATTTGTTATTTGTTCTATTATAGGTATTGATCAATTTTTGATTTCATTACTTTTCTGTTAAAGTAAAATATTTTTTGGTTTTGCATGACATCAGACGACAGTTTTTGGTTTTGCATGACATCAGACGACAGTTTTTGGTTTTGCATGACATCAGACGACAGTTTTTGGTTTTGCATGACATCAGACGACAGTTTTTGGTTTTGCATGACATCAGACGACAGTTTTTTCAGAATACATCAAATAACTTCAATAATTTCAATAAAACGGCCTAAAATATTAACGTTGTTTTGACATTTAAATTGATTGCTTAAGATTTTACTTTTTTTCCAAACCGAATTTGAATTTTTGAAGTTTATATGATTTGATTAATAACTTCAGATATAATGTATGTTTTTAAGAAAGTTTATGTTTTTTTTTTAATCATATCACCCTGAGCAAGGCGGTAACGCCACTGATGTGCAGGGGGCTACATAGGAGTGAAAAGATTGAAAAAGAGAAAACCGGAAACCGCATCCTAAACAGGAAACAAGGGATGAGCCTCTTCACCTGTTTAACAGACGTGGGTGGAGTGTGAACCGGGCGATAGTTTAGTTAATCTGCTCCAATTAATGTATATATATTTTTTTGCATTTGATCGAAAAATACGTGATTATAAAAAATTGGGTATGTAAATTGTCTTATTGTAATGAATATACCATATAAAATCTATAAAAAAAACGAAAAGTACCAATGGTGGGGGGTAGTTTTGTCTGGAAGTGGTGACAAAAATCGAAACTGACACGGCTAATGAGCTTTTTTCTGGCAAGTGATGCATATGGATCATTTCTGCAAAGTTTCATGCTTGTGTCATTAAGTGAAAGATCTTGGATCACTGCTGCCCCCTAGATACGAATTTGCACGAGAAACTAGACTAGCAACTAGATCCCACCCGAAACCGATAAAATGCAACTGCAGCTTCTACTCCAATAGTTTCTTTTCTCGCACTTCCCGACTGTGGAATTCCCTTCCACATGATTGCTTCCCCCATGGCTACAATCTCCAGGAGTTTAAATGTAAGGTCAATAGACACCTCCTAACACACTAACCTGCTCCCATTCTTTCAAACATTCTTCCCATCTGCCCATCCCTCATCCTCGGTATCTTTACCTATCTATCACCTTCCTTCTGATATTTCCTACACCAAACCACTCCTCCTATTTACCTCCCCCTATGTAGCCCCATGCACAATAGTGGCAATGGAATGCCTTGCTTGGGGTGAAATGATTAAAAACAAAAAATATTTTGAGATATTTTGCATCAAGACAGGAGGATAAATTGTATTCATTGTAACTATTCATTAGGGTTTCTTTTTTTTTTTAATATTGTTATTTTATCCCGCACTAACGTCATACAAATTGTACATATGAGAACTATTTAGGCCTATATAGAGATTTTGAAGTTTTATAGTGGCTATAGTAGCAATAGTGGATGGGTGTTGTGAGGCAGTGGGTATCGGTTCGGAACGAGAAATCGAAGATCCGAGTTCGAATACCAGTTGAATTCGTTGCATCCACATACGCACAAATGCCCTTGGGAAAGGTATATATCTCTCGCTTCTTTCTCCAGCTAAGGGTTACATGATTGTGTTCTATGGTAACCTGTCTATCGCAGAAAGTAATGGCAACCTACTGCGGGAAAATCTTCCAGTCAGATTTGTCTCTTTCAAGACATGATCGCCTAATAATGTATCACGTATGGCACTTAATTAACTGAGTAGAAATAGTAAATAAAAATGTGTTGTTTTTTTATTGTAAAGAATATTGTGATATGTTTAGGTCATTAATCGTGGTTAGTTAAGTTTAAGATAAGACAGCACCTTTTTTTTTATATATAAAAACAAAATAAATATAACTTCCCTCTATGGTACCTCGTCTTTATAAATTTAAGCTCACTACTAGATTGGCGGTAATGTCTCATTATTTTATAGTTGAAATAGTTAAATGTAACCGTAAGTTCTATGCTAGCAGTTTCTTCTATCGCACTTCTCACTTGTCGAACACTTTTCAAGCATCTTGCTTCCCAACCTTGATTTTCAAAAGTTTAAATGTCATATCAATCATTATCTTCTGTTTTCTTAATCTTGATTTTTTTTTGTCCTCTCACCTGAATATATATACTGAAGCATCACGTGACACATGACTGGATATCTAACGAGAAATATACGCAGGTAACAAATAAATGGGGTTTGCCATGTGTGTCTTACATTCTGTCTAGGGCCATAAACCGATTTTATAAATACGGTTAAAATCGGTTTTCATATGTCTGTCAGTTAAGTGCCATACGTGATACACGTTTTTAGCGATCATGTCTCGAAATAGACATGACTGACTAGGCAGAAGATTATCCCACAGTAGGTTACCATTGCTTTCTGCGGTAGACTGGTTACCAGCTAAGGATATAGAACCCAATCTGTTTTATTATTTGACTCATAGCTAGAGGGGGAAGAGATGTATTATATAATTAAGTTTTAATTAGTGGGGGATCAGTTTGTCACTTCATATCAATAGAAAACCGATCCCCCACTTTATGCCCAGTAGAAGCTTTAATTATGTTTCTATCTATTATATTTATTCAGTCTATTAAATGCCATACGTGATACACGCTTTGAGCGATCATGATTCGAAAGAGATATGACTGATTTGGCAGATTTTCCCGCAGTAGGCTGCCATTGCTTTCTGCGGTAGACTGGTTGCCAGCTAAGGATGTTGAACCCAATCTGTTCTATTATTTGACTCATAGCTAGAGAGGGAAGAGATGTATTATAATATTAAGTTGTAATTAGTGGAGGATCAGTTTGTCACTTCATAACAATAGAAAACCGCTCCCCCACTTTATGCCCAGTAGCAGCTTTAATTATGTTTCCAACTATTATATTCCGTAAGTCAGTTAAGTGCTATACATCATACACGCTTTGGGCAATCATGTCTCAAAAGAGACATGACTGACTGGGCAGAAGTTTATCCCGCAGTAGGTTGCCATTGCTTTCTGGAGTAGTCTGGTTGCCGACCAAGGCTATAGAACCCAATCTGTCCTATTATTTAACCCATAACCGGAGAGAAGAGATGGATTAATATCTTTTCCCAAGGGTATTTGTGCGTAAGTGAATGCGATGAATTCAACTGGAATTCGAACTCGGCTTCCCGATTTCTGTTTTCTGTTCTTTTCGAGACATGATCGCCCAAAGCGGGTATAACGTATGGCACTTAACTGACTGACCAAGGGAAAAGATATTAAAAGACAGGAGCAAATGAAGTTCATGATCGCCTACTTCCTGAAGGGACACGGCACTGAAGAAGAGAAGAAGTTCTCCAAGTGTGAACACTGTATACATGTATAATTTTGTGAATATCATCTATATATATAAAAAGCAATCTGTGAGTCTGTGTGTGACTGTTCCCTATTCACGCCTACATTTTTTAAGCTACGCCATTCAAGATTTCTAGGAACACATATCTCCAGGGAAGCCAGGTCGTCACATACTTTTTGAGTTTAAGTTCAGCAATTTTCCCTTTCGCACTTTTTGGCCGATGAGGCCGATTGTTTACATTTGCTCCGTAAAACATCTAAGATCTAAGATGGTTGCTGAATTACGTCACAGAAACTAAATCACACGTGTCAAACGCCACTAAAATATTTTTTAATAAAAAAAATGAACCTTTATATTTAATTTTTATTCCGACTTCTTATTTCCGTAAAACATCTAAGATCTAAGATGGTTGCTGAATGACGTCACAGAAATCAAATCACACGTGTCAAACGCGACTAAAATATTTTTTTATTAAAAAAAAATGAGCCTTTAAATTTAATTTTTATTCCGACGTTTTAAAAATTCATTTAGTCAACAAAAAATGTAAATATTTTCCCCGTAATTTTGAAACAAAAACAAACGTAATGATGTTTACAATGTCGCACAAAACATCAAATCACGTTTACGCAAAACAAAAGAAAACAGATTTTTTTAATGCAATTTTTGAACAATTTTTAAACAACAGTTTTTTATATAATTATTTTTATATAACCGAGTTTTAAAGGAATTTATCCATTTAATATTATAAACATTATTGCATCACGAGATTTAATGTTTGTGTTAGTATTGTAAACATTGCTTGGGCAACGCCGGGCTATGTTGCTAGTTTATATACAAAAGGCAGTCTGTGAGTCTGTGTGTGACTGTCCCCTATTCACACCTATATTTTTAAGCTATGCCATTCAAACTTTCTAGGGACACATATCTACAGGGAAGCCAGGTCGACACATACTTTTTGAGTTTAAGTTCAGCAATTTTCCCTTTCGCACTTTTTGGCCAATGGAGTAGATTGTTTACATTTGCTCCGTAAAACATCTAAGATCTAAGATGGTTTGCTAGATTACGTCACAGAAATTACATCACACGTGTCAAACGCGACTAAAAGAAAAAAAATGAGCCTTTATATTTCATTTTTATTCCGTTTTAAAAATTCATTTGGTCATTAAAAAAATGTGAATATTTTTCCCCGTAATTTTTAAACAAAAGAAATATTTTTTAAAAATAGTGTTTTTTCAAACAAAAACAAAATATGTTAAAAAAAGTGCCAATGGTTAATTTAATTATTTAAGTCTTTTTTTTTCAGATTTAATATTTCACACTTCAGAAAAAATAAATAAATAAAAAATTAAGCTTTTTTTCGCTAAATATTTAATGCAGGAAATCAACTGTATGTAATTCGTGTGGCATTAATGCAACTTTTTTCTCTAAAATGTCTACATTTTTAAATATTCTTCGAAAATTTCTGAAATTCATTTAGTCAACAGAAATGTAAATATTTTCCCCCGTAATTTTAAAATAAAAACAAACGCAATGTTGTTTACAATGTCACACAAAACATCAACTCACGTTTACGCAAAACAAAAGAAAAAAGATTTTTTAAATGGAATTTTTGAACAAATTTTAAACAACAATTTTTTATATAATTTTTTTTTTTTATATATCTGAGTTTTAAAGTGAGGCGGCGACTACAAACGCTCGGAAATAGCAACACGCTGCATTAATCATCTAATTAAATATGTTCTGAGTTGCACGGGCAACGCCGGACTATGATGCTAGTGTATGTATAATTCTGTATATATCATAGTATATAAAAGTCTTTCTGAGAACAAGACGTTGCCTGGTTCATTCATTTCGTTTCTCCTTTCAGTCTTTTACCGTTTAACTGGTGACCAACACGCGATTTACAGAACTTATATAACTATTATAATATTAGTTATTGATTTATATTGAAAATCTATCCCTTTATCAATCGAAGCTCCTTTGATATCTCCAATGTGGATATTTCCTCAAACAGTAACTTTGTTAAGTTCTGTTTTGTCAAGATTTGTAAGATTCTTCCATTTACCCATGTTTCATCATATAGAAAAGAGAAAAATAGTTTTTATTAGATTCCAGGGACCTTAAACTAATGTTAGTTTAAATTTGAATAATCACTACAGTTTTTATAATAAATCCAATAATTTTAAGAAATTAAGTTGAAACTGCCTAAAAATTAACTCAAGTTTTGTTTTGACTAATTTAATAGTTGTCTAATTTGTTTTGACGAATGTAAAAGTTGTTTAATATAATAGTTTAAAATTTGACAAAATTTGAGCTATTAAGGTTCATATGAGTTGCATAGTCGAAATGACTGGGTATTACACGAAATATTATAAAATTTCGTCACGTTTTAATGTAAAACTCTCCCATGGAAGTGCAAAAAAAAAAATTCTGTAAATATTTATGAAAAAATAATATATCTTTGGATTTAAAACTGTGCTTGACAATGAACTGAATATTTCAAGTCTACATCTTCGAATTTTCATGTGGTTTAAGTTAAATCTCTGCTACAGCGATACAAATTAATCTGTGAAGTTAAACCAGTTATTAAGTAAGCACATCACTTTCAGTAAAGAAAATGAAATAATTTTCTTAAAACAACCTTACCAAGCTTAGGCCGTAGCTTGTTAAGGTTGTCCTATCTTTTCACGACAATATTTCAACACACACACACACACACACACACACACACACACACACACACACACACACACTAATATATATATATATATTCTTGTGAAAAATAATTGAAGCAAAAAGAATATCATATTCCTAAGATCTTTCACACTTTCTCTAATCACGTATATGTCGTCTCTTGGTCTTCTTTTTCTCTTCCGACCTCATTTTTCTTTACGGTTTTGACTGGTGGATCCAGTTTGTTTCTTTGCTCTGATGACACAACTGACAGTTGAAAGGTTGACACTAACAGTATCTGCGATCTCTCTATGAGGACTGCCAGTGTACTCGTGCAGCGTGGCAATTTTCGTACGTTTCCTTGGAGTAACTTCCATCACAGACAATGGCCGTACGGCAACTAACCGACAGTCGAGACAATAGTGTCTGGGCGTGATAAAAAATTGATGCAGTATTTTTCAAGGCCATTATGCATCCCGAAAATAGATTCATATTACTGCACACCACTGCAAATGACGAAATCTGAGTAAAATATAGAAATCAATTGCACCCTGTCACTCCAGTGGGTCTAAACTGGTGAAAGAAAGGAAACTAAAGCAGTTGTTTCAATTAATTTATGCAAGGGTGTAAAGCGTGCGCGCACACACACACACACACACACACACACACACACACACACACATCTGTTTCGCTGTGTCACAGCTCATCAGTACGGTTAGACATCCGATTGATTCTAGCCAGGATTGAAACCCGACCGAATTGACATCAGTCGGCGGTTCTTATTCAGCTATGAGCGCTCGGTAGAAGACGGTGGATTTGTAGCGTGTTATATACAATGTAAACATGCTCCAGTAGCCGTGAGTGTTGAAGTTCATTACTGAATGAACGATACAGGATTGTATTACTGGGCTAACATTAGATTAACGCTATTTTTTTCCAACACTCCAGTCGGATCGATCTATTCGTTATCTATTTCTTACTGTGGGACAGTGGTTGACGTTTATAGTCTGCTAGCACAGTACTGAGTTCGATTCTTACTGGATGACTCATACTTATAACCTTCTCACAGACGAAGCCATATTTAGTAAATACGGAAATAACCAAATGACATGCGCCGACTCGTTACTCATAACGAATTCAAATTCAGAGAAAAATCTTTCATACACCATAAATTGATGAGGTCTTTTATTTCGTCTGTGAATTTCTCTCGGATTCACTAATACCGACTGTCTTCTCTTTCTAATAGAATGGCAATCATGGCCGCCAATAACTGCGTATTTATACTTGTCCTTTTGTTGCCCGTAAAGATAGCGACGATGTAATCGGATTTTAATTTGCAAACCAAATGATAAATATGACAATAATAGTGACGAACACTCAGGAACATTGGTTATGCAGACACGTTGATGCCTAGCTACGTAAGACGTCTGTCAGCAACGTTTCAAGCCATATTGATTATCTCGACAATTTGTGGTGTGCACTTCATATAACTTGATGCAACTAACCGGAAGAGACCATTTGCACAGGCAGGAACAGACGCTCTCCAGTAAGGTTATTCAATCAGCAGTGAATCAGCAGTTATTCAATCGTTAGTAAAGGGGACGTAATTCTTCAAAGATTGTGCCTCGAAAGGAAAGGAATGGCGTGAGCCACAGATGTTTTCTGACCCGTTACTCTGAGAGTGATATGTATTTCTCCACGAGAAGAAAACTCATACTTAACATCAGGAAGAAACAGCTGAGGTTACTAGGAAACGTAATGCGGAAAGAGGGCCTAGAGAATCTGGTACTCGCAGGTCAGAGAGAGGAAAAGAGAGACAGAGGAAAGCAGCATGCAACATACTTGACGAGGCTGAGCAAGTGAATGGCAGAGCGGGGTTTGGGTGGGGTAACAGGAAAAAGCGTGCCAAGAGTCACCAGGGATAGGGAAACGTGGAAAGCCATGATCGCATACGTTCTGAAGGGACAGGGCACATAGAAGAAGAATATATATGCCAAGAGTTTATAAGAAATTATAAAGTGGGGGATCAAATCTATATTATAATCAGTATATAAACTGATCCCTCATTTTGTGGCCATTGTAGTTTCTATACATTTATATTTTAGATTTATGGGCTTGAGTTAGTGGATGGCAGAACGGAGTTCGGGTGGTGTAACAGGAGAAAGCGTGCCAAGAGTCACCAGGGATAGGGAAACGTGGAAGCCCATGATCGCTTACGTCCTGAAGGGATACAGCATATAGAAGAAGAAGAAGAAGAAGAAGAAGAAGAAGAAGAAGAAGAAGAAGAAGAAGTTTTCATGTAATCAGAGTTAGCAATTGTTGTTTGTGAAAGTGAGGATTTTATACCCCCCCTCGACAAATCCAAGATGTTATAAAGACGGTACTGTTACATAATTTTCGGACACCAATCAAAATAATCGCGCAGGATAGATGCCCATAAGACCAAGATAGGAATACCGAAGAATCGCTGTTACTTTTGAAATTAAACCGCCGGGTCTGAATATTTATAGGAAAAGAAGGGTTTTCTTTGCTATTATATATGTATATGTGTGTGTGTGCGTGTGTGAATAATTAACTGTGAATATATATAGATATGAATATATTATGATAAAAGATGACATAAACACAGACAGATATCTACATAGATGTGTAGATATATATAAATAGAATGTGATAGATAGATAGATAGATAGATAGATAGATAGATAGATAGATAGATAGATACGAACAGACTAAGATACATTAAAAATAGATAGGAAGAAACAGGAATAGATAGATTTATATAAGACTAGCAGTATAGCCCGGCGTTGCTTGGGTGTAATGAAAGCTTTAAAACTAATCCATGGTCCTGGAGCTCAGACTCAGCCTAAAGAATATTTGTGTGAAGTTTAGTGAGAATCGGATAAAAATTGTGGATTGGTATAAAGAATATATAGACAGATAAACAGACACACACACAAACACCTTGCCTTTTATATATATATATATATATATATATATATATATATATAATCTATTTTCTGCACTATTGTAAGAACTGCAACCTTGAAACTTCTGAATATCGTTTCTTATGTCTTTGACTATGAGTATATCAAATTTGATTAAAATCGGACCACTCCTTCTATAACCCGATTTTTTCGATTATCGATTTTCGATATTTATCGGGGTTACCTTGACACAAAATCTAGCAAAGAACACTCGCAGACGCTTATAGTACAACTACAAATTATACAATTATGTAAATTTACACAATTTACAAGAAAATCGGTTCAGCCGTTTCGGAGTCTATAGGTAACGGACACACACACACACACACACACACACACACACACACACACACACACACACGCACACACACACAAAGTTCCATTTATAAATAAGTTTAAATACCAATATATACGCCTTTCCCGATCTTCAACAATGATCTTCCTGATGTAATCAGATCCCAAGTAGGTATCTATGCTGATGACACCACCATTTACGCCCGCCTTAATAAGAAATCTGCCAAAGCTGACAAAATAAACCTTAATGCTTCAAAAGAACCCCCAGTCGATGATTGTATCGGGGTAGGAAATGACTCGTAAATTTTAAAGCCTCCAAAGGAATCTGGCCTCCTTTACTCTAGAGAAACTTTTCTGCTTTTCATCAAAATGAATTACGCTAATCTCCTAGAGAACAACGCACTGCTCCTATTTGGCTCCAATCTCTCAAATGAACTTAAATGGGATGACGATATCGAATCCATAGCTGCATCTAGTGTTAGGTTGGTTGTGTCAGTGTCTCGGGCCATGAAGTTTTTCTCGTCAGAATTCGTTTTGCACCGTTATAAATCTACCATTCGTCCGTGCATAAAATACTGTTACCATATCTAGTTGGGTGTTCCTGTTATTCATCTTGTGGTTCTCAACAAAATCCAAAGAAGGATCTGCAATATAATTGATCCTGACTTGTCAACCCGCCTTTCTAACCAACGTGATGTGGCTTCCCTCTGTCTTTTCTACAAGTAATTTCATGGCAACTGCTCTGACGAGTTTTTCCCTGCTACAAGACTGGCTTCTACGTCCCACCCTTTTACAGTCAAAATAGTTAAATGTAACCTTCTCTTCTACTCTAACAGCTTCTTTTCTCGCACCTCTCGTTTATGGAACTTCATTTCGTTTGCTTGCTTTCCTGATATCTAAAATCCCCAAAAATTTAAATGCAACGTCAACTGCCATCTTTTATCTACTTGATTCCTATCCATCTCTTATCTTTTTTCGACATCCCCTGTACCTTGTTTTTTTTTCTCTCACCCCTTGCGCATCAGTGGCAGTTTAGCCTTTCTAGGGGTGAAATGATTATAAAGAAGATAGATACAAACTGTTATGGTGAAACACACCTATTCCTCAGATAATGGACTCTCCTTTCTATATTAATAGTTAACAAGAAGTTAACTCGAGAAGTTCTTAGAAGTTCTAGAGTGTTCTTTAGAGTTCTACTGGAGTTCAGCAGAACTATTAGTTCCAGTTTGGACATCGTTGGACTAAGGCAGGTGATATTAGTCAGCAGTTAGCCGAATACTAAGGAGTCAGTTTACAGTGGAAGATTACCAAGTTCCTAACATTTTGGGTACCTTAAGTCGATTAGCAACCGACATAGCACGATTATAACTTTCAGTGCGAAAACTACTCCACAACACAGACTTAGATAGAGAGTTATAAGTAGACTGAGGGAGGTATCGTTCAACGTTTAATGAGGCCAAATAGTACAGATGTCGTTATGGTTATAAAGATATCGTTGCTCCTTTATTCAAGGTGGTCTGTGGCTAACTAACTTGAAATTCAACATTCCAAATCTTTCAATTTTGTCCATTTTGTCTATTTGGAAATTCGTACGTGTTTCAACCACGTGTCATCGCTTAGTCGCAATTCTATTCTATCTGATGTATTTTTCATCATTTTTCATCATTTTTCATCATTTTTTCATCATTCATTTTATTTTTGCAGGGATCATTGCCTCCATCGCTCGTTTATTTTTTCGTTCTTCTCTTCAACTAAAAATTCCATGCATAACAAAATAAGATAGAGAAATGTTTTTTTTAGCTTTAAATATTTTCTTGTACTTTTTACTTCTCAATATCAAAACCATTGCTGTTCAAAGATTCAGTGAAATAATGTCATGATTACATGCGTAAGTCTTTTTAACGAAGCGCTATTCACTAAAAGTTTTGGTAAATTCTCGTTGTAAGTCCCGACGCTTTTCCCCTTCAAATTTATTCAAAATAGCATTAGCTCTGTGCATGCTGAACTCAAATCAACTGTTAGTTATTGAAGAAACTTGCCTTTTTTATCTAAATGTCCATAAAAAAAAAAACGAACAATATCTTGCACTTTTTCTCTCCCGTAACTCTCACGAAATCATGTAATTAACTGCAGAATGACGTACTGCGCATTTGAACGAATTTTGGCAGATTTTTGGTCGATTTTTCTTCATTTACTGATACTTCCGGCGATGTACTTCCGGTAATAAAAGTAATGCGCTATTATATTTCTACGCTTGTTACTCTCATAACAGGAAGTATATCGCCGGAAGTTCCAGTAAAGGAAGAAAATCGGCCAAAATTCGACAAAAATTCCGCCTACATAGAACGTCATTCTTCAGTTAATAAATTTCTTCGTTTCCGCCATTTTTTGACAAAATCGTTTCTATATTTATTTTCTCCGTTATTTTTAGACATTTTCATTTCATACGAAATATCCCAGCAAGATAATGTTAATTTACGATTTAAAATTCCAAGGAACTTTTTTTTAAAGATCTGTATTGGCGGGAAACGGAAATGTGGTTCTACAGAAGGATGCTGAGGATAACATGGACCCAGCATGTGAGCAACGACAAGGTGTTGAAGAGTATGCAAACGAAAAGAAAATGTATACTTAGCATCAGCCGAAGTTTCTGGGACACGTAATGAGGAAAGAGGGCTCGGAGAATTTAATACTCTCAGGACGGAAAGAGGAAAAGTGAAACAGGAGAAAGCGGCACGAGAAATACTTGATGGGCTTGAGCAAGTAGATGACGGAGTGGAGTTTGGGAGAGATAAGGGATAGGGGTAAGTAGAGGTCCATGATCGCCTACGTCCTGAAGGGAAATAGCACATAAAGAAGAAGATTGGCAGGAAGGCTGGCTTTCAAGGTAAAGAAATAAAATGGAAAAAGCCGAAAACACAGAAGCTTCTTCTTCTTCTTCTTCTTCTTCTTCTTCTTTTATGGGCAGTGTCCCTTCAGGACGTATGCGATCATCGCTTTCCACATTTCCCTAGCTCTTAACACCCCTTCCCCTGTTACCCTTACAAACCCCGCTCCGCCATCTATATGCTCAGGTTCATCAAGTATGCCACACGTTGCTTTCCCCTGTCTCTCCTTCCCCGTGAGTATCAGATTCTCCAAACCCTCTTTTCTCATTACACATCTCAGAAACTTCAGCTGTCTTTTCCTGTTGTTAATTATCACTTACGTTTTCGTATTCATCCTCTCCAAAACTACGTCGTTCGTAGTCCATGGTTCGGTCCATGTTCGGTCCATGGTATTCTCAATATCCTTCTGTAGAACCACATCATCAGATATACTTATCCTAAACAGCATGCTAATCACAAAAGGACTACAATTTCATACGAGAATTTCTTACTGATGGACAAAAAATTAACATAGAATACGCAGATGACAATGTGATGATGGAAGACACAAAAAGGAAACAGCAGGAACTGCTAGACAGGACAATAAAGGAAAACAGGAAGAAAGGACTCACCATCAAATGCAAGAAGATAGAATGCATGGTAGTTAGTAATCAGAGGTTAAGCTACAAATTGGAGGCCGAAATCAAGCAAGAACAGAAATCTCTGGAAAGGATTATGACTGAAGATGAAGAATGTGAAAGAAGTTTGAAAACGCATTGAAATAGCGAAAGATGTCTCTCAGAACCTAAACAAAGAATTATGGAACAGGAAAATTTCGTTTGAAACAAAACAGAGTGCTGAACTGCTATTTAATATCAATTCTTTTATACTGCAGCCAATGCGGAACAATTTCCCCACAGAGCATGTAGCAGTGAACGCTGGACAATTTAATTACAGATAAAGGGGAAACTTTAGGCAACCAAAGCAAGGAAAAGAGCACTGAACTTTTTTTTTACAGCAAGGCTAGGAAGCAACATAGTAGAGGGTTACGTTAAGGGTTAGTTTACATAGAAGATGAAGATGAAGGTTAAGACTATAATGATTGAGGAAATATCCTCTTGGGAGTCTGTTCCACAAAGCATTTGTTCGCGGGAAGGAGCAGTTCAGGGGAAAACTTGCGATGAAATAGGGAAGAAATGCCGGCGGTTTGCTACTATGTAAGTGACATTGCGGGTCCGAGGATGAATGTCAGACCTGGTAAAACCAAGAAATATAGTTCGTCCGAGCACTTTCCGTGGATGCGATATTAGTTCTGCTTCATTGCGGACAATATTGAACAATTTCCCCATAAAAAAAGAACTCTTGAAACGACAGAGACGTTGTTCTACAGAAGGATGCTGAGAATAACATGAACGGCACATTATCTTAGAATTATTTTGAACACTTGTTCTCATCTTGGTTGATGTAAATATTATAATAGACACAACGTTTCTACCAAGTACCCTCTGGCCATCATCAGGTTTCCATTGATTGGCTGATATGAATTATTTTGTGGATTATTTCGAAATATCTTGTGAAATCAGTTAGTGTTAGTCGTCTAGTTTTGGAGTCTTTTATATTCAGTGTCAGATGAGTTTGACAACTGGATTATGTTAGTGGGTTCGCGCCACTTGTCATAATTTATTTTTATTTCCGAGATGAGTAATTTTCGATATCTTGAAAGTATTTCTTGGTTGATATAGATGTTATAATAGACATAACGTTTCGACCAAGTACCCTCTGGATTATCTTGTTGCGAAATATTCTGAGAAATCAGTTTTTGTTCTTTCATGCTGAGTTTGGTTAGTCACTACCAGATCCAAGGTTTGAACTAGATGATACTAACACATGTATAACCAACTATTATATCTACTACCCCACCGTACCGAAGGGACTTTATTGGTGTATTTTTGGGTCCTTTTTATAGGTCACTTGGTCGAAACGTTGTGTCTATTATAACATTTTTATATGAACGAAGGTAAAAACAACAGTATGGAATAATTCTAAAATATTGAAAATTACTCAGAAATAAACACAAATTATGAACGGAACATTTTAGCAACGAGGAAGAGTTAAGAAAAACAGAAACAACAAGTACTACTTACTAGAAAGAAGCTACAAAAGACAGAAAGCTGTGAAGAGCTATGATCGCCCATGTCCTTAAACGACACAACACATAAGAAGTAATGGGTGGGGAAGCGCAATGAGAAATAAAGAAATAATACCATAGCGCAATTATTAGCATATTAATTTCGCGTGGATGTGCGTTGTGGTGCAGTGGATATCGACACGGAACGAGAAATCGCGGAGTCGAGTTCGAATTCCAGCTGAATTCATTGCATTCACTTACGCGCAAATACCCTTGGGAGAGATATTAATCCCGCTATTCCCTCCAGTTATGGGTTAAATAACAGGAGAGATTGGGTTCTATAGCCTTGGCTGGCAAACAGTCTACCACAGAAAGCAATGGCAACCTACTGCGGGATAATTTTCTGCACAGTCAGTCATGTCTTTTTCGAGACATCATCGCCCAAGCGTATATCACGTATGGCACTTGAATATCTGTTAAAATGACATGTCAGTGTTATGTTCATTTTTGCTTAATTTAGACGACATTTCATCATACACACGCACACGCACACATATATTGTCCATTTATTTTTTAGGTATACTTAAATTATACACACACACCTAAATGTATGTATATGTATGTGTGTGTGTGCCCGCGCGAACGTGCACATGCATGCGCGTGTGGATTTCGAATGAGATCTATCTATCTAAATCTAAACTTATTTATAAATTGAACTGTGTGTGTGTGTGTGTGTGTGTGTGTGTGTGTGTGTGTGTGTGTGTGTGTGTGTGTCCGTTACCTATAGACTCCGAAACGGCTGGACCGATTTTCTTGAAAATTTACACAGTTGTACTATAAGCGCCTGCGAGTGTTCTTAGCTAGGTTTTGTGTCGAGGTACCCCCGATAAATATCGAAAATCGATAATCGAAAAAATCGGGTTATAGAAGGAGTGGTCCGATTTTAATCAAATTTGATACACTCATAGGCAAAGACATAACAAACGATATTCAGAAGTTTCAAGGTTGCAGTTCTTACAATAGTGTAGAAAATCGATAATATATATATAAAAAAGGCAAGACGTTTGTGTGTGTGTCTGTTTATCTGCCTGTATGTCTGTATTTTTTTCAGCCCTTTTATTTTAGTTTTTGCTTCGGGTTTGGCTCTAATAGGTAAAATTGTAGTTCTTAGTCTCAGCCATGGTACCATTTACTCAGAGGACTTATTTAGCCTTCAAATTTCAGTTTACGACGAAAAAAACCTATTTGATATCGATAGCAGGAAATCAAAATTTGACTTACATCCATTCATTTTTCTTTCAGTTTACGGTTTCGCTTTAACTGGAAACAACTATTACTTTTTAGTCTTTCGTGCCAACGTCCAAAGAGGTTTGAGATCCAGGACTATGGATTAGTTTTAAAACTTTTATTACACCCGAGCAACGCCGGGCTATACTGCTAGTGGCATATAAACTTATGCTGCTGATCTTCGAGTTAGATGCATGTACACGACAAATGTTTATCTAAAGACTAACGTATAAATAAAACCAATATTTACCAATGAACTTAAATATAAACACAAATAATGTTTATCTATGGCCTGAAATTTAATTAAAAACAAATGATTTCGGTATTATATAGAAGTTACATTTGAGAAGTTTTTATTTTAGCCGACAAGATAGATGGAATATTTAGCAGCATGCACATCAACTTTGTATAAACAAAAACGTTGACGGAGAAAAGAAAAAAAGTAAAAGTTTTGACAACTGTTCAATCCGAAAGAGATGAAATCACTCGGGCCTGAAAACATTGTTGACAAAATAAAGAAATAAATAAAAACCTGTCAGCGAAGACATTGCTAGACAAACTGACGACAGACAAACTGACGAGAGACAAACTTCACGAAAGTAAATATTCAAACATGACTGATGCTTAAAAGTCGGTCTGATTTTCGCAAGAAATTGCGCAAGAAATTTGAATACAAAACACGAATAGACGAAAAATGTTCAACTAGTTCTTAAACTAAATACTCATCTTTTTTCCACCCAAAATGGAACGACTATATCATATCTATAGTTGCATCTGCTGTTAAGAAGGTTGGTTTCTCTGTGTTTGAACAGAAAGTTTTTTCTCGTTAGAATCGATCTTGCACATTAAAAAATCTACGCTTATTTCGTGCATTGAATGCCGTCGCCATATCTTGTCTGGTGCTTCTGCTGTACATCTCGAGATTCTTAACAAAATCGAAAGAAGGATCTGCAATGTAATCCATCCTGACCCGGCAACTCGACTTCAGTAACTTTCTCACCGACGTCACGTGGTTTTGTCTTTTCTACAAATATTTTCATGTTAACTGCTGATGAGGTTTTTTTTCTCCCTGGTGTCCCGACTACATGAATTTAAATGTGTTACTACATGAATTTAAATGTGTTACTAGATTGGAAACTAGGTCTCATCCTTTTACTGATGAACGAGCTAAGTGCCACTGCCACTTCTACTCTGACAGTTTATTTTCTTTAAAGTAGAAGTAGCAATGGCATTTAGCCCTTCCCAACTGTGGAACTCTCTTTCAATTTCTTGGTTCCTTGATAACTAGTTCTTAAGCGAAATACTCAGACAAGGGCGTGCTGAAAAGTTTATCGGGTAATCGTTTTTTATTACTCTCATTTATTTAGTCGACTCTCCTCCTCTCTGATATTTGAAAATGAAATAACGTTTTCTGTTCACTTAAGTGTGCTAGAGATTTCTCGCCTCGAAAACTAAAATATAAACAAATAGTCGAATTTCATGGAATTAAAAAAAACAATAATTCTATCGAGGCTACAAACATGAATTAAAGTTTTAAAAATTAATTGCGTTATTTTTTTAAAAATTTAATCATTTCACCCCAAGCAAGGCGAGACCGCCACGAGTACGCCGATAGTTAGAGTGAGAGAAAAAAGAAAAAGAGAAAAAAGCCCCCCAAATAGGGTATTGTGGGTGTCGAAGAAAGAATCAAGGAAAGATGGGATTCAAGAAGATAGAAAATGGCAATTGACGTTGCCATTAAATTTTTTGAAGATGTAGCTATCAGGGAAGCAAGTAAACGAAAGAGAGTTCCACAGGGAAGAAGTGCGAAAAAGAAACAGTTCCAGTAGAAGTAGAGGTTGCTTTTAGCACTATTTTAACGGTAAAAGAGATATGTACAAAGCCAACGGAGAAGAAGATCACGAATAAAAAAAATAATCACAATACAAGGATAACGAAAAAAAAAAAAAAAGAAAAAGAAAAAACAGTTATTGCTCCTTGCTCTTCAGGGCCAATCGAAGACAGAATAAAAAAAGAAAAATAGATAGAGGAAAAATTTGGAAGAAAAAAGGAGGCGATAAAATATTGGTGATTCCTTGGTAGTATTAATAAGTGATAAGAGTTTTCATGATTGACTGAGATATATATATATATATATATATATATATATATATATATATATATATATATATATATATATATAGCTGTAAATTTGTCTTTGAACACGTCTCGAAAAACCCACCGAATATAAACGCGGAGGGGAAAAAATGGAAACAAACAAAGAAACGAACTAAGCACTTGAACATTAGTCAAAGTACTTCTACTTCTATGTGCCTTGTCCCTTCAGGACGTAGGCGATCATGGCCTTCCACTTTTCCCTATCCCTGGTGGCTCTGAGCACGCCTTCTGTTACACCATGCAATCCTCGTTCCATCATCCACCTGATTAGGTCCTTCAAATATGTTATCCGTTGCTTTCCCCTGTCTCTTTTCCCCTCTATCTGTCCTGTTAGTATCAGATTCTCCAAGCCCTCCTTCTTCATTGCGTGTCCCAGGAACTTCAGCTGTCTCTTCCTGGTGCTCAGTATTAATTTCCTTTTTGTTTCCATCATTTCCAAAACCTCATCATTGCTCACATGCTTGATCCATGATATTTGCAGCATCCTTCTATACAACCACATTTCAGTTGCTTCAAGTTTTTCCTTCATCTTAGATGATATTGTCCAGCATTCACTGCCATACTGAAGGACGGACAGCACATAGCAATCCAGTACTCTCTTCCTAGTTTCTAGCCCAGAAACGAGGAACCAAAAACGTTAAGCGCTCAATACAATAGCAGAGCAAATAAATAAGTAAGTAGCTAACCTAGAGCCAACGACCTGCCTATATATTATTCATATAGATTGGTGTGAGTTTGTGACCCTGGGTTTCACGCTCTTGCGATCGTTAGACAAACTGATTAAATTTTTTTAAAAATTGACTATATGTAGGGCTGCGTATATTGGTGTATTTTTGTGGAAGTGGAGAAAAATTTGTCGTCATGACAGACGCAGACATATATACACATTTGTACACCCATTGACGTGCACAAAGACACACACACACACACACATGTCCGCCCACCAGAGTTCACACAAACATATATGCGAATCGTACGGGGCTCGGCATATATATGTATATGTGTGCCGTTCCGCACATACATACGCATTCGGTTGGTGTATTCGAATAGTGTAGCGATGTCAACGCGCGGACAGTTGTCGATTTCTCGTACGTACATATGTACTTATGATGGGTTCTGTGTGAAACTATGGTAGGTAAGAATTACTATTATTTTATTTAAGGCTGTATTGTTATTTTTTGTTTTAAAGTAGGTTATTGGCTTGTTTTCTTTTGTTGTTGCGCATATTTAAATGGTAGAAATTCTAATTTGTAATGCTGGTTAGTTTTTATGTGTGGTGGTATTAATTTTACTACGGTAGAGGGGAGTAATTTACGTTAATGATGATTGCGGACTAATACGGTGATAGTAATATTTGATGATAATAACAGTTATTGTAAAGCGATAGTAGTGATTAGTAATGATGGTGTAATGATAATAACAATAAATGCAGTTATTATGGTGGTAGTTTGAACTAGAGAATAAATGATAGATTTTTTTCCATTTGGTATAAATTATGATAATGATATTTATTTTCATGTCTGCATTTGGAAATTAGTTCTGATCTTATGTTTAGTAAGTTCTTTTGTCGGGTATGAGATATAATTGCTACTTTTTCATGTAGGCAAAGTAGGCATATTTTTGTAATTTTGTTGTAGGCAGGTGCTTTTTTCAGTATTTTCCAGCTTACCTAAATGTATGTATATGTATATTATAAATATAATATACATATTTCTGTCTTTTAGACGCCATACGTATGTGGATAGTGTAGTGCTGTTCAAGTATTTTCTGTTGGAGAATGAAAGATTGCGGTTGTTTTTTCTTTTCTTAAATGGTCCCTCAGTGGCACCGATGTAGTACATTGTGTTGTTGTTTGCACTTACCTTGGCTTTATATACTATGTTTGTTTGCTGGCAATTTCTCTGGAGTGAACAGGTAGTTCCGTTTCTGCACTTGCACTGAGGTTCTTCGGTTGCATTATTGTAGGTTGTTAATTTTTTATTGTGGCTTTTTATTATTTGAGTAATTTTTTTGTGCAGCTGTAACTGATTTTGACGATGTTTTTGTTCTACATGGAACGTCAGGACGCTCAACAACTATGGTCAACTCGAGAATATCAAACAGGAGATGAACTGACTCAACATCAGTATTCTTGGAATATGCGAAACCAGATGACCCAACAATGGAGACTTCAGCAACGACAACCAAAGGATAATATACGCAGGAGGCAAAAATAACGAAAAAGGAGACAGCTTAATACTGGACAAAGAAATGAAGAAATGCGTCCTGGGATACTGCCAACTTTCTCAAAGAGTTCTCCTGGTTAAACTGAGAGCAAGATCCTTCAATATATCTATTTTAGTAGTTTATGCACCAACAACGCAAAACACTGAGGAAGAAATATAATCGTTATACTTCATACTGAACAATGCCAAGATTCAATGCAAAAGCCAAGAAATTATAATCATAATAGAAGACTTGAATGCCAAGATCAGTAAAGAAAGGGAAGGGAAGACTACCGGAACTTTAGATTAGAATCCGCAACGAACGAGAAGAAAAATGGGTCCAATGGTGCACAGCAAATGACCAGGTAATAACTAACACCTGGTTTCAAGAACAATCACGACGTCTATGAACATGGAGAAGCCCAGGAGGCAACACGAAAAACCAAATAGACTACATAACCATAAACAGGAGATTCAGAAATGTAGTGGTTTAATGTAAAACCTATTCAGGTGCCGACTGTGAAAGCGACCACGTCCAAGTCATCTACACACTCTGTGAAACTCCGGAGAATGAAGAAGCCTAGTTCAGCACAAACACGCTCGTGAATGACCTCAAACCTGCAGAAAGAATACACTAATAGCGTGAAAAGCAAATACTAAGAAGTAACAGGAAAGGAAAATCGAAATGGGACTCACTAAAAGAAGCGATGGTGACATAAGCAAACAACATTGCTTCAAAATAAATCAGACGTAGAAGAAAAAATTAGTGGATGACTGAAGAAATTCTTGACAAGCTGCAAAGGAGACAGAAAATGATGCCGAGACATGGAATGGAATACAGGAAACTACACAAGGAAATAAGGCGCAAATGCAAGCAAGCTAAAGAGGAATGGCTCAATGACAAATGTGCAAAAATAGGAAGATTGAGCAGGACTAATAAAGCAGACATACATAAAGAAATAAAAGAGCTGACAGGACGAAAAACCTACTCCTCAACAGGATGTATAAAATCCAAAAATGGAACAATCATATTGGAGAAAGAGAAAATACTCCAGGGATGGGAAGAATATATAAAAAATCTTTCCCACGACAAGAGAGAACAACCGATAATACACAAAGATGAGGACGGACCGGAAATATTAGAATCCGAACTGGAAGCTACAATGGCCAAAATGAATAGAAACAAAGCAGCTGGACCAGACAGCATTGTAATAGAGCTGCTGATAGCCCTGGAAAAATTAGGCATAGAAAAAATTACAGAAATAATAAATGAAATTTATAATAGTGGTGAAATACCAGATGACCTAAGCAAGTCGGTTTTCATTGCACTGCCTAAGAATCCAGGTGCAAACGAGTGTGAACAACACCGAACAATCAGTTTGATGAGTCACATTACAAAACTGATCGTCCGAATCCTGTTGAATAGAGCGAGAAGCAGAATCAGGCCAGAGGTAGAACAAGAACAGTGTGGGTTCGTCAAAGACACTCGAACAAGGAACACCATATTAATGATTAGGATGCTCTCCAAAAGGGCAATACAAATGAAGAAGGACTTGTACATGTTTTATCGATTATGCAAAGGCATTCCAAAGGAAATGATGCAGATGCTCAGCAGCCTCAACATATTTGGGAAGACATAAGAGTTATAAAGAATCTCTACTGGCAGCTAAGTCCCTGCATACGGACAGGTAACGAATTCAGCAGATATACAAAGATAGAAAGGGGCGTAAGACAAGGTTGTGTCTTTTCACCGGATCTATTTAACTTGTACAGCAAAAATATTTTGAGGACCCTAGATGTTATGCCAGTGTTCGTCATCAGAGGCCACAGTTTGAACAACATAAGGTACGCAGGTAATACAGTGCTGATAGCAGACACGGAAAAGAAACTACAAGACCTCCTACAGAAGGTATCTCAAGAGAGTGACAAGAAAGGACTACAAATAAACTGCAAGAAGACCAAATGCATGGTCATCAGCAGAAAGAGCAGCCCAAAATGCCAAATACAGGTGGGGGGGGGGGAGACTAAAATCAAGCAGGTACAGAAATTTAAATATCTAGGAAGGGTTCTGGCAGAAGACGTAAAGTGCGATACAGAAATCCAAAGGTCAATTGGTATGGCGAATGACGCATTCCAAAAGCTGAGTAAAATGAGACAGGAAAATTTCGCTAGAAACAAAGAGGAAGGTACTGAATTGTTATGTCAGTTCTTCAATATGACACTGAATGTTGGACAATATCATCAAAGATGAAGGAAAAACTTGAAGCAACTAAAATGTGGTTCTACAGAAGGATGCTGCAAATCTCATGGATCGAGCAATGATGAGGTCTTAGAAATGATGGAGACAGAAAGGAAATTAATACTGAGCATCAAGAAGAGACAGCTGAAGTTCCTGGGACATGAAATGAGGAAAGAAGGCTTGGAGAACGTGATACTCACATGCCAGATAGAGGGAAAAAGAGACAGGGGAAAGCAACGGATAACATATTTGAAGGACCTAATCAGGTGGATGATGGAACGAGGGTTGCATGGTCTAACAGGAGAAGGCATGCTAAGAGCCACCAGGGATAGGGAGACGTGAAAAGCCATGATCGCCTACGTCCTGAAAGGACAGGGCACACAGAAAAAGAAGTATGTGATGTCAGTTCTTCAGTATGGTAGTGACTACTGGACAATATCATCAAAGATGAAGGAAAAACTTGAAGCAGCTAAAATGTGGTTCTACAGAGGGATGCTGCGGATAGCATGTAAACAATGAGGAGGTTTTGGAAACGAAAAGGAAATTGATACTGAGCATCAGGAAAAGACAGATAAAGTTCCTGTGACATGCAATGAGGAAGGAGGACTTAGAAAACCTGATACTAACAGACCAGATAGAGGAAAAAAGAAACAGGGGAAAGCAGCGGATAACATATTTGAAGGGCCTGAGCAGGTGGATGACAGAACGGGGATTGCGTGGTGTAACAGGAGAAAGCGTGCTAAGAGCCACCAGGGCTAGGGAAAGGTAGAAAAGCCATGATCACCTTCGTTCTGAAAGGACAGAGCACATAGAAAAAGAACATATATGCCAACTGTTTATAAGAAATTATAATGTGGATATATAGAGGGGGTTCAAATCTCTATTATAATCAATATATAAACTGATCCCTCTTTTTGTGTCCATGTTAGTTTGTATACATTTATATTCTAGATTAATGGTCTTGTGCTAGTGGATAGCAGAGCGAGGTTTGGGTGGTGTAACAGGAGAAAGCGTGCTAAGAGACACCAGGGATAGGGAGACGGAAAGCCATGATCGCCTACATCCTGAAAGGACAAGGCACATAGAAGAAGAAGATTTGAGAACTAAATGTTCAGTCCAAGGTCATCTTACCACCTGGAAAAGAAAGACAGCCACACTTAATGATTAACACTGTATATCTAACCCCGCTCGGGCATCGGTAATTTTTTCCCCTTCTTCCCCTGTCTCCCACGATTTCTTTTGTCTGGAATCTAACTCATTCATTTTGGTCTAAGGAGCGGTTTTGTAAAATGTCCGCGGAATAAACTATTACCAATGGATTTATAAAGGCATCCAATATATATATATATATATATATATATATATATAGATAGATAGATAGATAGATAGATAGATAGATAGATTATTGACGGATGTGCGTTGTGGTGCGATGGATGTCGGCTCGAAGGGGGAAATCGGTGAGCCGAATTCCAATTCCAGTCGAACACTCTGCATTCACTTACGCACTGGTCCTCTTGGAAAAGGTATTAATCCGTTCCTTCCCTCCAGTTATGGGTTAAATAACTGAGGTCTGCTTTTCATGCGATCTGTGGCGAACTTCTGCACCAATTGTTTATCAGCAGTTCCAAAAAGTGTGGATGGTGCTACACAATCCTTAATCCTGGGGTCAAAACAGTAAGTATCAAAATAAACTTTTATAGTAAAAAGAAAGAAAAATATTACCGACAATACATTTTTGAAAGAAAAAAATTATTGCCAGCAATACATTTTTAATAGAAAACTAGAAGGCATCTACAGTTTTCTAAATAAGTTTTTTTTTATTTCATCTAACTAAATCAACCTCTCACTATAAATGGGCATTAAAAATAGCTTAAAACCCCATCTTTTGTGGCATTAAATAACCCAAAGAGGTGTTGATATGCTGTTAAACAAAACACAAATTCAAACTCAAAATAATATCTTTTTTTATTTTTTATTTTTTTTTACTGAATTAACATTGGTCAGATAAGTGACAAGCTTATCTACATTTACTCTATTAACTTTTTATCTATACATTGATTTTGACCACTTTACGAAAAAAATCTGCTCGCTTAAAATGCCTTTCTACCATTAAACTACTGAAAAAAACAGTAATTTTGGCATTAAACACAATTACAATTCAATACTAGACACGCACACACACAAACATACACATATATAAATTTATTTGTTTGATCATTAATTTTAATAGTTATTCGTTCATTGTCTGTTAAATTTAACAATATATAAGTCGCTATTTTAAAATAATTATGTTTGCTTATCTAAACTTATTTATAAATGGAACTTTGTCTGTGTGTGTGTGTGTCTGTCTCTGTGTGTGTCTGTGTGTCTGTGTGTATGTGTGTGTGTGTGTGTGTGTGTCTGTCTGTGTGTGCGTGTGTGTCTGTGTGTGGGGGTATCCGTTAACTATAGACTCCGAAACGACTGAACCGACTTTCTTGAAAATTTACACAGTTGTATTGTAAGCGTCTGCGAGTGTTCTTAACTAGGTTTTGTGTCGAGGTAACCCCGATAAATATCGAAAATTGATAATCGAAAAAATCGGGTTATAGAAGGAGTGGTCTGATTTTAATCAAATTTGATACACTCATAGGCAAAGACATAAGAAACGATATTCAGAGGATTCAAGGATCAGAGCAGTTCTTACAATAGTGCAGAAAATCGATAATATATATATATATATATATATATATATATATATATATATATAAAAGGCAAGATATTTGTATGTGTGTCTGTTTATCTACCTGTATGTCTGAATTTTTTTCAGCCTATTGATTTTAGTTTTTGCTTCGGGTTTGGCTCTAAGTAGGTATAATTGTAGTTCTTAGTCTCAGCCATGATACCATTTATTCAGAGGAATTATTTAGCCTTCAAAATTCAGTTTACGACGAAAAAAACTTATTTGATATCGATACCAGGAAATCAAAATTTGACTTACGTCCATTCATTTTCCTTTCAGTCTCCGGTTTCGCTTTAACTGGAAACAGCTACTGTTTTTTAGCCTTTCGTACCAACGTCCAAAGAGTCTGAGCTCCAGGACCATGGATTAGTTTTAAAGCTTTCATTACACCCGAGCAACGCCGGGCTATGCTGCTAGTAATTAAAATAGTTGCTGTTTTGTTACATTTTAGGGTCAGTAACTTTTTCAATTTTCTTTTTTATACAATCGGCATCATTCATTATCCTGCTCTTTAAATACAATGCATTTTGGTTCCATGTTTTTCCAGGGATGTTAATTTTAAGCAAACTTACGTAGAATTCGAACTCCTTTCGTTTTTCTTTTCTTTTTTTTTTTCTTTTTTTTTTTTTGCTTCGAAACCCATTACGCTACACAGGACTTCATAGATTGTGCATCTTAAAATATCCTCCTGGGTAGGGATGCCGGCAAGTTTATATCGTTTCATCAACTGAGAGCCAAGCCTTCATGTCTGTAATGTTGATTCTCCATATTGTTCAACAAGAAAAGTGTCCGTAAAGTCAAATGTCATCTATTTATAGAGAAACGACGGTCATTTGTCTTTCATCCGTGAAGCTGAGTTGACATTGAAGAGAAAATAAGATAGATTACAATTATGACGTGAGCAAGAGTCAGGCATTCATGTACGTAAACAAGTGATGATTGCTTATATTGTAAGTTTATGTAGGCAGAACCCGAGTGGAGACTAGCTTCTCATCTTTTTTTCTTTCTTTTTTTTTAATCATGTCACCCCAAGCAAGGCATTCCACTGCCACAATAACGCAGGGGGTTACATAGAGCGATTGGGTATAGGAAATGTCAGAAGGAGGGTGATAGACGAGTTAGGATGTACATAGGGAGAGAGTTGGAGAGAATGGGTGTGAGTGTGTTAGGAGGTGTCTATTGACCCTTCATTTAAACTCCTGGAGGTTGTAGCCGTCGGGGAAGCAAGCATGCGGAAGGGAATTCCACAGGCGGAAAGTGCGAGAGAAGAAGCTGTTGGAGTAGAGATTGCGGTTACACTTCATCAGTTTCATTGTAAAAGGGTTGTTTGTAGCTTTCAATTAATATCAGTGGCTTAAAAAATACCGATATCCTTGAGGTTAGGAAGTCATAATAATAATACATAATAATAATACATGATAATGTGGATCCAAAATTCAGGTTCTGTGATAAACACCAAGAAACAATAGACCATCTAATCTCAGTATGTTCTGTACTTGCCCAAATTAACATAAAAATCGTCACGATAGAGTGGGGCAATGTCTACATTGGGTAATGTGCAAACACTATGGAAAATATGTAAACAAACACTGGTATGAACATCACTCTGCTCCGGTTACAGAAATAGAAGGTGTCACCATTCTATGGGATTACACCATCTACACAGTCGGAAAAATTGAAGCAAATAGGCCGGACATTATTGTTAACAATCAGAAAGAAAAAATCTGCCTATTAATTGATATGGTTGTCCAGCGGATTGTAACATAGCAACCAAGGAATTCTAAAAACTGTCAAAATATATAAAGACCTGCAATTGAAATAAAAAAAAATGTGAAAATTGAAAACAAGAGTTGTGCCAGTGATAGTAGGTGCACCTGGAATGATAAAAAATGGAACAAAACAACACATTGAAAGAATCCCTGGAAACCCCAGCTTAAGAGACATACAAAAAATTGTCTTGTTAAGTACAGCCCACACACTAAGGAGAACTTTGTCTATGTAACGCTAGGGATGATAGAGGAGATAGAAAAAACATGAAATGAAGCCATAACAACACGCCACGACCTGCCTTAGGTCTTCCCGCAGACTTGGTTGGTAGTGCGACCATAGCAGAAATCGAAATATGATGAAAAATGACATAATAATAATAATAATAATTATTATGAAATCGAAATGTCACAAATGCGGCACTATCAGTAAATCTAGTTGTAGTTGGAGCTCTCGGTCTAATTGAAAAAAGTTCCGATAAATTCATTGGAGGGATTTCTGGTATCCCAAGCCTTAAAGACATACAAAAAATTATACTCACAAATGCATCTTACAGAAGGCTTTATCTATGTAAAATCTATGTAATCTATGTAATCTGCAAACGTCTAAATTAGGAGAATCTAAATGTGTAATCTATTTCATTTTGCTTTGATCTAAGCCGGGAACAATTCCTCATTGTTTTGCTATTGTAGTGTTATATCAAACTGTTATTTCTTGTTGAAATGTACATTTCACCTCACGGTCAAACATCGGCTGTCTTGTACAACATGTATTGCTTTTGACATTTTCAAGGGATTTATCGCAGTCTCTGTACTGACTTGGATAAATTCAGGAATTGGAAAAATTACAGTTATGTCCCTTTTTCAAATGTCTATATCTTTCTTTCCTTTATATTTTTTTGTATCTATCTACTCTATTTCTATCTGGGTATAGCTATCTCTATTCCTCTGTTTCTCTACCCCTACCCAGTTTTTTGCATGTTTTTTTTTCGTGTATTATCGCAGATTCTTTTTTGCTATCACTCACTTCTAAGAAAAAAATTGAAAACGTTAAATTTTTTTAAGTCCACTTAATAAATATTTTTTGTAAATAAACATTTTGGTCTCTTGTTGACCGTTGTAAATACGTTTTTAAAAATATTAAAATTAATTATGCTGAATAAATTTCTTTAAAGTTAGGCCATTCTCTTATGTTTCATATATTTATTATCAGATTACATGGTAAAATTCTAATATGTACATTCTGATGAGTGGAATATACGTTCCTGGTGTAAATAGACCATGACTATGAGCCTCTAGTGAGCGGTTACCTGCCGTGTGCGACCAGTTTCTGATGACAGTATGGGTGGTCGCATATGACAGGTTCCACTGTATAAATTGTGTTTGGGGTGACACTCTGGATTTAATAATTGGTAAGTTCCATTCGTAGTTTCGGCTCCTCATTTCAAACCTTCTCTGATTAGTGCTAAATTAGGATAGTGAAACTAAGTGCTTGCCGTCCAATTAGGACATGACGTACTATTTTTTTAAGGAATTATTTTGCTGTCATTATAACCGTGTGCGATCGATGTCTTGACCACATACCCAACGTAGATGGATATGACAACTAGTTACTCTATCGTGTATTAGCGGATGGACTTCGTTTTTTATCTCCCCCACCCCGCCAAAGGGAAGAATTTTGGTAAAGAAATGAATCCGCGTCAAAATAACTCCCTAAAAAAATTGTACGCCATGTCCTAATTGAATCCGCGTCTCCAATGGCTTATAACTGTTGGCCGAAAACCCAACTAGGTAAAATAAAATTAATTTGAAATGAAGCCTAAAAAGAAAAAGACTTAACCGCTAGCGATTCTTGCTATTTTGGAGAAATCACAAAAGCTCATATTGCTTTGACGTGTTCGTCAGATCTTCTGGATAAAACAAAATGAAAAATGTTCAGTCATAGTGCTTTGAAGGCAGAAATCGTGACGAGACGTGACTTTCCGACAATAGAACTCAACAGACTGACTTATATTTGATTTCAGACGTGAAAGAAAGATTTAAAATCATGTTTGCGCATGCGTGATTGTCTTGCGGAAATACGTGTTATCTACCAGTTTTCAAAGATGTCGTCTTCAAATACTGAAAATGTCCTTGACCTTAACACTTGAAGTTGTTGATGTCTGTAAATCTGAAACTATTGCGAAAATTTAATACAAAGTTCTTATCACACGAACAACTAATGGGTGTATTCAAATCGGTGTCTGCAAATATGATTTTAATGCGCGCAATTGAGGATTAATATAGTACCCATTACTTGTCATGTCGTTTAGTGCAATAGACCGAGGCAGAAAAAGACAACATAGACAAGATTAGCATGGAACAGGCTTGCCTCCCAGAGAGTAAATCACTACGCCTGCTTAACCTGACACTCTCAGCGGACCTCAAGTGGAATGACTACGTCGAATCCATTGCTAAATCCGCTGCTATGAAAATTGGCTCACTGTGCAGGGCCCGGAAATTCTTTCCGCCTGAATCTATCCTGCAATTATATAAATCCACCATCCGCCCGTGTATTGAGTACTGCTGCCACATCTGGTCGGGTGCCCCTTTTATTCTCCTCGGGGTTCTTGACAAAATACAGCGAAGAATCTGTAATGTGATTGATACCGACTTGGCTGACCGCCTGCAGTATCTCTCTCTCACCGGCGTGACGTGGCTTCCCTGTGCCTCTTCTATAAATACTTTCATGGCTTCTGCTCTGACGAACTTAAATCACTGGTGCCCCCTAGATGTGGATTTGCACAAGATACTAGATTGGCAACTAGGTCCCACCCTTTTACAGTGAAACCGATGAAATGTAACCGCAATTTCTACTCCAACAGCTTCTTTTCTCGCACTTCCCGCCTGTGGAATTCCCTACCGCATGCTTGCTTCCCCGACGGCTACAACCTCCAGGAGTTTAAATGTAGGGTCAATAGACACCTCCTAACACACTAACTCACACCCACTTTCTCCAACTCTCTCCCATGTGCATCCTAAGTCGTCTACCACCCTCCTTCTGACATTTCCCATACCAACTCGCTCTAGGTAACCCCTTGCTCTATAGTGGCAGTGGAATGCCTTGCTTGGGGTGGCACGATTAATAAAAAAGTCCCGATTGGTCTGTCTTGTTTATAAAGAATCGAAATTAATGAACCACTTTTCTTCCTGTCGGAGATAGAAAAATCAAGAAAGAAGATGAAAACAACCATCTTTTTGTAATATATTACCTTGAACGGCGGAAGTAATTGATAGGAACATCCGGTCGTAGTTAAGGTTAACAAAGGAAAAGAGTGGTTGACAGAAATATCCTGTCGTAGAAAGTACAAAATAATTAAACAATCGACAACCGGCTTGAAAAGCAATAGAACGCCAGGTGTGACTGACAGGTACATCTGGCCGTAGATTGTCAACAAAGCGACAACTCGTAAAAACAAAAACGAGTGAGAGTTTTAAGTCTATGCAAATTTTAGAGTTTTGGACTGAAAAGACAGAGAAGACTCCCGCTGTCTTACGACTCTTCGTGTACGCGAACTCTTTCCGGCTGCCCTCTTGCTCCACACAAGCGTCACCAACGAATAATAAAAATATATTATATTTTTATGTATACGTTTTCCTCGTTGTTTTCCTAGATTTGAGTTTGAGTTTTGTTTAACGGCATATCAACACCTCTGTGGGTTATTTAATGCCAAAAAGGTGGGATGTTCAGGTATTTTTTTAATGTTCAGTTATAGTGAGAAGATTGATTTAGTCAGATTAGAATGAAAATTTTTTGTTTTTATTCTTTTTTATTTTAGAAAACTGAAAATGTCTTCTAGTTTCGTATTCAAAATATTTTGCTGAGAATAATTTTTTCTTTCAAAAATGCATTATGGTAATAATTTTTTCTTCAAAAATGTATTGTTGGTAATATGTTTCTTTTAAAAGTGTATATTTTTCTATAAAAATCTATTTTTATGTATATATTTCTATAAAATATTTTTATGCATATATTTCTATAAAAGTCTAATTTTATATGTTCATACTGTTTTGACCCCAGTTTGGGGGTTAACTATTTGCCCATAGCTGGGGCCCTAACAGGTGCTACCACTCCGAGTCAGGGTGGACCTGGGAATAATAGCAATTAAGAGGTGGTTCCATGCACCTCACAACCTTCCAATCAGAGGCCTTCCTGCCGGATGCAGCCTACCGTCATTCCCAGGGCTTGTTTTTCCAGTGGCGCAATATACATGTTCATATTTAGATTTTTTTTATTTCACATATTTTGACAATCAACTGTTTCATTTGATTTTTAAAAAAATGAAATTTGTTGATTAATTTCTGAAATCAGGAATTGTTATCATTAACATTTGGACTATTGTCCTCATTTTTGTTGCTTTTATCAACACATTTAAGCTTTCTTTGAGGCTGGATCACCTTCATGAAATTTAAGTGCCATGCGTGACACACGTTTAGGCGATCATGTCTCGAAAGAGACATGACTGACTGGGCAGAATGTTTTTCCCTCAGAAGGTTGTCATTACATTTTGCGGTAGACTGGTTGCCAACCAAGGCTATAGAAGTCAATCTGTTCTGTTATTTAACCCATAGATGGAGAGAGAAACGACAGATTAATACCTTTTACAAGGGTATTTGCGCGTAATCGAATGCAACAGTAAATTCGAACGCGGCTCTCCGGTTTCTCGTAGTTAGTCGATATCCACTGAACCACAACGCACATTATCTTTTATTTAATCTCTTCGGTTGGTTCTCGTCCGGCTACTCATGTCTAGCAACATTTTGTCTTTTGTCTTATTTAATATTTAGGTGCTTAATCCATAATTTTTTTCATGCGGTTAGAACTATTTTGGTTTTTTCAGAAGAAAATGATTATACTCGACTTATAAATGTTGAATTAAGTATGAAATTTCAGTGCGCAGTGATAAGAAGAGAGACGGAATTTAATGGTTTTTAGCAAATCGTGTAATCAGGGTTCTCTTGAAAGGATATTCTTCAAGATCGGTAATTCTCAAACTACGGTGCGCGACTCACTTGTGGGTCGCAAGCGGAATGTTAGTGAATCATAAACAGATATACTAAAATGACGCATTAGCTTCGATTTATGCTTTGCAAGAGAGAGTGAAGCCAAAGTTGATAACAAAGAAGAGTTCATTGATGAACTCTTCAATGATATGAAAGAGGGTTTTGATTTTTATTTCCTTAAAGAAATGAAAAATATTCAAGAGAACAAAAGTGGATTATGAACCCATTTTAGCTTGACAAAACAAGTGGCATATTAAAAAAAAGATGAAGAATTTTTGGATTTATCTGAGGGCGATTCATCAGAAATTACGACTGTTTTGGAGCATTTAAAACCTTTGCAATGGAGAATGAGACAAAAGTTGATGACGAAATAATCATTGAGATATCTGAACTCTTCAATGATATGAAAGAGGGTTTTGAATTTTATTGCCTTAAAGAAATGAAAAATATCCAAGAAAAAAAAATGAATTATGAACCCATTTCGCCTTAATATAACAAGTGGGATATCTGAACATTTAAATAAGCTGAAAGAGAGTTGTAATTTTTATTTCCCTAAAGAAATGAAAAATATCCAACAGAAAAAAAAAATGGATTATGAACCTTATCAGCCTGACATAACAAATGGGATATCGACAGAAGATGGGGAAGAGCTTTTTTTTATTTATCTGAGGGCCATTCGTTAGAATGAACTTTAACAGAAGAAAATTGATACAGTTTTGAGTGTCTGTTCAAAAACCGTACCCAATCCTTTCCACTAGAAATTTGAACGTACTTTCTTCCTTTCTCATCTTCATATCTTTGTGAAGTTTTATTTTCAGCGATGATAGGAATAAAAAGAAATTCCGAAATAAGCTTCAATTGTCAAATTCTTTACTCGTAAAACTAACCCACATTAATATTGATGCCAGTGCCATTCTTTACAGTAACAAAAAACAAGCACATGTTCATCACACGCCTCATTATTAATCAATTATATAACATTTAGAAGTTCTGGAAAATTTATTGAAAATACGTGAGTATTTTAAAATATAATTGAAATACGTGAATATGAACAGATAATATTTTTATATTCTTTCATAGGTTTTTGCCAAGTAAAGTTGAGTGGATCTCCGTATGTTCTACTCTAATAGTTTCTTTTCTCGCACTTTTCGCCTGTGAAACTCTCTTCCATCTCTTGTCTTCCTGAAACCTATTCTTTTATTGTACTTTCTCCTCACTAAAGTCTTCTCATTCTCTTTCACTCCCAGTAAGCCCTTACATCTTAATGGCATTATTGCCATCTCTTGTCTTCCTGAAACTTATTCTTTTATTGTCCTTTCTCCTCACTAAAGTCTTCTCATTCTCTTTCACTCCCAGTAACCCATTACATATTAGTGGCATTATTGCCATCTCTTGTCTTACTGAAACCTATTCTTTTATTGTCCTTTCTCCTCACTAAAGTCTTCTCATTCTCTTTCACTCCCAGTAACCCCTTACATCTTAGTGGCATTATTGCCATCTCTTGTCTTACTGAAACCTATTCTTTTATTGTCCTTTCTCCTCACTAAAGTCTTCCCATTCTCTTTAACTCCCAGTAACCCCTTACATCTTAGTGGCATTATTGCCATCTCTTGTCTTCCTGAAACCTCTTCTTTTATTGTCCTTTCTCCTCACTAAAGTCTTCTCATTCTTTTTCACTCCCAGTAACCCCTTACATCTTAGTGGCATTATTACCATCTTCTGTCTTCCTGAAAACTATTCTTTTATTGTCTTTTTTCCTCACTAAATTTTCTCATTCTCTTTCACTCCCAGTAAATCCTTTCGTCTTAGTGGCATTATCACTTTGCTTGGAGTGAAATGATTTAAAAAAGTATCCTTCTAAGTGTGTAAATGTTTTCGGTAATATTTGGACTATATAATTTTTCAAACGTTTTTTTTTTTATCCTACCTCTGACGTCATATGTTACATCAGTAAGTGTGTAGATGTTCACTAAGCTTAGGATGTGTTGATTCAAGGCCAATTAATGGATTCAATATATATGTGTTTGTGGTATACTACTAATAATATATCAGATGTATTTTTATATTCTATATGTAATATTTTAAAATTCTAAAGACGTTAGAAGAATAGGGGTAAGCCCCGTCCCCTCTTTTGTAGTGGAATGGTCAAGTAGCCATATGTTTGTTAGGATAATGGAGAAGAATTTGAAAAAAAAAAAAGAAAGAAACTTGGAATGTAGAAGACCGACTTCGTGAAAGATCAGAGTGCAACGATAACTCGAAAAAGGTTCATATCAGAAGATAATAGCAAAATATGCCTTCCCGAGACTAAGCATATTTTTTCAGAGACAAAGGAAAACAATGCTGGCGTTATCCTATTATAATTCTGCTGTTATTTAGTCAGTTAGCCAATTATTTAGTTATTACGTGTATTATACCCTGCCATTTCCCGCAGATAAATAATGGACCCTTCCACTTGAATTGCAAGGAAAGATGGAAGAAAATACATCAGTGATGCTGTTTTATTTTATAATTCTGTTTGTTCCACCGTTATTTATTTATTTAGTCAGTTAGTTGGTCGAGGATGTTTGTTGTGGGGCAGTGGATATCTACTCGGAACGAGAAATCGGAGAACTGAGTTCGAATTTTAGTTGAATTTGTTGCATTCACTTATGCGCAAATACCCTTGGGAAAGGTTTATGGGTTATATAACTTTGCTTGGCAACCAATCTACCGCAGAAAGCAATGGCAACCTACTGCGGGAAAATCTTCTGTCCAGTCAGTCATGTCTCTTTCGAGACATGGTTGCCTAAGCCTGTAGCAGGTACGGCACTTAACTGACTGAGTTAGTTGGTCACTTAGTTAATTAGTTACTTAGTAATTTACTTTAGTAGTTAGTTAGTTAGCGCGTGTATTATGCCCCTCAGTATACTGCAGATAAATAATAGACCATTCTATTTTGATTAAGAGAAAATATCTAAAATTATTTATAAATGGAACTTTGTCCGTGTGTGTCTGTGTGTGTCCGTTACCTATAGATTCCAAAACGGCTGAACCGATTTTCTTGAAAATTTACACAGTTGTACTATAAGAGTCTGCGAGTGTTCTTAGCTAGATTTTATGTCGAGGTACCCCCGATAAATATCGAAAATTGATAATCGAAAAAATAGGATTATAGAAGGAGTGGTCCGATTTTAATCAAATTTGATACACTCATAGACAAAGACATAAGAAACGATATTCAGAAGTGTCAAGGTTCCAGTTCTTACAATAGTGCAGAAAACCGATAATATATATATATATATATATATATATATATATATAAGGCAATATGTTTGCGTGTGTGTGTCTGTTTATCTTTCTGTGTGTCCTTTATACAAATCCACAATTTTTATCCGATTCTCACCAAACTTTACACAAATATTCTTTAGGCTGAGTCTGAGCTCCAGGACCATGGATTAGTTTTAAAGCTTTCATTACACCCGAGCAACGCCGGGCTATACTGCTAGTGGAAGAATATATATCAGAGACGATGTTTGATTTTAGCAATAAAAATTGTGCATATATAATAAGAAACAAAGAAATGAAAGGTAAGATAGAGGAAGTGCTAATGCTCTCGTAATTTAATGTCTGCTTGAGTGAAATGGTAAACCGTCTCAATTTTTTTCTTCTTTAAATAATGACATGAAGTTATGCTTATGTTATTTGTTATTGCCTTACTTTTAAAAAAAGTTGTTAAGCTAAAATATTTAATGATTCAATAAAGAGATTTCCACGTGGGATTTTATAGACGTGAAACTCTCAAGGGGCTTATTCAGTTATTAACTTAAGAATTATAATTCCTCAAACATTCAAATAGCAAAATCATCAAACCTTTACAGGGTCTACTATTCATGCCTAACGTACTTGTAATGGCTAAACTTCTAGTATTAGCTTGTCCCAAAAGTTCGTAAACACTTACAAAAAATTGAAATTTTACTCGCCAAGTAATCTAAGGTTGTCAGAAAACACTTGCAAAAAATTGAAATTTTACTCGCCAAGTAATCTAAGGTTGTCAGAAAACACTTGCAAAAAATTGAAATTTTACTCGCCAAGTAATCTAAGGTTGTCAGAAAACACTTGCAAAAAATTGAAATTTTACTCGCCAAGTAATCTAAGGTTGTCAGAAAACACTTGCAAAGAATTGAAATTTTACTCGCCAAGTAATCTAAGGTTGTCAGAAAACACTTGCAAAAAATTGAAATTTTACTCGCCAAGTAATCTAAGGTTGTCAGAAAACACTTGCAAAAAATTGAAATTTTACTCGCCAAGTAATCTAAGGTTACCAGAAAACACTTGCAAAGAATTGAAATTTTACTCGCCAAGTAATCTAAGGTTGTCAGAAAACACTTGCAAAAAATTCAAATTTTACTCGCCAAGTAATCTAACGTTGTCAGAAAACACTTGCAAAAAATTGAAATTTTACTCGCCAAGTAATCTAAGGTTGTCAGAAAACACTTGCAAAAAATTCAAATTTTACTCGCCAAGTAATCTAAGGTTGTCAGAAAACACTTGCAAAAAATTGAAATTTTACTCGCCAAGTAATCTAAGGTTGTCAGAAAACACTTGCCAAAAATTCAAATTTTACTCGCCAAGTAATCTAAGGTTGTCAGAAAACACTTGCAAAAAATTCAAATTTTACTCGCCAAGTAATCTAAGGTAGTCAGAAAACACTTGCAAAAAATTGAAATTTTACTCGCCAAGTAATCTAAGGTTGTCAGAAAACACTTGCAAAAAATTGAAATTTTACTCGCCAAGTAATCTAAGGTTGTCAGAAAACACTTGCAAAAAATTCAAATTTTACTCGCCAAGTAATCTAAGGTTGTCAAAAAACACTTGCAAAAAATTCAAATTTTACTCGCCAAGTAATCTAAGGTTGTCAGAAAACACTTGCAAAATATTGAAATTTTACTCGCCAAGTAATCTAAGGTTGTCAGAAAACACTTGCAAAGAATTGAAATTTTACTCGCCAAGTAATCTAAGGTTGTCAGAAAACACTTGCAAAAAATTGAAATTTTACTCGCCAAGTAATGTAAGGTTGTCAGAAAACACTTGCAAAAAATTGAAATTTTACTCGCCAAGTAATCTAAGGTTGACAGAAAACACTTGCAAAAAATTGAAATTTTACTTGCCAAGTAATCTAAGGTTGTCAGAAAACACTTGCAAAAAATTGAAATTTTACTCGCCAAGTAATCTAAGGTTGTCAGAAAACACTTGCAAAGAATTGAAATTTTACTCGCCAAGTAATCTAAGGTTGTCAGAAAACACTTGCAAAAAATTGAAATTTTACTCGCCAAGTAATCTAAGGTTGTCAGAAAACACTTGCAAAGAATTCAAATTTTACTCGCCAAGTAATCTAAGGTTGTCAGAAAACACTTGCAAAAAATTCAAATTTTACTCGCCAAGTAATCTAAGGTTGTCAGAAAACACTTGCAAAAAATTGAAATTTTACTCGCCAAGTAATCTAAGGTTGTCAGAAAACACTTGCAAAAAATTCAAATTTTACTCGCCAAGTAAACTAAGGTTGTCAGAAAACACTTGCAAAAAATTCAAATTTTACTCGCCAAGTAATCTAAGGTTGTCAGAAAACACTTGCAAAAAATTGAAATTTTACTCGCCAAGTAATCTAAGGTTACCAGAAAATACTTGCAAAATATTCAAATTTTACTCGCCAAGTAATCTAAGGTTGTCAGAAAACACTTGCAAGAATTGAAATTTTACTCGCCAAGTAATCTAAGGTTGTCAGAAAACACTTGCAAAGAATTGAAATTTTACTCGCCAAGTAATCTAATGTTGTCAGAAAACACTTGCAAAAAATTCAAATTTTACTCGCCAAGTAATCTAAGGTTGTCAGAAAACACTTGCAAAAAATTCAAATTTTACTCGCCAAGTAATCTAAGGTTGTCAGAAAACACTTGCAAAAAATTCAAATTTTACTCGCCAAGTAATCTAAGGTTGTCAGAAAACACTTGCAAAAAATTGAAATTTTACTCGCCAAGTAATCTAAGGTTGTCAGAAAACACTTGCAAAAAATTGAAACTTTACTCGCCAAGTAATCTAAGGTTGTCAGAAAACACTTGCAAAAAATTGAAATTTTACTCGCCAAGTAATCTAAGGTTGTCAGAAAACACTTGCAAAAATTGAAATTTTACTCGCCATGTAATCTCAGGTTACCAGAAATCACTTGCAAAAAATTCAAATTTTACTCGCCAAGTAATCAAAGGTTGTCAGAAAACACTTGCAAAAAATTCAAATTTTACTCGCCAAGTAATCTAAGGTAGTCAGAAAACACTTGGCAAAAAATTCAAATTTTACTCGCCAAGTAATCTAAGGTTGTCAGAAAACACTTGCAAAAAATTGAAATTTTACCTGCCAATTAATCTAAGGTTGTCAAAAAACACTTGCAAAAAAAATTCAAATTTTACCCGCCAAGTAATCTACATAATGTCAGAAAACACTTGCAAAAAATTGAAATTTTACTCTCGCCAAGTAATCTAAGGTTGTCAGAAAACACTTGCAAAAAATTCAAATTTTACTCGCCAAGTAATCTAAGGTTGTCAGAAAACACTTGCAAAAAATTGAAAATTTTACTCGCCAAGTAATCTAAGGTTGTCAGAAAACACTTGCAAAGAATTGAAATTTTACTCGCCAAGTAATCTAAGGTTGTCAGAAAACACTTGCAAAATATTGAAATTTTACTCGCCAAGTAATCTAAGGTTGTCAGAAAACACTTGCAAAAAAAATTTGAAATTTTACTCGCCAAGTAATCTAAGGTTGTCAGAAAACAATTTGCAAAAAATTCTAGAAATTTTCTCACAAGTAATTCAAGGTTGTCAGAAAACACTTCCAAAAAATTGAAATTTTACTCGCCAAGTAAACTAAGGTTGTCAGAAAACACTCTGGTAAAAAATTGGAAATTTCATTTGCCAAGTAATTCAAGGTTGTCAGAAAACACTTGCAAAATATTGAAATTTTACTCGCCAAGTAATCTAAGGTTGTCAGAAAACACTTGCAAAAAATTCAAATTTTACTCGCCGTGGGTTAAGTAATCTAAGGTTGTCAGAAACACTTGCAAAAAATCAAATTTTTACTCGCCAAGTAATCTAAGGTTGTCAGAAAACACTTGCAAAAAATTGAAATTTTACTCGCCAAGTAATCTAAGGTTGTCAGAAAACACTTGCAAAAAATTCAAATTTTACTCGCCAAGTAATCTAAGGTTGTCAGAAAACACTTGCAAAAAATTGAAATTTTACTCGCCAAGTAATCTAAGGTTGTCAGAAAACACCTAAAAAATTGAAATTTTACTCGCCAAGTAATCTAAGGTTGCTGTAGGCAAACACTTGCAAAAAATTGAAATTTTACCGCCAAGTAATCTAAGGTTGTCAGAGAACACTTGCAAAAAATTGAAATTTTACTCGCCAAGTAATCTAACGTTGTCAGAAGACACTTGCAAAAAATTCAAATTTTACTCGCCAAATAATCTAAGGTTGTCAGAAAACATTTGCAAAAAATTCAAATTTTACTCGCCAAGTAATCTAAGGTTGTCAGAAAACACTTGCAAAGAATTGAAATTTTACTCGCCAAGTAATTCAAGGTTACCAGAAAATACTCTGCAATAAATTCAAATTTCATCGCCAAGTAATCTAAGGTTGTCGAAAAACAATTGCAAAAATTGAAATTTTACTCGCCAAGTAATCTAAGGTTGTCAGAAAACACTTGCAAAAAATTGAAATTTTACTGCCAAGTAATCTAAGGTTGTCAGAAAACACTAAAAAAAATTGAAATTTTACCTGCCAAGTAATCTAAGGTTGTCAGAAAACACTTGCAAAAAATTGAAATTTTACTTCACAATCTAAGGTTGTTAGAAAACACTTGCAAAAAATTGAAATTTTAGCTTGCCAAGTAATCTAAGGTTTTCAGAAAACACTTGCAAAATATTGAAATTTTACTCGCCAAGTAATCTACAAGCTGTTGTGAAAAACACTTGCAAAGAATTGAAATTTTAGTCGCCAAGTAATCTAAGGTTGTCAGAAAACACTTGCAAAAAATTGAAATTTTACTCGCCAAGTAATCTAAGGTTGTCAGAAAACACTTGCAAAGAATTGAAATTTTACTCGCCAAGCAATCTAAGGTTACCAGATAACACTTCCAAAAAATTGAAATTTTGATTGCCAAGTAATCTAAGGTTGTCAGAAAACACTTGCAAAGAATTGAAATTTTACTCGCCAAGTAATCTAAGGTTGTCAGAAAACACTTGCAAAAAATTGAAATTTTACTCGCCAAGTAATCTAAGGTTGTCGAAAAACACTTGCAAAAAATTGAAAATTTTACTCGCCAAGTAATCTAAGGTTGTCAGAAAACACTTGCAAAAAATTCAAATTTTACTCGCCAAGTAATCTAAGGTTGTCAGAAAACACTTGCAAAAAATTGAAATTTTACTCGCCAAGTAATCTAAGGTTACCAGAAAATACTTGCAAAAATTCAAATTTTACTCGCCAAGTAATCTAAGGTTGTCAGAAAACACTTGCAAAATTGAAATTTCATCGCCAAGTAATCTAAGGTTGTCAGAAAACACTTGCAAAAAATTCAAATTTTACTGCCAAGTAATCTAAGGTTGTCAGAAAACACTTGTAAAAAATTGAAATATTACTCGCCAAGTAATCTAATGTTGTCAGAAAACACTTCGCAAAAAATTGAAATTTTACTAACCAAGTAATCTAAGGTTGTCAGAAAACACTTGCAAAAATTCAAATTTTTCTCGCCAAGTAATCTAAGGTTGTCAGAAAACACTTGTAAAATATTGAAATTTTACTCGCCAAGTAATCTAAGTTTGTCAGAAAACACTTGCAAAGAATTGAAATTTTACTCGCCAAGTAATCTAAGGTTGTCAGAAAACACTTGCAAAAAATTGAAATTTTACTCGCCAAGTAATCTAAGGTTGTCAGAAAACACTTGCAAAAAATTGAAATTTTACTCGCCACGTAATCTAAGGTTGTCAGAAAACACTTGCAAAGAATTGAAATTTTACTCGCCAAGTAATCTAAGGTTGTCAGAAAACACTTGCAAAAAATTGAAATTTTACTCGCCAAGTAATCAAAGGTTGTCAGAAAACACTTGCAAAAAATTCAAATTTTACTCGCCAAATAATCTAAGGTTGTCAGAAAACACTTGCAAAAAATTGAAATTTTACTCGCCAAGTAATCTAAGGTTGTCAGAAAACACTTGCAAAAAATTCAAATTTTACTCGCCAAATAATCTAAGGTTGTCAGAAAACACTTGCAAAAAATTGAAATTTTACTCGCCAAGTAATCTAAGGTTACCAGAAAACACTTGCAAAAAAGTGAAATTTTACTCGCCAAGTAATCTAAGGTTGTCAGAAAACACTTGCAAAAAATTCAAATTTTACTCGCCAAGTAATCTAAGGTTGTCAGAAAACACTTGCAAAAAATTGAAATTTTACTCGCCAAGTAATCTAAGGTTGTCAGAAAACATTTGCAAAAAATTGAAATTTTACTCTCCAAGTAATCTAAGGTTGTCAGAAAACACTTGCAAAAAATTCAAATTTTACTCGCCAACTAATCTAAGGTTGTCAGAAAACACTTGTAAAATATTGAAATTTTACTCGCCAAGTAATCTCAGTTTGTCAGAAAACACTTGCAAAGAATTGAAATTTTACTCGCCAAGTAATCTAAGGTTGTCAGAAAACACTTGCAAAAAATTGAAATTTTACTCGCCAAGTAATCTAAGGTTGTCAGAAAACACTTGCAAAAAATTCAAATTTTACTCGCCAAATAATCTAAGGTTGTCAGAAAACACTTGCAAAAAATTGAAATTTTACTCGCCAAGTAATCTAAGGTTGTCAGAAAACACTTGCAAAAAAGTGAAATTTTACTCGCCAAGTAATCTAAGGTTGTCAGAAAACACTTGCAAAAAATTCAAATTTTACTCGCCAAGTAATCTAAGGTTGTCAGAAAACACTTGCAAAAAATTGAAATTTTACTCGCCAATAATCTAAGGTTGTCAGAAAACATTTGCAAAAAATTGAAATTTTACTCGCCAAGTAATCTAAGGTTGTCAGAAAACACTTGCAAAAAATTCAAATTTTACTCGCCAAGTAATCTAAGGTTGTCAGAAAACACTTGTAAAATATTGAAATTTTACTCGCCAAGTAATCTCAGTTTGTCAGAAAACACTTGCAAAGAATTGAAATTTTACTCGCCAAGTAATCTAAGGTTGTCAGAAAACACTTGCAAAAAATTGAAATTTTACTCGCCAAGTAATCTAAGGTTGTCAGAAAACACTTGCAAAAAATTGAAATTTTACTCGCCAAGTAATCTAAGGTTGTCAGAAAACACTTGCAAAAAATTGAAATTTTACTCGCCAAGTAATTAAGGTTGTCAGAAAACACTTGCAAAAAATTGAAATTTTACTCGCCAAGTAATCTAAAGTTGTCAGAAAATACTTGCAAAAAATTGAAATTTTACTCGCCAAGTAATCTAAGGTTGTCAGAAAACACTTGCAAAAAATTCAAATTTTACTCGCCAAGTAATCTAAGGTTGTCAGAAAACACTTGCAAAAAATTGAAATTTTACTCGCCAAGTAATCTAAGGTTGTCAGAAAACACTTGCAAAAAATTCAAATTTGACTCGCCAAGTAATCTAAGGTTGTCAGAAAACACTTGCAAAAAATTCAAATTTTACTCGCCAAGTAATCTAAGGTTGTCAGAAAACACTTGCAAAAAATTCAAATTTTACTCGCCAAGTAATCTAAGGTTACCAGAAAATACTTGCAAAAAATTCAAATTTTACTCGCCAAGTAATCTAAGGTTGTCAGAAAACACTTGCAAAAATTGAAATTTTACTCGCCAAGTAATCTAAGGTTGTCAGAAAACACTTGCAAAAAATTCAAATTTTACTCGCCAAGTAATCTAAGGTTGTCAGAAAACACTTGCAAAAAATTGAAATTTGACTCGCCAAGTAATCTAAGGTTGTCAGGAAACACTTGCAAAAAATTGAAATTTTACTCGCCAAGTAATCTAAGGTTGTCAGAAAACACTTGCAAAAAATTGAAATTTTACTCGCCAAGTAATCTAAGGTTGTCAGAAAACACTTGCAAAAATTGAAATTTTACTCGCCAAGTAATCTAAGGTTGTCAGAAAACACTTGCAAAAAATTCAAATTTTACTCGCCAAGTAATCTAAGGTTGTCAGAAAACACTTGCAAAAAATTGAAATTTTACTCGCCAAGTAATCTAAGGTTGTCAGAAAACACTTGCAAAAAATTGAAATTTTACTCGCCAAGTAATCTAAGGTTGTTAGAAAACACTTGCAAAAAATTGAAATTTTACTTGCCAAGTAATCTAAGGTTTTCAGAAAACACTTGCAAAATATTGAAATTTTACTCGCCAAGTAATCTAAGGTTGTCAGAAAACACTTGCAAAGAATTGAAATTTTAGTCGCCAAGTAATCTAAGGTTGTCAGAAAACACTTGCAAAAAATTGAAATTTTACTCGCCAAGTAATCTAAGGTTGTCAGAAAACACTTGCAAAGAATTGAAATTTTACTCGCCAAGTAATCTAAGGTTACCAGAAAACACTTGCAAAAAATTGAAATTTTACTCGCCAAGTAATCTAAGGTTGTCAGAAAACACTTGCAAAGAATTGAAATTTTACTCGCCAAGTAATCTAAGGTTGTCAGAAAACACTTGCAAAAAATTGAAATTTTACTCGCCAAGTAATCTAAGGTTGTCAGAAAACACTTGCAAAAAATTGAAATTTTACTCGCCAAGTAATCTAAGGTTGTCAGAAAACACTTGCAAAAATTGAAATTTTACTCGCCAAGTAATCTAAGGTTGTCAGAAAACACTTGCAAAAAATTCAAATTTTACTCGCCAAGTAATCTAAGGTTCTCAGAAAACACTTGCAAAAAATTGAAATTTTACTCGCCAAGTAATCTAAGGTTGTCAGAAAACACTTGCAAAAAATTGAAATTTTACTCGCCAAGTAATCTAAGGTTGTTAGAAAACACTTGCAAAAAATTGAAATTTTACTTGCCAAGTAATCTAAGGTTTTCAGAAAACACTTGCAAAATATTGAAATTTTACTCGCCAAGTAATCTAAGGTTGTCAGAAAACACTTGCAAAGAATTGAAATTTTAGTCGCCAAGTAATCTAAGGTTGTCAGAAAACACTTGCAAAAAATTGAAATTTTACTCGCCAAGTAATCTAAGGTTGTCAGAAAACACTTGCAAAGAATTGAAATTTTACTCGCCAAGTAATCTAAGGTTACCAGAAAACACTTGCAAAAAATTGAAATTTTACTCGCCAAGTAATCTAAGGTTGTCAGAAAACACTTGCAAAGAATTGAAATTTTACTCGCCAAGTAATCTAAGGTTGTCAGAAAACACTTGCAAAAAATTGAAATTTTACTCGCCAAGTAATCTAAGGTTGTCAGAAAACACTTGCAAAAAATTACACTTGCAAAAAATTCAAATTTTACTCGCCAAATAAACTAAGGTTGTCAGAAAACACTTGCAAAAATGAAATTTTAGTCGCCAAGTAATCTAAAGTTAACAAAAACACTTGCAAAAAATTGAAATTTTAATTTCCCGCCAAGTAATCTATGTTGTCGAAAAACACTTGCAAAAATCTTCAAATTTTACTCGCCAAGTAATCTAAGGTTGTTGTGAAACACTTGTAAAATATTGAAATTTTAATCGCCAAGTAATCTCAGTTTGTCAGAAAAACACTTGCAAAGAATTGAAATTTTACTCGCCAAGTAATCTGCTGTTGTCAGAAAACACTTGCAAAAAATTGAAATTTTACTCGCCAAGAATTCAGTTGCTAGAAAATACTTGCAAAAAATTGAAATTTTACTCGCCAAGTAATCTAAGGTTGTCAGAAAACACTTGCAAAAAATTCAAATTTTTACTCGCCAAGTAATCTAAGGTTGTCAGAAAACACCGGCAAAAAATTGAAATTTTACTCGCCAAGTAATCTAAGGTTGTCAGAAAAACACTGCAAACAATCAAATTTTACTCGCCAAGTAATCAAGGTTGTCAGAAAACACTTGCAAAAAATTCAAATTTTACTCGCCAAGTAATCTAAGGTTGTCGTAGAAAAACACTTGCAAAAAATTCAATCTACTCGCCAAGTAACTTAAGGTTACCAGAAAATACTTGCAAAAAATTCAAATTTTACTCGCCAAGTAATCTAAGGTTGTCAGAAACACTTGCAAAAATTGAAATTTTACTGCCAAGTAATCTAAGGTTGTCAGAAAACACTTGCAAAAAATTGAAATTTTACTGCCAAGTAATCTACAAGCTGTCAGAAAACACTGCAAAATTGAAAATTTTACTCGCCAAGTAATCTAAGGTTGTCAGAAAACACTTGCAAAAAATTGAAATTTTACCGCCAAGTAATCTAAGGTTGTCAGAAAACACTTGCAAAAAATTGAAATTTTACTCGCCAAGTAATCTAAGGTTGTCAGAAAACACTTGCAAAAAATTGAAATTTTACTCGCCAAGTAATCTAAGGTTATCAGAAAACACTTGCAAAAAATTGAAATTTTACTCGCCAAGTAATCTTAAGGTTGTCAGAAAACACTTGCAAAGTGAAATTTTACTCGCCAAGTAATCTACATGTCAGAAAACACTTGCAAAAAATTGAAATTTTACTTCCTGCCAAGTAATCTAAGGTTGTCAGAAAACACTTAAAAAAAATTGAAATTTTACTCGCCAAGTAATCTAAGGTTGTCAGAAAACACTTGCAAAAAATTCAAATTTACTCGCCAAGTAATCTAAGGTTACCAGAAAACACTTGCAAAAAATTGAAATTTTACTCGCCAAGTAATCTAAGGTTGTCAGAAAAACACTTGCAAAAAATTCAAATTTCATTTTGCCAAGTAATCTAAGGTTGTCAGAAAACACTTGCAAAAAATTGAAATTTTTGGCCTGCCAAGTAATCTAAGGTTACCAGAAAACACTTGCAAAAAATTGAAATTTTACTCGCCAAGTAATCTAAGGCTATTGGTTGTCAGAAAACACTTGCAAAAAATTGAAATTTTACTCGCCAAGTAATCTAAGGTTGTCAGAAAACACTTGCAAAAAATTCAAATTTTACTCGCCAAGTAATCTAAGGTTACCAGAAAAATAATTGCAAAAAATTGAAATTTTACTGCCAAGTAATCTAAGGTTGTCAGAAAACACTTGCAAAAAATTCAAATTTTACTTCGCCAAGTAATCTAAGGTTGTCAGAAAACACTTGCAAAAAATTGAAATTTTACTCGCCAAGTAATCTAAGGTTACCAGAAAACACTTGCAAAAAATTGAAATTTTACTCGCCAAGTAATCTAAGGTTGTCAGAAAACACTTGCAAAAAATTGAAATTTTACTTCGCCAAGTAATCTAAGGTTGTCAGAAAACACTTGCAAAAAATTCAAATTTTACTCGCCAAGTAATCTAAGGTTGTCAGAAAACACTTGCAAAAAATTGAAATTTTACTCGCCAAGTAATCTAATAGAAAACACTTGCAAAAAATTGAAATTTTACTCGCCAAGTAATTCAAGGTTGTCAGAAAACACTTGCAAAAAATTGAAATTTTACTCGCCAAGTAATCTAAGTTGCCAAGCTGAAAACACTTGCAAAAATTCAAATTTTACTCGCCAAGTAATCTAAGGTTGTCAGAAAACACTTGCAAAAAATTGAAATTTTACTCGCCAAGTAATCTAAGGTTACCAGAAAACACTTCAAAAAATTGAAATTTTACCAAGTAAATCTAAGGTTGTCAGAAAACACTTGCAAAAAATTCAAATTTTACTGCCAAGTAATTCAAGGCTGTCAAAGTCACCTGCAAAGAATTGAAATTTTATCGTCAAGTAATCTAAGGTTGTCAGAAAACACTTGCAAAAAATTGCAATTTTACTCGCCAAGTAATTCAAGGTTGTCAGAAAAACACTTGCAAAAAATTCAAATTTTACTCGCCAAGTAATCTAAGGTTACCAGAAAACACTTGCAAAAAATTGAAATTTTACTCGCCAAGTAATTCAAGGTTGTCAAACACTTAAAAATTCAAATTTTACTCGCCAAGTAATCTAAGGTTGTCAGAAAACACTTGCAAAAAATTGAAATTTTACTCGCCAAGTAATCTAAGGTTATCAGAAAACACTAAAAAATTGAAATTTTACTCGCCAAGTAATCTAAGGTTGTCAGAAAACACTTGCAAAAATTGAAATTTTACTGCCAAGTAATCTAAGGTTGTCAGAAAACACTTTGCAAAATTCAAATTTTTTACTCACAATTTAAGGTTACCAGAAAACACTTGCAAAAATTGAAATTTTACTGCCAAGTAATCTAAGGTTGTCAGAGTAACACTTGCAAAAAAATTCAAATTTCATCGCCAAGTAATCTAAGGTTGTCAGAAAACACTAAAAAATTGAAATTTTACCTGCCAAGTAATCTAAGGTTACCAGAAAATTGTTTGCAAAAAATTGAAATTTTACTCGCCAAGTAATCTAAGGTTGTCAGAAAACACTTGCAAAAATTGAAATTTTACTCGCCAAGTAATCATGCTGTCAGAAAACACTTGCAAAAAATTCAAATTTCATTTCACAAGTAATCTAAGGTTACCAGAAAAACACTTGCAAAAAATTGTTTCATTCGCCAAATAATCTAAGGTTGTCAGAAAACACTTGCAAAAAATTCAAATTTACTCGCCAAGTAATCTAAGGTTGTCAGAAACACTTGCAAAAATTAAAATTTTACTCGCTACAATTCATAAGGTTGAAGACACTTGCAAAAAATTGAAATTTTACTCGCCAAGTAATCTAAGGTTGTCAGAAAACACCAAAAAATTGAAATTTTACTCGCCAAGTAATCTAAGGTTGTCAGAAAACACTTGCAAAAAATTCAAATTTTACTCGCCAAGTAATCTAAGTTTGTCAGAAAACACTTGCAAGAAATTGAAATTTTACTCGCCAAGTAATTCAAGGTTACCAGAAAATACTTGCAAAAAATTCAAATTTACTCGCCAAGTACCTCAAGGTTGTCAGAAAACACTTGCAAGAATTGAAATTTTACTCGTTACAATCTAAGGTTGTCAGAAAACACGCAAAGAATTGAAATTTTACTCGCCAAGTAATTCAAGGTTGTCAGAAAACACTATAAAAAATTCAAATTTTACTCGCCAAGTAATTGCACACATGTGAAAACACTTGCAAAAATTGAAATTTTACTCGCTACAATCTGTTGTCAGAAAACACTTGCAAAAAATTGAAATTTTACCGCCAAGTAATTCAAGGTTGTCAGAAAAACACTTCAAAAATTGAAATTTTACTCGCCAAGTAAACTAAGGTTGTCAGAAAACACTTGCAAAAAATTGAAATTTTACCTGCCAAGTAATCTAAGGTTACCGAAAACACTCTGCAAAATATTGAAATTTTACTCGCCAAGTAATCTACAGTTGTCAGAAAACACTTGCAAAAATTCAAATTTTACTCGCCAAGTAATCTAAGGTTGTCAGAAAACACTTGCAAAAATTCAAATTTTACTCGCCAAGTGTAATCTAAGGTTGCCGTGAAAACACTTGCAAAAAATTGACATTTTACTCACAAGTAATCTAAGGTTGCTGAAAAACACTTGCAAAAAATTCAAATTTTACTCGCCAAGTAATCTAAGGTTGTCAGAAAACAATTTTGCAAAAATTCGAAATTTTACCTGCCAAGTAATCTAAGGTTGTCAGAAAACACTGCAAAAATTGAAATTTTACCGCCAAGTAATCTAAGGTTGTCAGAAAACACTTGCAAAAAATTGAAATTTTACTCGCCAAGTAATTCAAGGTTGTCAGAGAACACTTGCAAAAAATTGAAATTTTACTCGCCAAGTAATCTAACGTTGTCAGAAGACACTTGCAAAAAATTCAAAATTTTACTCGCCAAATAATCTAAGGTTGTTGAAAAAACATTTGCAAAAATTCAAATTTTACTCGCCAAGTAATCTAAGGTTGTCAGAAAAACACTTGCAAAGAACGAAATTTTACCTGCCATGTAATCTAAGGTTGTCAGAAAACACTTGCAAAAAATTGAAATTTTACCAAGTAATCTAAGGTTGTCAGAAAACACTTGCAAAAAATTGAAATTTTACCGCCAAGTAATCTAAGGTTGTCAGAAAACACTTGCAAAAAATTCAAATTTTACTCGCCAAGTAATCTAAGTTTGTCAGAAAACGCTTGCAAAAAATTGAAATTTTACTAGCCAAATAATCTAAGGTTACCAGAAAATACTTGCAATAAATTCAAATTTTACTCGCCAAGTAATCTAAGGTTGTCAGAAAACACTTGCAAAAAATTGAAATTTTACTCGCCAAGTAATCTAAGGTTGTCAGAAAACACTTGCAAAAAATTCAAATTTTACTCGCCAAGTAATCTAAGGCTGTCAGAAAACACTTGCAAAAAATTCAAATTTTACTCGCCAAGTAATCTAAGGTTGTCAGAAAACGCTTGTAAAATATTGAAATTTTATCGCCAAGTAATCTCAGTTTGTCAGAAAACACTTGCAAAGAATTGAAATTTTACTCGCCAAATAATCTAAGGTTGTCAGAAAACACTTGCAAAAAATTGAAATTTTACTCGCCAAGTAATCTAAGGTTGTCAGAAAACACTTGCAAAAAATTGAAATTTTACTCGCCAAGTAATCTAAGGTTGTCAGAAAACACTTGCAAAAAATTGAAATTTTACTCGCCAATAATCTAAGGTTGTCAGAAAACACTTGCAAAGAATTGAAATTTTACTCGCCAAGTAATCTAAGGTTGTCAGAAAACACTTGCAAAAAATTGAAATTTTACTCGCCAAGTAATCTAAGGTTGTCAGAAAAAACTTGCAAAAAATTGAAATTTTACTCGCCAAGTAATCTAAGGTTACCAGAAAACACTTGCAAAAAATTGAAATTTTACTCGCCAAGTAATCTAAGGTTGTCAGAAAACACTTGCAAAGAATTGAAATATTACTCGCCAAGTAATCTAAGGTTGTCAGAAAACACTTGCAAAAAATTCAAATTTTACTCGCCAAGTAATCTAAGGTTGTCAGAAAACACTTGCAAAAAATTGAAATTTTACTCGCCAAGTAATCTAAGGTTGTCAGAAAACACTTGCAAAAAATTGAAATTTTACTCGCCAAGTAATCTAAGGTTGTCAGAAAACACTTGCAAAAAATTCAAATTTTACTCGCCAAGTAATCTAAGGTTACCAGAAAATACTTGCAAAAAATTCAAATTTTACTCGCCAAGTAATCTAAGGTTGTCAGAAAACACTTGCAAAAAATTGAAATTTTACTCGCCAAGTAATCTAAGGTTGTCAGAAAACACTTGCAAAAAATTCAAATTTTACTCGCCAAGTAATCTAAGGTTGTCAGAAAACACTTCCAAAAAATTCAAATTTTACTCGCCAAGTAATCTAAGGTTCTCAGAAAACACTTGCAAAAAATTGAAATTTTACTCGCCAAGTAATCTAAGGTTGTCACAGAAATACTGTAAAAAATTCAAATTTTACTCGCCAAGTAATCTAAGGTTGTCAGAAAACACTTGCAAAAAATTGAAATTTTACCTGCCAAGTAATCTAAGGTTGTCAGAAACACTGTAAAAAATTCAAATTTTACTCGCCAAGTAATCTAAGGTTGTCAGAAAACACTTGCAAAAAATTGAAATTTTACTCGCCAAATAATCTAAGGTTGTCAGAAGACACTTGCAAAAAATTCAAATTTTACTTGCCAAGTAATCTAAGGTTGTCAGAAAACACTAAAAAAAATCAAATTTTACTGCCAAAGTAATCTAAGGTTGTCAGAAAACACTTGCAAAAAATTCAAATTTTATCACAAGTAATCTAAGGTTACCAGAAAACACTTGCAAAAAATTCAAATTTTACTCGCCAAGTAATCTAAGGTTGTCAGAAAACACTTGCAAAAAATTGAAATTTTACTCGCTGCAATTCAAGGTTGTTGTTATCAATTGCAAAAAATTCAAATTTTACTCGCCAAGTAATCTAAGGTTGTCAGAAAACACTTGCAAAAAATTCAAATTTTACTCGCCAGTAATCTAAGGTTTATTGAAACACTTGCAAAAAATTGAAATTTTACTCGCCAAGTAATCTAAGGTTGTCAGAGAACACTTGCAAAAAATTGAAATTTTACTCGCCAAGTAATCTAAGGTTGTCAGAAGACACTGTAAAAAATTCAAATTTACTCGCCAAATACTCTATAGTTGTCAGAAAACATTTGCAAAAAATTCAAATTTTACTCGCCAAGTAATCTAAGGTTGTCAGAAAACACTTGCAAAGAATTGAAATTTTACTCGCCAAAAATCTAAGGTTGTCAGAAAACACTTGCAAAAAATTGAAATTTTACTCGCCAAGTAATCTAAGGTTGTCAGAAAACACTTGCAAAAAAAATTGAAATTTTACTCGCCAAGTAATCTAAGGTTGTCAGAAGACACTTGCAAAAAATTCAAATTTTACTCGCCAAGTAATCTAAGGTTGTCAGAAAACACTTGCAAAAAATTCAAATTATCGCCAAGTAATCTAAGGTTGTCAGAAAACACTTGCAAAAAATTGAAATTTTACTCGCCAAGTAATCTAAGGTTGTCAGAAGACACTTGCAAAAAAATTCAAATTTTACTCTCGCCAAGTAATCTAAGGTTGTCAGAAAACACTTGCAAAAATTCAAATTTTACTCGCCAAGTAACTTGGTGTTGTCAGAAAACACTTGCAAAAAATTCAAATTTTACTCGCCAAGTAATCTAAGGTTGTCAGAAAACACTTGCAAAAAATTCAAATTTTACTCGCCAAGTAATCTAAGTTTGTCAGAAAACACTTGCAAAAAATTGAAATTTTACTCGCCAAGTAATCTAAGGTTGTCAAAAGACACTTGCAAAAAATTCAAATTTTACTCGCCAAGTAATCTAAGGTTGTCAGAAAACACTTGCAAAAAATTGAAATTTTACTCGCCAAGTAATCTAAAGTTGTCAGAAAACACTTGCAAAGAATTCAAATTTTACTCGCCAAGTAATCTAAGGTTGTCAGAAAACACTTGCAAAAAATTCAAATTTTACTCGCCAAGTTATCTAAGGTTGTCAGAAAACACTTGCAAAAAATTGAAATTTTACTCTCGCCAAGTAATCTAAGGTTGTCAGAAAACACTTGCAAAAAATACAAATTTACTCGCCAAGAAACTACACATTGTGAAACACTTGCAAAATTGAAATTTTACCGCCAAGTAATCTTAGGTTGTCAGAAAACACTTGCAAAAAATTGAAATTTTACTCTAGTAGAATTCATAAGCTACTACAGTACTACTTCAAAAAATTGAAATTTTACTGCCAAGTAATCTAAGGTTGTCAGAAAACACTTGCAAAAAATTCAAATTTTACTCGCCATAATCAAGGCTAGAAAACACTTGCAAAGAATTGAAATTTTATCACAAGTAATCTAAGGTTGTCAGAAAACACTTGCAAAAAATTCAAATTTTACCAAGTAATCTAAGGTTGTCAGAAAACACTTGCAAAAAATTGGAAATTTTACTCGCCAAGTAATTCAAGGTTGTCAGAAAAACACTTGCAAAAAATTCAAATTTTTACTCGCCAAGTAAACTAAGGTTGTCAGAAAACATCAGAAAAAATTCAAATTTTAATGCCAAGTAAACTAAGGTTGTCAGAAAACACTTTGCAAAAAATTGAAATTTTACTCGCCAAGTAATCTAAGGTTGTCAGAAAACACTTGCAAAAATTGAAATTTTACTCGCCATAATCTAAGGTTACCAAAAATCACTGCAAAAAATTGAAATTTTACCGCCAAGTATTCAAATGTTACAGAAAATGTTCTGCAAAAATTCAAATTTTTTACTCGCCAAGTAGTCTAAGGTTGTCAGAAAACACTTGCAAAAAATTGAAATTTTACTCGCCAAGTAATTCCAAGTTTGTCAGAAAACACTTGCAAAAAATTGAAATTTTACTCGCCAAGTAATCTAAGGTTGTCAGAAGACACTTTCAAAAAATTCAAATTTTACTCGCCAAGTAATCTAAGGTTATCAGAAAACACTTGCAAAAAATTCAAATTTTACTCGCCAAGTAATCTAAGGTTGTCAGAAAACACTTGCAAAAAATTGAAATTTTACTCGCCAAGTAATCTAAGGTTGTTTAAAAACACTTGCAAAATATTGAAATTTTACTCGCCAAGCAATCATATTATTTAAACATTTGCAAAATTCAAATTTTACTGCCAAGTAATCTAAGGTTGTCAGAAAACACTGCAAAAATTGAATTTACTCGCCAAGTACTCACTAAGGTTGCTGAAAACACTTGCAAAAATTCCAATAACAAGCGGCAATCTAAGGTTGAAAATTTTGCAAAAAATTGAAATTTCTACTCGCCAAGAATTACAGTTGTCAAAACACTGCAAAAAATTCAAATTTTACTGCCAAGTAAACTAAGGTTGTCGAAAAACACTAAAAAAAAATTCAAATTTTACTCGCCATGGAATTTGTTGCCAGAAAAATACTGTAAAAATTGCACTTTATCACAAGTAATCTAAGTTTTATCATAAAATACTTGCAAAAAAATTCAAATTTTACTCGGTATGACCTAAGGTTGTCAGAAAAAACACTTGCAAAAAATTCAAATTTACTCGCCAAGAATTCCATGCTGTCATTAAAACACTGTAAAAATTCAAATTTTAATACGGCAATCTAAGATTGTCAGAAAACACTTGCAAAAATTCCCAAATTTTATCGCCAAGTAATCTACAGTTGTCAGAAAACACTTGCAAAAAATTGAAATTTTTGTTTCTACATAATCGGCGGTTGTCAGAAACACTGTAAAAAATTCAATTTTTATCACAAGTAAACTAATATTTGAAAACACTTCAAAAAATTCAAATTTGACGTTACAATCTAAGGTTGTCAGAAAACACTTCAAAAATTTAAATTTTACTCGCCAAGTAATTCAATAAGGTTTAAAAAATTTTTAAAAAATTCAAATTTTACTGCCAAGAATTAAGGTTGTCAGAAAATAATTTTAAAAAACTAAAATTTTTACTGCCAAGCACTCCAAAGTTGTCAGAAAACACTTGCAAAGAATTCAAATTTTACCGCCAAGTAATCTAAGGTTGTCAGAAAACACTAAAAATTCAAATTTTACTCGCCAAGTTATTATCTACATATTAAAACACTTGCAAAAATTGAAATTTTACTCGCCAAGTAATTCAGTTGTCAGAAAAAACACTTGCAAAAAATACAAATTTTACTCTGCCAAGTAAACTAAGGTTGTCAGAAAGACTGCAAAAAATGAAATTACCCGCCAGCAATCTGGTTGTCAGAAAACACTGCAAAAAAATTAAAATTTTACTTCAGTAATCATGTTACCAGAAAAATATTTGCAAAAAATTGGAAATTTTACTGCCAAGAATCGGGGGTTGTCAGAAAACACTTGCAAAAAATTCAAATTTTTTACTCGCCAAGTAATCTAAGGTTGTCAGAAAACACTTGCAAGAATTGAATTTTCCATTTCCCGCCGGTGTAATCTAAGGTTGTCGAAAAACACTTGCAAAAAATTCAAATTTAATTGCCAGTAATCAATGTTTGGAAACACTTGCAAAAAATTGAAATTACCGCTAAGTAATCTAAGGTTGGCTAAAAACACGCGTAAAAATCAATTTTACTCGCCAAGTAAACTAAGGTTGTCAGAAAACACTTGCAAAAAATTCAAATTTTACTCGCCAAGTAAACTAAGGTTGTCAGAAAACACTTGCAAAAAATTGAAATTTTACTCTGCCAAGTAATCTAAGGTTGTCAGAAAACACTTGCAAAAATTGAAATTTTACTCGCCATGTAATCTAAGGTTACCAGAAATCACTTGCAAAAAATTGAAATTTTACTCGCCAAGTATTCAAATGTTGCCAGAAAACACTTGCAAAAATTCAAATTTTACTCGCCAAGTAATCTAAGGTTGTCAGAAAACACTTGCAAAAAATTGGAAATTTTACTCGGTTGCCAAGTAATCTAAGTTTGTCAGAAAACACTTGCAAAAAATTGAAATTACTCGCCAAGTAATCTAAGGTTTGTCAGAAGACACTTTCAAAAATAATTCAAATTACTCACAGTAATCTAAGGTTATCAGGAAACAATTGCAAAAAATTCAAATTTACTCGCCAAGTAATCTAAGGTTGTCAGAAAAACACTTGCAAAAAATTGAAATTTACCAAGTAATCTAAGGTTGTCAGAAAACACTTGCAAAATATTGAAATTTTACTCGCCAAGTAATCTAAGGTTGTTTTCAGAAACACTGCAAAAAATCAAATTTTTACTCGCCAAGTAATCTAAGGTTGTCAGAAAACACTTGCAAAAAATTGAAATTTTAATTTCGCCAAGTAATCTAAGGCTGTCAGAAAACACTTGCAAAAAATTCAAATTTTACTCGCCAAGTAATCTAAGGTTGTCAGAAAACACTTGCAAAAAATTGAAATTTTACTCGCCAAGTAATCTAAGGTTGTCAGAAAACACTTGCAAAAAAAAATTCAAATTTTACTCGCCAAGTAAACTAAGGTTGTCAGAAAACACTTGCAAAAAATTCAAATTTTACTCGCCAAGTAATCTAAGGTTGTCAGAAAACACTTGCAAAAAATTACAAATTTTACTGCCAAGTAATCTAAGTTTACTAGAAAATATTTCATAAAAAATTCAAATTTTACTCGCCACAATCTAAGGTTGTCAGAAAACACTTGCAAAAAATTCAAATTTTACTCGCCAAGTAATCTAAGGTTGTCAGAAAACACTTGCAAAGAATTCAAATTTTACTCGCCAAGTAATCTAAGATTGTCAGAAAACACTTGCAAAAAATTCAAATTTTACTCTTGCCAAGTAATCTAAGGTTGTCAGAAAACACTTGCAAAAAATTGAAATTTTACTGCCAAGTAATCTAAGGTTGTCAGAAAAACTTGCAAAAAAATTCAAATTTTACTCGCCAAGTGAAACCAAGGTTGTCAGAAAACACTTGCAAAAATTCAAATTTTACTCGCCAAGTAATCTAAGGTTGTCAGAAAACACTTGCAAAAAATTGAAATTTTACCGCCAAGTAATCTAAGGTTACCAGAAAATACTTGCAAAAAATTCAAATTTTTACCTGCCAAGTAATCTAAGGTTGTCAGAAAACACTTGCAAGAATTGAAATTTTACTCGCCAAGTAATCTAATGTTGTCAAAAACATCAAAAAAAATTCAAATTTTACTCGCCAAGTACTCTAAGGTTGTCAGAAACACTTCTCGTAAAAAATTGAAATTTTACTCGCCAAGTAATCTACAGTTGTCGGGAAACACTTGCAAAAAATTGGAAATTTTACTCGCCAAGTAATCTAAGGTTGTCAGAAAACACTTGCAAAAAATTCAAATTTTACTCGCCAAGAATTTATGCTGTCAGAAAAACACTTGCAAAAAATTGAAACTTTACTCGCCAAGTAATCTAAGGTTGTCAGAAAACACTTGCAAAAAATTGAAATTTTACTCGCCAAGTAAACTAAGGTTGTCAGAAGACACTTGCAAAAAATTCAAATTTCACTGCCAAGTAATCTAAGGTTGTCAGAAAACACTTGCAAAAAATTCAAATTTTACTCGCCAAGTAATCTAAGGTTGTCAGAAAACACCAAAAAATTGAAATTTTATCGCCAAGTAATCTAAGGTTGTCAGAAAACACTACAAGAATTCAAATTTTACTCGCCAAGAAATCAAGGTCAGAAAACACTTGCAAAAAATTCAAATTTTACTCGCCAAGTAATCTAAGGTTTTCAGAAAACACTTGCAAAAAATTGAAATTTTACTCGCCAAATAATCTAAGGTTGTCAGAAAACACTTGCAAAAAAAATTCAAATTTTACTCGCCAAGTAAACTAAGGTTGTCAGAAAATTTTGCAAAAAATTCAAATTTTACTCGCCAAGTAATCTAAGGTTGTCAGAAAACACTTGCAAAAAATTAAAATTTTTATCGCCAAATAATCTAAGGTTGTTTGAAAATACTTGCAAAATATTCAAATTTTACTCGCCAAGTAAATTCAAGGTTGTCAGAAAACACTTGCAAAAAATTCAAATTTTACTCGCCAAGTAATCTAAGGTTGTCAGAAAACACTTGCAAAGAATTCAAATTTTACTCACCAAGTAATCTAAGGTTGTCAGAAAACACTTGCAGAAAATTCAAATTTTACCAAGTAATCTAAGGTTGTCAGAAAACACTTGCAGCAATGAAATTTAATTGCCAAGTAATCTAAGGTTACCAGAAAATACTTGCAAAATATTCAAATTTTACTCGCCAAGTAATCTAAGGTTGTCAGAACACTTGCAAGAATTGAAATTTTACTCGCCATGTATTCAATGTTGTCAGAAAACACTTGCAAAAAATTCAAATTTTACTCGCCAAGTACTCTAAGGTTGTCAGAAAACACTTGCAAAAAATTCAAATTTTACTCGCCAAGTAATCTAAGGTTGTCAGAAAACACTTGCAAAAAATTGAAATTTTACTCGCAGACCAAGGTTGTCAGAAAACACTTGCAAAAAATTCAAATTTTACTCGGCAATCTAAGGTTGTCAGAAAACACTTGCAAAAAATTTGAAACTTTACTCGCCAAGTAATCTAAGGTTGTCAGAAAACACTTGCAAAATTGAAATTTTACTCGCCAAGTAATCTACGGTTGTCAGAAAACACTTGCAAAAATTGAAATTTTACTCGCCATGTAATCTAAGGTTACCAGAAATCACTTGCAAAAAATTCAAATTTTACTCGCCAAGTAATCAAAGGTTGTCAGAAAACACTTGCAAAAAATTCAAATTTTACTCGCCAAGTAATCTAAGATTGTCAGAAAACACTTGCAAAAATTGAAATTTTACTCGCCAAGTAATCTAAGGTTGTCAGAAAACACTTGCAGAAAATTCAAATTTTACTCGCCAAGTAAACTAAGTTTGTCAGAAAACACTTGCAAAAAATTGAAATTTTACTCGCCAAGTAATCTATACACGAAAATACCTTGCAAAAATTGAAATTTTACTCGCCATGTAATCTAAGGTTACCAGAAATCACTTGCAAAAATTGAAATTTTACTCGCCAAGTAATCAAATATTGTCAGAAAACACTTTCAAAAAATTCAAATTTTACTCGCCAAGTAATCTAAAGGTTACCAGAAAATACTTGCAAAAAATTCAAATTTTGCTCGCCAAGTAATCTAAGGTTGTCAGAAAACACTTGCAAAAAATTCAAATTTTACTCGCCAAGTAATCTAAGGTTGTCAGAAAACACTTGCAAAAAATTGAAATTTTACTCGCCAAGTAATCTAAGGTTACCAGAAAATACTTGCAAAAAATTCAAATTTTACTCGCCAAGTAATCTAGAGTTGTCAGAAAACACTTGCAAAAAATTCAAATTTTACTCGCCAAAATTAATCTAAGGTTGTCAAAAAACACTTGCAAAGAATTCAAATTTTACTCGCCAAGTAATCTAAGGTTGTCAGAAAACACTTGCAAAAAATTCAAATTTTACTCGCCAAGTAATCTAAGGTTGTCAGAAAACACTTGCAAAAAATTGAAATTTTACTCATAAATGTCTAAAAGGTTGTCAGAAAACACTTGCAAAAAATTCAAATTTTACTCGCCAAGTAATCTAAGGTTGTCAGAAAACGCACAAAAAATTGAAATTTTACTCGCCAAACAATCTAAGGTTACCAGAAAATACTTGCAAAATATTCAATTTTACTCGCCAAGTAATCTAAGGTTGTCAGAAAACACTTCCAAAATTGAAATTTTACTCGCCAAGTAATCTAATGTTGTCAGAAAACACTTGCAAAAAATTCAAATTTTACTCGGCAAGTACTCTAAGGTTGTCAGAAAACACTTGCAAAAAATTCAAATTTTACTCGCCAAGTAATCTAAGGTTGTCAGAAAACACTTTTAAAAAAATTGAAATTTTACTCGCCAAATAATCTAAGGTTGTCAGAAAACACTTGCAAAACATTCAAATTTTACTCGCCAAGTAATCTAAGGTTGTCAAAACACTTGCAAAAATTGAAACTTTACTCGCCAAGTAATCTAAGGTTGTCAGAAAACACTTGCAGAATTGAAATTTTACTCGCCAAATAATCTAAGGTTGTCAGAAAACACTTGCAAAAATTGAAATTTTACTCGCCATGTAATCTAAGGTTACCAGAAATCACTTGCAAAAAATTCAAATTTTACTCCGCCAAGTAATCAAAGGTTGTTAGAAAACACTTTGCAAAAATTCAAATTTTACTCGCCAAATAATCTAAGGTTGTCAGAAAACACTTGCAAAAATTGAAATTTTACTCGCCAAAGTAATCTAAGTTTGTCAGAAAACACTTGCAAAAATTGAAATTTTACTCGCCAAGTAATCTAAGGTTGTCAGAAGACACTTGCAAAAAATTCAAATTTTACTCGCCAAGTAGTTTGTCAGAAAACACTTGCAAAAAATTCAAATTTTACTCGCCAAGTAATCTAAGGTTGTCAGAAAACACTTGCAAAAAATTCAAATTTTACTCGCCAAGTAATCTAAGGTTGTAGAAATCACTGAAAATTCCAAATTTTACTCGCCAAGTAATCTAAGGTTGTCAGAAAAACACTTGCAAAAAATTCAAATTTTACTCGCCAAGTAATCTAAGGTTGTCAGAAAACACTTGCAAGAATTGAAATTTTTACTCGCCAAGTAATCTAAGGTTGTCAGAAAACACTTGCAAAAAATTCAAATTTTGCTCGCCAAGTAAACTAAGGTTGTCGAAAACACTTGCAAAAAATTCAAATTTTACTCGCCAAGTAATCTAAGGTTGTCAGAAAACACTTGCAAAAAAGTGAAATTTTACTCGCCAGTAAATCTAGGTTACCAGAAAATACTTGCAAAAAATTCAAATTTTACTCACCAAAATAATCTAAGGTTGTCAGAAAACGCACAAAAATTCAAATTTTACTCGCCAAGTAATCTAAGGTTGTCAGAAAACACTTGCAAAGAATTCAAATTTTACTCACCAAGTAATCTAAGGTTGTCAGAAAACACACCAAAAATTGAAATTTTACTCGCCAAGTAATCTAAAAGGTTGTCAGAAAACACTTGCAAAAATTGAAATTTTACTCGCCATGTAATCAAATGTTACCAGAAATCACTTGCAAAAAATTCAAATTTTACTCGCCAAGTAATCAAATGTTGTCAGAAAACACTTGCAAAAAATTCAAATTTTACTCGCCAAGTAATCTAAGGTTGTCAGAAAACACTTGCAAAAAATTGAAACTTTACTCGCCAAGTAATCTAAGGTTGTCAGAAAACACTTGCAAATATTGAAATTTTACTCGCCAAGTAATCTAAGGTTGTCAGAAAACACTTGCAAAAATTGAAATTTTACTCGCCATGTAATCTAAGGTTACCAGAAATCACTTGCAAAAAATTCAAATTTTACTCGCCAAGTAATCTAAGTTTGTCAGAAAACACTTGCAAAAAATTGAAATTTTACTCGCCAAGTAATCTAAGGTTGTCAGAAAACACTTGCAAAAAATTGAAACTTTACTCGCCAAGTAATCTAAGGTTGTCAGAAAACACTTGCAAATATTGAAATTTTACTCGCCAAGTAATCTAAGGTTGTCAGAAAACACTTGCAAAAATTGAAATTTTACTCGCCATGTAATCTAAGGTTACCAGAAATCACTTGCAAAAAATTCAAATTTTACTCGCCAAGTAATCAAATGTTGTCAGAAAACACTTGCAAAAAATTCAAATTTTACTCGCCAAGTAATCTAAGGTTGTCAGAAAACACTTGCAAAAAATTGAAACTTTACTCGCCAAGTAATCTAAGGTTGTCAGAAAACACTTGCAAATATTGAAATTTTACTCGCCAAGTAATCTAAGGTTGTCAGAAAACACTTGCAAAAATTGAAATTTTACTCGCCATGTAATCTAAGGTTACCAGAAATCACTTGCAAAAAATTCAAATTTTACTCGCCAAGTAATCAAATGTTGTCAGAAAACACTTGCAAAAAATTCAAATTTTACTCGCCAAGTAATCTAAGGTTGTCAGAAAACACTTGCAAAAAATTGAAACTTTACTCGCCAAGTAATCTAAGGTTGTCAGAAAACACTTGCAAATATTGAAGTTTTACTCGCCAAGTAATCTAAGGTTGTCAGAAAACACTTGCAAAAATTGAAATTTTACTCGCCATGTAATCTAAGGTTACCAGAAATCACTTGCAAAAAATTCAAATTTTACTCGCCAAGTAATCTAAGTTTGTCAGAAAACACTTGCAAAAAATTGAAATTTTACTCGCCAAGTAATCTAAGGTTGTCAGAAGACACTTGCAAAAAATTCAAATTTTACTCGCCAAGTAATCTAAGGTTGTCAGAAAACACTTGCAAAAAATTGAAACTTTACTCGCCAAGTAATCTAAGGTTGTCAGAAAACACTTGCAAAAAATTCAAATTTTACTCGCCAAGTAATCTAAGGTTACCAGAAAATACTTGCAAAATATTCAAATTTTACTCGCCAAGTAATCTAAGGTTGTCAGAAAACACTTGCAAGAATTGAAATTTTACTCGCCAAGTAATCTAAGGTTGTCAGAAAACACTTGCAAAGAATTGAAATTTTACTCGCCAAGTAATCTAATTTTGTCAGAAAACACTTGCAAAAAATTCAAATTTTACTCGCCAAGTAATCTAAGGTTGTCAGAAAACACTTGCAAAAAATTGAAATTTTACTCGCCAAGTTAAATTTTCTAAGGTTGGTTCAGAAAACACTTGCAAAAAATTGAAATTTTACTCGCCAAGTAATCTAAGGTTGTCAGAAAACACTTGCAAAAAATTGAAACTTTACTCGCCAAGTAATCTAAGGTTGTCAGAAAACACTTGCAAAAAATTGAAATTTTACTCGCCAAGTAATCTAAGGTTGTCAGAAAACACTTGCAAAAATTGAAATTTTACTCGCCATGTAATCTCAGGTTACCAGAAATCACTTGTAAAAAATTCAAATTTTACTCGCCAAGTAATCAAAGGTTGTCAGAAAACACTTGCAAAAAATTCAAACTTTACTCGCCAAGTAATCTAAGGTTACCAGAAAATACTTGCAAAAAATTCAAATTTTACTCGCCAAGTAATCTAAGGTTGTCAGAAAACACTTGCAAAAAATTGAAATTTTACTCGCCAAGTAATCTAAGGTTGTCAGAAAGCACTTGCAAAGAATTCAAATTTTACTCGCCAAGTAATCTAAGGTTGTCAGAAAACACTTGCAAAAAATTGAAATTTTACTCGCCAAGTAATCTAAGGTTGTCAGAAAACACTTGCAAAAAATTGAAATTTTACTCGCCAAATCTAAGGTTGTCAGAAAACACTTGCAAAAAATTCAAATTTTACTCGCCAAGTAAACTAAAGTTGTCAGAAAACACTTGCAAAATATTCAAATTTTACTCGCAAATAATCTAAGTTTGTCAGAAAACACTTTGCAAAAAATTCAAATTTTACTCGCCAAGTAATTCAAGGTTACCAGAAAATACTTGCAAAAAATTCAAATTTTACTCAAGTAATCTAAGGTTGTCAGAAAACACTTGCAAAATTCAAATTTACTCGCCAAGTAATCTAAGGTTGTCAGAAAACACTTGCAAAGAATTCAAATTTTACTCGCCAAGTAATCTAAGGTTGTCAGAAAATACTTGCAAAAAATTGAAATTTTACTCGCCAAGTAATCTTTGGTTGTCAGAAAACACTTGCAAAAAATTCAAATTCTTACTCGCCAAGTAAACTAAGGTTGCCGGAAAACATTTCAGCAAAAAATTCAAATTTTACTCTGCCAAGTAATCTAAGGTTGTCAGAAAACACTTGTAAAAAATTGAAATTTTACCTGCCAAGTAATCTAAGGTTACCAGAAAATACTTGCAAAAAATTCACCATTTCGCCAAGTAATCTAAGGTTGTCAGAAAACACTTCCAAGAATTGAAATTTTACTTGCCAAGTAATCTAAGGTTGCTTTTCTTCGAAAACACTTGCAAAGAATTGAAATTTTACCTGCCAAGTAATCTAATGTTGTCAGAAAACACTCTTGCAAAAATTCAAATTTTACTCGCCAAGTTATCTACAAGTTGTCAGAAAACACTCTGTAAAAAATTGAAATTTTACTCGCCAAGTAATCTGTTGTCAGGAAACACTTGCAAAAAATTCAAATTTTACTCGCCAAGTAATTTAAGGTTGTCAGAAAACACTTGCAAAAAATTGAAATTTTACCTGCCAAGTAATCTAAGGTTGTCAGAAAACACTTGCAAAACATTGAAATTTTACTCTGCCAAGTAACTAAGGTTGTCAGAAAACACTTGCAAAAATTGAAATTTTACTCGCCAAGTGTAATCTAAGGTTACCAGAAATCATCACTTGCAAAAAATTCAAATTTTACCTGCCAAGTAATCAAAGGTTATTAGAAAACACTTGCAAAAAAATTCAAATTTTACTCGCCAAGTAATCTAAGGTTGTCAGAAAACATTTGCAAAAAAAATTCAAATTTTACTCGCCATATAATCTAAGGTTATCAGTAAAAAAACACTTGCAAAAAATTCAAATTTTACTCGCCAAGTAATCAAAGGTTGTCAGAAAAAAACACTTGCAAAATTGAAATTTTACTCTGCCAAGTAATCTAAGGTTGTCAGAAAACACTTGCAAAAATTCAAATTTTACTCGCCATATAATCTAAGGTTGTCAGAAAACACTGCAAAAATTGAAATTTTATCGCCAAGTAATCTAAGGTTGTTAGAAAACACTTGCAAAAAATTAAAATTTTACTCGCCAAGTAATTCAAGGTTGTCAGAAAACACTTGCAAATAATTGAAATTTTATCGCCAAGTAATCTAAGGTTGTCAGAAAACACTTGCAAAAAATTGAAATTTTACCTGCCAAGTAATCTAAGGTTGTCAGAAAACACTTGCAAAAAATTCAAATTTTTACCTTTTCGCCAAATAATCTAAGGTTGTCAGAAAACACTTGCAAAAAATTGAAATTTACTCGCCAAGTAATCTATGCTGTTGTCAGAAAACACTTGCAAAAAATTCAAATTTTACCTGCCAAGTAATCTAAGGTTGTCAGAGAACACTTGCAAAAAAATTCAAATTTTTACTCGCCAAGTAATCATGTTGTCATCAGAAAATACTTCGCAAAATATTCAAATTTTACTCAAAAGCAATCTAAGGTTGTCAGAAAACACTTGCAAAGAATTGAAATTTTACCCGGCAATCTAAGGTTACCAGAAAACACTTGCAAAGAATTCAAATTTTACTTGCCAAGTAATTCAATGTTGTCAGAAAACACTTGCAAAAAATTCAAATTTTACTCAAGCAAGTAATCTAAGGTTGTCAGAAAACACTTGCAAAAAATTGAAATTTTACTTCACAAGTAATCTAAGGTTGTCAGAAAACACTTGCAAAAAATTCAAATTTTACTGGCCATTAAACTAAGGTTGTCAGAAAACACTTGCAAACAATTCAAATTTTACTCACAAGTAATCTAAGGTTGTCAGAAAACACCAGTAAAAAAATTCAAATTTTACTCGCCAAGTAATCTAAGGCTGTCAGAAAACACTTGCAAAAATTGAAATTTTACTCGCCATGTAATTCAAGGTTACTAGAAATCACTTGCAAAAAATTGAAATTTTACCCGCCAAGTAATCTAAGGTTGTCAGAAGACACCGGTAAGAATTCAAATTTTACTCGCTACAATCTAAGGTTGTCAGAAAACACTTGCAAAAAATTGAAATTTTACTCGCCAAGTAATCTAAGGTTGTCAGAAAACACTTGCAAAAAATTGAAAATTTTACCAAGTTGCTAATTCAAGGTTGTCAGAAAACACTGTAAAAAATTCAAATTTTATCGCCACAATCTAAGGGTTAGAAAACACTTGCAAAAAATTAAATTTACTCGCCAATTATCTAAGGTTGTCAGAAAACACTTGCAAAAAATTGAAATTTTTCTCGCAAAAACAACAAAAGTTATTGCTCAAAATAAAGACCATCATTTGCCAAGACTTTCTGCCATCGATCTGCAAACTTTCGGATCTGGTCAAAGTATCATTCAGCCGGCTTCGAATCAAAAAATTCTTGACACGCTTCTTCGACTTCATCAAACGATTCGAATCGGCGGCCCTTCAGAAAGTGTTGCATTGAACGGAAAAGGCAAATGGGAAAGGTATGAACCGACTTTTTCTCTCCATTTATGGGTTACTTTTTAAGACTTGTATCACTAAAAGTATTAGTACGTCAAAAAATAAAATTGCGTGCAAAATAGTTAGATTTGACAAAATCCAACGGAGAATCTGTAATGTGATAGGTCCCGACTTGGCAGCTCAGATACAGTTACTTTCTCACCGGCGCAATGTGGCTTTCCTGTGTCTCATCTACAAATACTTTCACGGCTTCTGCTCCGATGAACTTAGATCACTGGTGCCCCATATATATATATATATATATATATTTACTCGAGCTACATGATTAGCAACTATGTCCCACCCTTTCACTGTGAAACCAATAAAATTTAAACTTAAATTCTACTCCATCAGCTTCTTTTCTCGCACTTCCCGCCTGTGGAATTCCCTTCCATTTGTTTGTTTTCCTGACAGCTACAATCTCCAAGAATTTAAATGTAAAGTCAATAGTCATGTCCTATCTGACTAACCTGTATCCTCTCTCTCATGCTTCTTTCTCCATCCACTCCACTCTCATCAGTATTCTCATCCTTCTCTTACTCACTTCCTGACACCCCCTATAACCTATCACTCTTTCTCATAACTTTCCTCTTATGTAATCCCTTCAAAACAGTAGCAGTAAAATGCCTTGCTTGGGGCGATATGATTATTAAAAAAATGACTCATAGATGTTGATATACCGCTAAAAAACAAACTTGCAATAACTTATAAAAAATTAATGCCTAATCTTCTATATGACAATAAACGCTGGTCAGATGAAGCAAAGACTTGACGGAACAGGGTTCTTCTGACGACGAAAGTTAAGAATACCACGGACAGGATATGTGGGCAATAACGAATGTGACACGATAACTAGGCATATATGTATTTTATTATAATAGATTAAAATAGAAAATAGATTAGAATAGAAAATAGTTTAAAAACATATTTAACAAAAGTGAAAAAGAAGAGGAAAAAATAAATAAATAAACGCTTTTTCTTTTATGAGGAAAATTGTGGAAGAGACAACGGTATCCGATTACTGTTTTAAATCCTACCACTCTTCCGGTAAATATTTGACTCAGTGATAAAGTTCAGCAGGTAGGTTCTCGAGTGACCCGGTCAAAGGTTGTCCTTTACTGTATCTTGACCACACATTAAGAATTTTCCGGCGGAAGCTTTAGTTATCTTTTTTTTTTTTATCTTAATGAAATTTCAGACTTACAGTCGCCAATATTTATCACCGGTGGTCTAAAGCATTTCCGGATTTCCGGATTTTCATTTAAATAAATAGAAGTTAGTTAACAAGTTAAGACAAGTTGAGTGAGAGGAGTCCGCTGGGTGCGAGCTTGAAGTAAGGATCTCCGTTCGTCTTGTTTCGTTCAGTTTGGATTTGTTGATCTCCATTAATTAGAGTTAGAGCTGTGTGTCACATTCGCCTGCCCCAACCGAAAAGGCTAACTCTAAACGAATAAAGCATCCTTTCAACTCATCCAAGTTGTGGAAGTTCGTTCCTCATAGTTCAATCTTGTAGCCCCAGCTGTTCGTCCGACATTTTCAACAAACTCCCGGCAAACATCACCGCGTGGAGAACGGCCGCCGGAGAAAATTGTTCGGACGGTCCGTTGGGGTGTTACACGAAGAAAAAACTACAAGGAAACTACTTCTAACAATCAGAAAGCAAGGGAATTACTCTGAAGATGCATAAGAATATCAAAAGATACTTTCAAGAATCTAAGCAAAGTATGAAGACATACGAATACGTTGTTAGAAACAAAGAAATGAGTGATGAACTGCTAAACTTTTTTATGGCAGTAAATACTAGAAAATCTTCACACAGGTGAAAAACAGATTCGTGGTCTTACTCACGAATAGTGAAAGTACCATGGACAGAGGGCGAGAGTAACAAAGAAGCTTTACTTAAAAATATGAATGCCAAGAAAACGTATGTTTAAAAGCAGAAAGAGACTGTTGAAATTTCTACAATTCTAGAAAATAATAATGAAGAGAAAGGGCCTGGAGAATTTAACACGCGTAAGACAAGGGGTTTCTAGTGAGTAAACTACTTAAAGAGTTTGAATGAATGAGTGACAAAAGAGCAAAAAGGGATAGTAACGCGACAAAACGCCAGACATCTACATGACACTTAAATAATAGAAAAATGGACACCTTGCCTTCTAAAAACGATAAGGACTGACGCCAGACGAATCAACTTTTATTTGCGTGAACAACGTGAGTTACTGAAATGAGTTGAGATTCGGTTTCTCGCATGTTGGTGTCGATCACGATGAAGCTTCTCTTGATTTCGGCCTCCTTCAATTACAGGCTGAAAGAACAATTACATTAGACAGAAGGATCAGTTGTTTTTGTTGGCCGTGACGCTCCAAGGTTAAACAATTACTTCTCTACATTTTCTCAATTTCATTGGCAGGTTGTCATGACCTGAACCGGCCAAAGATCGTGCGAGAATGAATTAGTTTATGTAATCAAGAAGATTTGCAATTATCGCCTTAGTATATATCTGCCTGACTCAGTTGATATATATATATATATATATATATATATATATATATATATATATATATGTATATATATAGTCATCCTCAGACAGATCTGTTTCGATGTATCACAGCTCATCGGTACAGCCGATTGCTTTTTATCCAGGATTGAAACCCGATCTAATTGGCGTCAGTCGACGATTCTACCTCTGAGCTATGGGCGCTCGGTAGAAGGAGGCAGACTTTTTAGCGTGTATATTATCATTATACACGCCCAATAGCTGAGAGTGTTCTAATTCAGTGCTGAATGAACGATGCGTATATATATATATAAATTAATTGTGCATTCCGACACGGAAATCTCTATGTTTCAAGATAGATTCTCTTCATCAAACATTTCCGTGTCGCAGTGCACAATTAATTCATAATTATATGATTATATTAAACTCTATAATATCTATTATATTGAGCACTGTTTATAATAAAATAAATGCCGGGGTACTCAAAATAGTAAAGCCTTGAGTCCTCTTCACCTGGATTTAAATAATAATTAATAAAAAACATTAATAAAATCAACAAAAAGGGCCAAAGTTATTGTAAGGGATTCTACTCAGTTCTACTTGTTAATACAAAAAAGTTTTTATTCATGAAGCAGTTGTTAAGGAGAGAAATTAGAAATAGAACGTTCGGAAGATTCTAGACCATTCCAGTATATTCGAGACAAATGTAGATAATTCAAGAAACATCGAGAAATATGCTAATTAGGTGCTAGCCCCTATAAAATAGGTTTTTGAAGAGAGTTTTCAGTTGTAAAAAAAGGAATTTTTGGCATTATCAACTCCGGCTTGATTCGCGGATTAGTATATCCAGTAGAGAGAATCTCTATGAAAAGTTGCCGACCAATAAAAACCCAAAAGAGAACCTCATGAAACTAAATCTGGTAAATAGAATTTTGGAATATTTTCATTGACCAAACTAAAAGTTAATCTTTATATATTTAAGAATTTTCACTTAAACTACTTCTCTAGCACTAACGTGTTAAAAACATACTTGACCCACACTCCGTTTTCCCTTCGTAACTCTTCGCGAGCAGTAAGCTCTGTTTTCTGTTTTGAATGCAAAAATTGTATATTTTGTATGTATTTTATTTTGTGTTTATCGTAAACTAGCGGGATAGCCCGGCGTTGCTCGGGTGTAATGAAAGCTTTAAATCTAATCCATGGTCCTGGAGCTCAGACTCTTTCGACGTTGGCACGAAAGACTAAAAAGCAGTAGTTGTTTCCAGTTAAAGCGAAACCGTAGACTGAAAGAAAAATGAATGGATGTAAGTGAAATTTTGATTTCCTGTTATCGATATCAAATAAATCTTTTTGGTCATAAACTGAATTTTGAAAGCTAAATAAGTCCTCTGAATAAATGGTATCATGGCTGAGACTAAGAACTACAATTATACTTACAAACCCGAAGCAAAAACTAAAATTAAAGGACTGAAAAAAATACAGACATACAGGCAGATAAACAGACACACACACACAAACATCTTGCCTTTTATATATAATCGATTTTCTGCACTATCGTAAGAACAGCAACCTTGAAACTTCTGAATATCGTTTCTTATGTCTTTGTCTATGATTGTGTCGAATTTGATTAAAATCGGATCACTCCTTCTATAACCCGATATTTTCGATTTTCATCGGGGGTATCTCGACACAAAACCTAGTTAAGAACACTCACGTATAAAAGAATAATACAACTGTGTAAATTTTCAAGAAAATCGATTCAGCCGTTTCGGAGTCTATAGGTAACGGACACACAGACACACACACACACTCATACACACACAGACAAAATTCCATTTATAAATAAGTTTAGATTAAATATTTGTTTGTGATTTAACTCTGTTTTGGTAAATCCTTTTTTTTTTTTCTTCTTTTGTTACAATTTCTAAAACGTAACAACCCTTATTGATACGGATTCTTTTATACGTTTGCTTCTTACTTTCTCTCTTTCTTCCTCACTTTCTTCCTCACTTTCTTTCTTTCTTTCTTTCTTTCTTTCTTTCTTTCCGCCGCATATTGTGAATAATTATAAATTATGCTCCTTTGATTTCATCTCTCTACATTTTAATATTTTTAATACTCTTATTTTAAAAATTTTAATCAAAATTTGAATCTTAATTTTTTTATCTTCACGTGGTCTTAGCATATTCAGTTTTTTACACTTGATATTAAAATGCAGTAACTTAAATTTATATGATTTAACTCCCATGAACATCGAGTAAACTTAAATTAAAATCTATTAAACAGTCAGTTTGAAAAATGCACTTGATAATTGCATAACGCATGAAACTCCGAGTCATGCTATCGACATAGGACAATATATCCATCTATCAACCTAACCTTATTTAACAGTGGGTATGGTGGATTGAAAGATTTTAAAAGAATGAAAAGATGCTCACTCGAATTCCATACTCGCTCAAAGGTCTCGGAATAAACTTTTTTACTAGTATTCAAAACAACACAAATAAATTTTAAACAGTCAAGACATGAAGAGAAATTAACAACACCTAAAACAAAACACCTCTGAAAACAGTTAAAGTGGCCGAAATCGCTTGGGACAATATGGACAATTTTTGAACTCTTTAACTCGCACTAAATGGAAAAATGTATGAACGTTGCAAAAAGCTGTTTTTTCATCAAGATGCTTAAAAGAAAGGTTGCTGCCCAAATATAAATAAATTAATATCATATATAACAGATCATTCAATGAGTCCTGGGTCTGACATTCAGATGGGCCACTAGTAAAAATCCACATAATTTTTATGAAGTACTAACCTTCAAACGGTACATAACAAAATTTAGGCCCAATCGGATTATTAGTTTACAAATTACATTCATTTAAGTGAAGCTACTGTTGCAAATTTTCCAAACAACAGAAAAATCTTAAAAATAGTGTTCAAGCAAAGCAATGGCTTGATAAGTGTTATCCAGACTCTGCTCTGTCAGAAACAACGGTTAAGAAGTGGTATGCTGACTTTAAACGCAGTCATACAGGCACAAATGATGCTGAACGGGTTGCTCAAAATTTGCAGTTGTTCTGGAAAACCAAGAAAAAAAATCCACAAACTCGTTTTCGCAGATCGGAAATTGAAGTTGCGTGAGACAGCAGAGGAGTTGAGCATATCAGAAGACTGTGTATTCGCCATTTTGCATGAACATTTCTCAATGAGAAAGCTGTGTTCAAAATGGGTGCCGCGTTTGCTCACAGACGATTAAGAAAAACATGCGTCGACGATTCGGGGCGTTATTTGCAACTGTTTCAACGCAGCAAGATGAAGGTTTTGCTCTAAATATGTGACAACGGATGAATTATGAATCCACCACGTCACTCTGGAGTCAAATCGGCAGTCGGCTGAGTGGACAGCAGCAGGTGAAATCTTCCAAATCGACCAAACATGCAAACATCAGCAGGCAAGGTTTTGGCCTTCTTATTTTGGGATTTGTTCATTTATTACCTTGAAAAAGAAAGAACTATCAATAGCGAATATTATATAGCATAATTGGTGCGTTTGAAGGAAGAAATCACACACAAAAAAAAAAACGGGCACAAATGAAGAAGAAAAGTGATCTTTCACCAAGACAACGCGCCGTGTCACAAGTCGATCGTAATGATGGCAAAACTACATGAATTGTACTTCGAATTGTTTCCGTATCTGCCCTATTCTCCAGACCTGGCCCTCAGCGACGACTGGCTGTTTGTAAATCTCAATAGTGATATTGGAAACTAAAGCGTATTTTGAGGCTAAAGACAAATTGTTCTGAAAAAATGGCATCGAATTGTTAGAGAAGCGTTGGAATCAGTGTATCACCCTAGAAAGAGACTATGTTGATGAAGAAGGTCGAAACATAAGAACACTTAATTCACTAAATCATGGAAAAGATATCTAGATGATTGTTTTATTTTTGAAGATCAACATGGGGAGACATAAATAAACTTCAGAATTTATTACAAAACTTACGCAACAAAATTAAGTTCACGCAGGAACCTAGATACAATGAATTGCCATTCCTAGACATCCTCATAATAAACAAAAACAATTACATCAACACAGACATTTAGCATAAACCCACATACACCCATCAATACCTCCACTTCGAGAGTCACCACCCTAAAAGTTGTTTAAAATCCATCTCCTACTCCCTGGTACGACGAATTTCCACAATAGTTTCTGACAAAACCCTTCGTAAAATACGCCTAGAGGAACTGCAAAAAACCTTACAAATAAGAGGATACCTCACTCCATTAATAAACAAGGGGATACCCGACTCCACTAATAAACAAGGGTATACCCGACTCCACTAATAAAAAAGGGGATATCCCACCCCACTAATAAACAAGGGGATACCCGACTCTACTAATAAACAAGGGGATACCCCACCCCACTAATAAACAAGGGGATACCCCACCCCACTAATAAACAAGGGGATACCCCACCCCACTAATAAACAAGGGGATACCCGACTCCACTAATAAACAAGGGGATATCCCACCCCACTAATAAACAAGGGGATACCCGACTCCACTAATAAACAAGGGGATATCCCACCCCACTAATAAACAAGGGGATACCCGGGGACTCCACTAATAAACAAGGGGATACCCCACCTCACTAATAAACAAGGGGATACCCGACTCCACTAATAAACAAGGGGATATCCCACCCCACTAATAAACAAGGGGATACCCGACTCCACTAATAAACAAGGGAATACCCGACTCCACTAATAAACAAGGGGATGCTCCACCCCACTAATAAACAAGGGGATACCCCACCTCACTAATAAACAAGGGGATACCCCACCCCACTAATAAACAAGGGGATACCCGACTCCACTAATAAACAAGGGGATACTCGACTGGCAGAACAAATACCATTAGAATCTCTCCGGAATCTAAAACAACAACAACAACAACAAAAAACATAAAAAAGAAGAAACCATTCTAGCAGACGTTTCCAAGCACAACAAAAACAACACAAACTTATTTACAAAGCTCAAAAGACACACAGAATAACTCAACAAAAATGATAAAATAAAGGCAACCTTAAAGACAACTAAAATAATTAAAAGCAAACGCCAACCCTAAAATTTTTTAAAAATCCTAACCTCATCAAAATTCGAGCTACACAACACAGTGGGTCACAACACAGGGGGGTCACAACACAGGGGGTCACAACACAGGGGCTCACAACACAGGGGGTCACAACACAGGGGGTCACAAAATGCAACAAAAAGATATGGCATATGCAACATAATAATAGAAGGAAAACATTTCAAGTTCGAAAACACATCACTATTCGAAATAAAAACAGATCTGAGCTGCGACTCTAAGAACGTAATTTATGCTCTAAAATGCGATGAATGCACAAAAATAACGTGAGGGTGACACAAGGCCTAAATAAAAGAGCAGCCCTGCACAGAAGTAACACTAAACTAGCCAATAACAGGGAATTATATGTCTCCCAACGTTTACATGAATGCGGTGTTGGTAAATTCAGAGTAATGCCTATCTACCAAAATGCAGGTTATGACACACTCATGATGCAGAAAGAAATATTTATGAAAAAATACAAGCCTACCCTCAACAAAGCAACATGAAAAACCTAAGACACACACACACTGACACACGAAATTCAAACGCGGAAAGAAAGAACAAACACACTAAATTCAAATAGTATCCCCAAAACAATAAAAAAAAACTATAAAAAGAACTAGAGTTGAATCGAAACCGCTGAAAACAATTCTGAAATATAAAGACGAAATCAAATTTCACTAGTCAGTAAAAAAACTTTTACGGTCAACGAAGGCGACAGAAGAAATTTAACGCGAGTGTGAAAAACGCATATGAAATTTCTGACTTATCTATTTATACACGATACCTTGACCATCAGAAAAGCGAACGGATCTTGACATGTGAAGTCACAAGTTTATTCGCCTGAAGAGAGTCAAATTTAGACTCGAAACACATGTAGCGACACAAATATTATTATAGACACTTAATATGCAAAAAGCAAGTAATAATTATAATAGCAACAATAATTCTACACTTTAAAGAAAATGTTCACGGCTTCTTGCACTTTTTCTTCTATACCAATTTCCCTTGTTGGAAAGAACCCCTATTTTTGTTTTTAATATATATATATATATATATAGGGCCTATGCTGTCAACGCAATTAAAGTCTTATTAAAGAAAATATGCCTTCTGTCAGGTATCAAACCTGCGCTCATTTTGTTCACAGAAACAATATTTAAGGTAGGTATGCTTCATCGGTCAGTCTCGAGTCTCATCAATGCGGATATGAAAAAATAGTTTTCAAGTATAGGCTTCAAATGTCACAATGAGTGATGTGGATTACTTAAAAAAATGACTGAACCTTGAATTGAACCTGGGAGATGTCTCATGGCTGCGCGATCTAAAACAAACCGAAACTGCTTGTCAAGAATAAGTATTCATCTATCTAGTTTCTAAATAATTTTTGAGTTACGGTTATATCACGTTGAAACAATGGTTCTGGTACAATCACCGACATTAAGCAACGTCGAACCTGGTCATTACCTAAATGAATGATTGCTTTGGGAATACCAGAAGCAGGAAACTTAATAGTGCGTGTGGCATAGTGGATAATGGCTCGGAATTAGAAATAGGAGAATTGAGTTCTAATTCAAATCAGGTTTGTTGTATGCCCCTATCCGCAAATATCGTTAGGGAAGGCGCGAATCCGCCTTTTCTCCCCTCAGCTATGGGTTATTTAGTAGCAATTAGTACCAGTAAATCGTTAATATCTTCCAAAATAATTCTTACAATCGAAACAATATTTTATTGATTTAAATAACTTTCAAAAGGTTAATAAACCGTAAAAATAAAATTAATCAATCTGATTTATTTTTTATCGGTTTGTATTTCTTTACCTCAGTTGTTTGCTCTACCATTTATTTGTTTATCGATTATTTTCTGTTTCATTCTACATACGTGAGTATATCCAACTATCTACAAATGTTGCGGGGGCGAAAGCGCAAAAAATACTATAAAAAATAGAAAATTTATTTGGGATAAAAATTGTTTTTCTTGTTTAGTCATTAATAATAAAAGAAAAATTGCCTGAATATTCGAGAAATCTTATCTAAACTTATTTATAAATGGAACTTTGTCTGTGTGTCTGTGTCTGAGTGTGTCCGTTACCTATAGATTCCAAAACGGCTGAACCGACTTTCTGGAAAATTTACACAATTGTACTATAAGCGTCTACGAGTGTTCTTAGCTAGATTTTGTATCGAGGTACCCCCGATAAATATCGAAAATCGATAATCGAAAAATCGGATTATAGAAGGAGTGGTCAAATTTGATACACTCATAGACAAAGACATAAGAAACGATATTCAGAAGTTTCAAGGTCGCAGTTCTATCCTTGGATGACTTATTTGACTCCGATATTGGAAATCGATACCCTACCGGGTTTGATCAAAATCAGTTTTTCAGCCCTTTTTTTTTTTTTAGTCTTTGCTTCGGGTTTGGCTCTAAGTAGGTATAACTGTAGTTCTTAGTCTCAGCCATGATACCATTTACTCAGGGGACTTATTTAGCCTTCCAAATTCAGTTTACGACGAAAAAAAACTTATTTGATATAGATACCAGGAAATCAAAATTTCACTTACATCCATTCATTTTTCTTTCAGTCTCCGGTTTTGCTTTAACTGGAAACAACTACTGCTTTTTAGTCTTTCGTGCCAACGTCCAAAGAGTCTGAGCTCCAGGACCATGGATTAGTTTTAAAGCTTTCATTACACCCGAGCAACGCCGGGCTATACTGCTAGTAATATGCACTCTCTGGCAGGATGCGAATCTGCGTCCCCCTTTTGTAGGAGAACCCGTTGATAGATCCGACATGCATATTTTTCTTTAATAAGCTTTCTTTAATATTCAAGTTGGTAGACAAAAATAAATAAATACACTGTTTAATACATAAACGGAGCTTCTACTCAAAGAAAGCTATCCACTAAAAATATTGTTTAAGTAATACAATCTGTCTGATTAATAAATAAAAAATCTATCATTTCTTTACAAAAACATATTATAGATTAAAAAATAACTAAAATAGTAATGAAGTTAAAATCTTAACAAAATAGTTTCTTAATTAACCCACGTACATCACGGATTTTATCAATACATCGACGAATGCGGAGAAAGATTTCTCGAGTATGTCGTATTTGCCTGCGGCCATTTTGTTCGTCGTCATGATGTGAAGAGGCGTTCGCCATCAAAAAGTCGAGAATAGTTGTTATTTTTAGACGCGTCCAGATGTTAGCACACAAAAAAAGATGATTGTCTCGTTTTATGTTAACTGGTTTTCTCTTCACTGGTTTCAAGACGTCGAACTATTCTTAGTTTTTCTCTATCCTTGTCTGTCGCTTTATGTCTGTGAATTCACGCAGATTTTTCTTCTTTTTTTTTTTAGTGAGAATGCAAAATTATCTTGCATTCAAAAGAAGCTCGGTTAGATTTTGATTAATTACGTTTTGGTTGTCCAGTCGCATGATCCAAGACATTGTTGAACTCTTATTCTGGGGTCTTGCGTAGCATCTCTATAAGAAGTCAAAATTCTTGCTAGTGCCCATCTATCCAAATAACATGAGACCAAAAAGCAACAATTCCCGATAAAATGAATTGTTATAACTAAGCCATTAAAAAATTTTCTGTGGGGGAATATAAGGCTGTCACACATGACGCTGCTAAAATGTTAAATAACTAATGTATTTAGTTGAGATAGGAGCCATGTTGATGAATGACTTCTCTAACCTACCTCTAACTTCTTGATCCCATCTTTAGAAAATTATCATCTTTTGATGTGGTAAATATTTCAAATGCTTCAATTACGTCTTCCTTATTGAAGAATGTTTCATTGCGTATAAAAAAAAACTCAAAATGATAAAATAATTGATAATCAGTAGAAGAAGCATCAGGTGAATATGGAAGATGAGGAAAAACTTCATAATTTAGGCTATGCAGCTTTTGGAGATTTGATTAAGAAGTGTGCATGAAAAGCTCAAAATACTTAAATAAGTGATAATCAGTAGGAGAAATATCAGGTGAATATAGAGGATGAGGAAAAATTTCATAATATAGGCTATGCAGCTTTTGGACAGTTGATTGAGAAGCTTGCGGTCGTGGAATATCGTGCTGCCAAATTCTAGTCTAGGATGTTTCTTTCACACTCAATTTCTCCACGGTTTGTGTTTCCTGTTAACGTCTTCCCTTCAGGCAAGAATGGATAATGAATAACCCCTTTGAAAGACCGCCATACAGTTACCATTAACTTTTTATTGTGCAGTGAAGGTTTTGAATATTGTTTTGATGATTCCCTTGCATCTAACTACTGTTCTACTCTATTACTGGGTGTCAAAGAGTATCCATTTCTCATCGAATATAATGATTCGATGCAAAAATGTTTCTGTTTCCAATTTTACACATGCAGTAAAATTACTCGACATTGTTTCATTGTAATCAGTTTCATTGGCCTTATGAGTAAGAATATATTGAAAGAAACATTATCTGGAAAGCAAAAGAGTCCGGAATAAGTCAAGATTTTTTATATACTAAGGAGGTTACTTCGTTGGACGACCGGGTCAACACATTTTCATTGGGCGTATGAGTAATAGTATATTGAAAGAAACATTATCTGGACGGCTACAATCTCCAGGAGTTTAAATGTAAGGTCAATAGACACCTCCTAACACACTAACCTGATCCCATTCTATGAAACACTCTTCCCATCTGCCCAACCCTCATCCTCGCTATCCTTACTCATCTGTCACCTTCCTCCTAACATTCCCTATGTCTAACCACTCCTTCTCTTTACCTTCTCCTATGTAACCCCATGCGCAATAGTGGCAGTGGAATGCCTTGCTTGGGGTGAGATGATTAAAAAAAAAAAAAAGAGGAAAAAGTCAGGAATAAGTCAAGATTATTTTTTATATAGTAAGGAGGTGGCTTCGTTAGACGACCGGATTAACAAACAACCAAAAAATGCGTCATTTCATGAGTGACAATCCGATACATCCTTTATACCCTCCAGTCACTGATCTTGCATTGGTTTTCGACCATAATATAGATAAATACTAAAAAAGACACTAGTATTAATTATATCACTTACATGCCAAATGCACTTAGAAATTTTGACATCCGTTTATTCTCTAAATATATTTGAGAATTCACTGCCATTCTATAGATACGCTTCAGAGTAAATGTAAGTTTTGAGATACAAATTTGTTTAATATATCATCCCAAGAATGATCTTTTATATGATTGGTTGGTTGTTTTGTTTTATGGCATATCAATCTTCGCGGGTCATTTATTACCAACTAAATTTCTATTTATTTATTGCTGGTAATACCTTTTTCTTTCAACAATTTATTGTTGTTTTTATATAAGTTTTTGTGTCTAGTAATACTTTTTTCTTTTCGAGTATCAAGATTCATTAGAATTTGTTTTTTTTTTCTTTAAGGGCAGGGTCCCCAAGTCCTACCCTGTTATTTAACCCATAACTGGAGGGAAGGGACGGATTAATACCTTTCCCAAGGGTACCAGTGCTTAAGTGAATGCAGGGTATTCAACTGGAATTCGAACTCGGCTCACCGATTTCTCTTTCCGAGCCGATATCCACTGCACCACAACGCACATCCGTCATTAAACGCTTACAGCATCTGGTATTCCCAAGCGGTCACCCATCTAAGTACTGACCAGGCTCAACATTGGTAAACTATGGTGATCGAGCGAGAACCGGTGTATTCAACGTGATACGGCCGTAAGCCTTCTTTTATATGATACCTACACACAAACACGCACACGCACATATGACATCTAAACACACACACACACACACACACACACACACATATATATATATATATATATATATATGTATATATGAAGGTCTTAACTGCTTCTGATAAAGATGAATGTTTTGCTTATAAATTATTTTTCAATTCCATTCTGGACTAACCTGGAGTGTCAGTGCCTGATTTTTTATTTAGAACTGAGCCTCTATTGAGTGATGTGTATAACCCCGTTCATGCTTTCTGCTCTCATATCTAAACTAGATTCTCACAAACCATGTAGACTTGATGGCATCCAGACAATAATTTTTAAGATATTTACTCCTGAACTGGCTCCTGTTTTCTATAAATTCTAGAATAAATGCCTTGCTGCTTCTTGCTTTCTCACCCATTGGGTGTCCGCTTCTGTAGTTTTATTCTTTAAGAACTTAAACGAGCCGTCTGATCCATCTGTTAGCCTTCTACCTCATTTAGGCAAAGCAGAAAGTAATTGCAACCTAATGCGGGAAAACCTTCTGCCTAGATAGTCATGTCGCAAAAGAGACATGATCACCCAAGCGTATATTACGTACAGCAACTAATTGACTTAACTCTAATTAACTCTGGATTGGTTAAGCATCTCACTGCGCAATGTTTTCTTTCAGATAAGCAATATGGCTTTCGCCTTTCTAAGTCAACTGCTGATGTATTAATTATTATTGCAGAAAGAATCTATCAGGCATAAGACAAGAATGGTAAAACTGGGGCTGTTGCTTTGTATATCTCGAAGGCTTTTGACAGTGTTTCGTTATATTAGTCTTCTTCACCAGTTGGATGCGTATGGTATTTCTAGACGAATTTTTTAACACATTCAATCTTTCTTATCAAATCGTGCATCCGGCAGAATTGGCGTCTGATTAGAGGTTGTGAGGAGCATGAAACCACCTCTTAATTGCTGTTGTTCCCAGGTCCATCCTGACCTAGAGTTGTAGCACATGTTAGGGTCCCAGCTATGGGTAAATAGTTAACCTCCAAACTGGGGCCAAAACACTATGAAAGTATAAAAATAAACTTTTATAGAAATATTTACATAAAATAATTTTAGAGAAAAGTATGCATTTTTTGAAGAAAAAAAATTATTACCAGCAATACAATTTTATACAAAACTAGAAGACATCTTCAGTTTTCTAAATTAAAAAAAACTAAAAAAATTTTTTTTATCAAAATCAGACTAAACCAACCTTCTCATTATAACCGAACATTAAAATAAAATTTTAAAACTCCATTTTTTTGGCATTAAATAACCCACAGTGGTTGATATGCCGTTAAACAAAAACTCAAACTCCAATTATCAAATCGTGAAATTAAAGTTGTCTTGAATGACAACTCTTCTAAATTTTTTTGAATAAATGTCAGTATTCCCCTATATCCTTGAACATACGGTCTTCCTGATTTTTTATCAACTACCTTCCTGATGGCATAAGTTCTCCACTCAGTATCTATGATCATCACACACTTATTTGCTCCTGTCTTAATAGTAAGGCTGATCAGCTCGATAAGATCATATTAGCAAACAAATCTAAAAATGACCTACTGTAATATGTTAACTTGAAAGGTGATCATCCGACAAGCCGTAATTAAGATTAACAAAAGTGACAACTGGATTGAAATGCGATGGCTCAACAAGTATGAGGTTGACAGATACATCCGGCTGTAGATGAAGTCAACAAAGTGCAACGGAAAAAAAACGAATATCGCGTAGTAATTTTAAGACGATATAAAAGACTAGAATTTTTGGCTGAAGATAGAGCGACTGGCTAACGACTCCCGACAGCTTTTTCGTGTGTGCAAACTCTCTCCAGCTACTTTTCTGCTCCACACAATCGTCACCGTCGAAGAATAAAAATGTAAGTATATATACGTGTTTCTCGTTGTTTGTCCAGATCCAGCGGTAGTATATGACACTACATTCTGTTGTTAACTAAATCATCTTATTCATTTTAATACCTCCAAAACGAAACTTTTCTCTATTAATTATCTTAGAGAACCTCCTTTTCCTTCTATCAGTATGGCGAATGCTAACCTTTAGGAGAGTGACTCATTGCGCCTTTTCTCGCACTTCCCGCCTGTGGAATTCCCTTTCGCATCCTTGCTTCCCCGACGGCTATAACCTCCAGGAGTTTAAATGTAAGGTCAATAGACGCCTCCTAACACACTAACCCTCCCATTCTCCCCAACTCTCCCCCTATGTACATCCTAACTCGTCTATCGCCCTGTGTAACCCCCTGCGCTATAGTGGCAGTGGAATGCCTTGCTTGGGGTGACATGATTAAAAAAAATATATATAAAATTTAAAAAAATATATCCTTCGACATGATCAGCGAAGATGGAACAATCTACTCCCATAGATTAAATAAAGGGGTTAGCTGTAAATTCTCTTAAGGTTACCCGGATGGAAGACTGGAGAAAGCAACGACCGAAACATTACTTTAATAACAACAAAGATGACGACAATAGTACGCAAGTAAATAATTATAACTTTTCAGACAGAAATATTCTATTCATTTTTCAATTTCCTTTACGCTGACAGAAATGATGAAATTTAATCAAGGAAATAGTAATAATAATGCCTGTCTACAAGGGCGGCTAGCTAATCCCCGTTGCAGGCGCTTGCTCAGGCACCAGTGGCAACTATGGTAAGTATAAAGTTACAGTTTTCTGGAAGAGAGCGCGTTATCTGGTGTCATCGACTGTCTGAACAAGGCCAATACGCCCAAATTCTTGGTCACGATGACTTTCAACTTCGTGCTTCCCGTCTACCCAATTTCACTCACAAGGCTTGGCATGGTTTCCATACACTTTTCCCCAGATCGATAACACCAAGAAGTCATTTTTCCTGACAAATCGACCATAGTGAGATTTGAACCCAGGCTTCATGGTCAGAAAGCGAACGTTCTAACCAGTCGGCCACGCGCCCATAAAGAAATGGTATTTATAAATAGAAACGCTAAAGCTTGCGTGAAAAAGAATATTTTTTATAATCGTTTCACCCCAAGCAAGGTAGTACTGCCACTGGTGCTGATGGGGGTTACAGTGAGAGGAGATGGAAGACAGAAAAAAAAAGAAAGTCTACAGGATGCCAAAGAAAGGATTAGAGAAAGAAATAGAAGATGGCAATTGATACTGCACTTAAACTTTTGGAAATTTATAGCTATCAGGAAACAAAGCATGGGGAAGGGAGTTCCACAGGCGGAAAGTTTGAGAAAAGAAACTGAGGGAGTAGAAGTTGGGGTTATATTTGCCTATTTTAACTGTAAAAGGGTGGGACCTAGTTGCCCATCTAGTAACACGAGTAAATTCATGTGGGCGGAGCACCAGTGGTTGAAGCTGGTCAGAGCAGAAGCCATGAAAATATTTGTAGAAAAGACAGAGGGAAGCTACATCACGTCGGTGAGGAAGTGACTGAAGTCGAGATGCTAAGTCAGGATTGATTATGTTGCATATCTTTTTTTGGGGTTTGTCGAGAACCCCGAGGTGAATAGCGGGAGCACCCGACCAGATATGACAACAGAAATGCAACCATAAATTTGTTTCCCATACAATGAGGACTTGTTGCACTCAACATAATAATAATAATAATAATAATAATAATAATAATAATAATAATAATAATAATAATAAATAAACACCAACAAACAATCGACCACCTAATCTCAGGCTATTCGGTACTTGCCCCAAATGAATATAAAAATTGCCACGATAGAGTTGGGCAATATTTACATTGGACAATGTGCAAACACTATGGAAAATCTGTAAACAAACACTGGTATGAACATCACCCAGCACCGGTTACAGAAATAGAAGATGTCACCATTCTATGGGATTACACCCTCTACACAGAAAAATTGAAGCAAATATGCCGAAATTTTTTGTTAAAAACCAAAAAGAAAAAACTTGCTTATTAATTGATATGGCTTGTTCAGCGGATTGTAGCATAGCAACCAAGGAATTTGAAAAACTGTCAAAATATAAAGACCTGCAAATTGCAATAGAAAAAATGTGGAAATTTAAAACAAGAGTTGTGACAGTGATAGTAGGTGCACTTGGAATGATAAAAAATGGAACAAAACAACACATTGAAAGAATCCCTGGAAACCCCAGCTTAAGAGATATACAAAAATGTGTCTTAAGTACAGCCCACACACTAAGGAGAACTTTGTCTATGTAACGTTAGGCATGATAGGGAAGATAGAAAAAACATGAAATGGGACCATAACAACACGCCACGACTTGCCTTAGGTCTCCCCGCAGACTTGGTTGGTTGTGAGACCAAAGCAGAAATCGAAATATGATGAAAAATGACATCATCATCATCATAATAGTAATAATAATAATAATAATAATAATAATAATAGCTTATTACAACTCAATAGCGATAAAGTTTCATTTTTAAATCACTATCCTTAGGCATTAAAAGACGGTTCATTTATTTGGTAATATATATAGATAAGAAGATTTAAAAAATAAAATAAAATAAATAATTAATAAATAAAAACATAATTATAAAGAGGTCATCCAATGAGATGAAGTAAGTGGGGTGAAATGTTATAACATTTTAAAGAATGGCGTGTGTATGACTCATAAACAGTAATGTTTCATTGTTTTGCCGCTGAAAGCCAGATGTGTCGAAAATTTAAAACGGTGAAAAAGAAAAAGATAAAGGAAAAAAGGAAAAAGAAGAGAGAAGAGAGAGAGAGAGAAAGGAGAAAGGGAAAGAATAGCAAAGAAAAATTCAAAAGTTGGAAAAGATAAAAAACTAAAATATAGGAAATATTTAAAAAAATAGAATCAAAACTAACATAAAAGAATAATGCAAAAAAATCAAAATCAAAATCAAAATTAAAATTGAAATTAAAATTAAAATATAAATAAAGATAAATTCTTAAGGGGATTTTTGTTCATAAGTACAAACAAAAGAATAATAGTAATTAAAAATTGCCAGTTAAATAAGCTAATTCTTTTTAAGTTCTAAAAAGATCAACAAGTGAAAACATTAAGATGAAATGGAAATAGCTTCAGATATAATTAAGGGTGTGGAAAATACTATGGTGGCAAAAATGAATGCTTTTCATTTCGTTGGTTCAATAAGTCAGTTTTGGGGAATTTTATTATTTCGATTTTTTTCTTTTTAGCAAAGGAAACATTTCATGTAAAGATTTACATGTTCTAGCTTAAGTTAATATTTTCCATTTAACTGTAGGAGTTTTATTTGCATCTTCCAATTGCCAGTAGTATTTACAGAGAGAAGTAGAATTACATTATACTTTATTGTTTAAAGATAAGCTATGCTGGTAAAATCGAGACTTAAAATTATTCTCAGTATATTCAATATAATGTTTGGTAAGATTAGGATTTTTAGTAGTTGAGATAGTAGCTTGGTATACAATGGAATCTTTAAGGCATATATATATATAAATTCGCCGCCATAAACAATTTAATACAAAAAGACTGATTAATCTCATCTGAAACAAATTAACATAAGCAACATCTTATTAACAGCGGTTTCTCCGACTCTATTAAACGCCATTAATAACAATAATTAGATTAATAACAATGTCCTTAATAATAATACAATTAATAACAATGTTTAGATTAACGTAGGTACCTCCACTCTATTTTCGATAACTAAGTTTTAAATTGAATTTTTAGAAATAACAACTTTTTCTTGAAACTTTAATTTCAGCTTAATTGAAAGTTAAATGATTATGTAACACACCAACGGTCCGTCCTAACAATATCCCCCGGCGGCCGTTCTCCACGCTGTGATGTTGCAGGGAGTTTGTTGAAAATGTCGGCCGGACAGCTGGGGGTACAAGATTGACTATAAGGAACGAACTTCCACAACTTGGATGAGTTGAAAAGGATGCTTTATTCGTTTAGAGTTAGCCTTGTCGGTTGGGGCAGGCGAATGTGACACACAGCTCTAACTCTAATTAATGGAGATCAACAAACCCAAACTGAACGAAACAAGACAAACGGAGATCCTTACTTCAAGCTCGCACCCGGCGGACTCACCTTCACTTAACTCGTCTTAACTGTCTTAACTTCCTGACTCGGAAAAAATACCTGAATTTATTTAAAATTGACCGGAAACCCGGAAATCCGGAAATGCTTTAGACCGCCGGTGACAAACACCGGCGACTGTAAGTCTGAAATTTCAGTTATCTTTTTTTTTATCTTAATAAGGCTTCCGCCGGAAAAGGCTTAATGTGTGGTCAAGATACAGTAAAGGACAGCCTTTGACCGGGTCATCGAAAACCTACTTGCTGAACTTCATCACTGAGTCAAATATTTACCGGAGGACAATTTTCCTCATAAAAGAAAAAGCGTTTATTTATTTATTTTTTCCTCTTCTTTTTCACTTTTGTTAAATATGTTTTTAAACTATTTTCTATTCTAATCTATTTTCTATTTTAATCTATTATAATAAAATACATATATGTCTAGTTATCGTGTCACAATTAGATTTACTATTTCCACTAAGCAAAATACTCTGGTGTATTTCAAACAAGATTTATATTCATTGTAATCTAAAATTTTGAATTTTGTTTTTAATTTTTCAACTTTTCGGCCATTTTTTGAGCGATAGACACATTTGTAAACAAAAGTTAATTCTTGGTTTCAAAAAACTTGCAAAAATAAAATATATCTCTCTTACTCATTATTTTTGGAAAATTAGCAAATTGAAAGTTAAATTAATCTGATTTGAAACAAGTATTACTTGTTTATGTCATGAAATTGAGAATATTTCTTAATCACAAAGGTCTGACTCATTGACTTTTCAAGTAAGCGATGACAGCAACTGTTATCAATCAATCTGGAAGTATGGTGACCAAAAGTTGACATAATCAAGTTTAACGTTTGTAAGAGGAGCAACCCTTGAAACATGTAGCCTTTTAATGAAAACTCTCTTATAACTTTCCGTAGTAAAAGAAAATGTGCAGTTTAACATGATTAAAAAGTTTGGCATTATTTTAAAAATTATAATTCTAAATGATTTGTATTAAGTTTTTGAATTTTCGATTTTTAAATAAAGTCTCTTTTTAACGAATTAATAACCGAAGAGACTGAGTAACTGGAAAAGTTATTGATGCTTGAAACTTTAATTAGTAAAGAAAATAATGAAAACAATTCATTTTAAAATTCATTATTCATCGAAATATTTTGTCTTCTTCAGAATATGATATCTTAAAATTATATTAATATAAAAATTATATAATATAAAATTATATTAATATAAAATCAATAGAAAGTTCAATCACATTAAAAATAGCATAGTTTTAATACATTTTTTATTTTAATATTTGGAGCAGATTTTTGGAAAAATGGTCTTGTAATTAAAAAAAAAAATACATGATTTACATTCTACAAGGAGTCCTGTATTTAACTAATAAAAAAAGTCGGTATAGTTAATGTACTTCTAGAAGTTTTATGCGGTTAATTGCAGTGGTGGGGAAACAGAGGTAAAAAATATTTTTACAACATTTTATAAAAATAATGATTGCATGAAAAATTTCATTCATAAGTCCTAAAAGTTTCATTAAAATCAGACTATTAGTTGATTTTGGTAGAATTATCAAATAAATGTGCCGTTAATAACAATGATTATATTAATAACAATGCCATTAATAACAATGATTATATTAGTAACAATGCCAGTATAACAATGATTATATTAATAATAATGCCATTAATAACAAAGATCATATTAATAACAATGGCATAAATAACAATGCCATGAATAACAATGATTATATTAATAACGATGCCATAAATAACAATGATTATATTAATAACGATGCCACAAATAATGATTATATTGCTAACCATGCCATTAATAACAATGATTATATTAATACAATGCCATTAATTACAATTATGATATTAATAACAATGCCATTAATAACAATGTCATTAATAACAATTATTATATTATTAACAATAACCTTAATAACAATGATTATATTCATAACAATGCCATGAATAACAATGATTATAATAACAATGTCATTAATAATAATGCCGTTATTAACAATGATTATATTAATAACAATGCCATTAATAACAATGATTATATTAATAACAATGCCATTAATAAGAATGGCATTAATAACAATAATTATATTAATAACGATGCCATTAATAAGAATGGCATTAATAACAATGATTATATTAATAACGATGCCATTAATAACAATGATTATATTAATAACAATGTCATTAATAACAATTATTATATTATTAACAATAACCTTAATAACAATGATTATATTCATAACAATGCCATGAATAACAATGATTATAATAACAATGTCATTAATAATAATGCCGTTATTAAAAATGATTATATTAATAACAATGCCATTAATAACAATGATTATATTAATAACGATGCCATTAATAAGAATGGCATTAATAACAATGATTATATTAATAACAATGCCATTAATAAGAATGGCATTAATAACAATGATTATATTAATAACGATGCCATTAATAAGAATGGCATTAATAACCATGATTATATTAATAACGATGCCATTAATAAGAATGGCATTAATAACAATGATTATATTAATAACAATGCCATTAATAAGAATGGCATTAATAACAATGATTATATTAATAACAATGCCATTAATAAGAATGGCATTAATAACAATGATTATATTAATAACGATGCCATTAATAAGAATGGCATTAATAACCATGATTATATTAATAACGATGCCATTAATAAAAATGGCATTAATAACAATGATTATATTAATAACGATGCCATTAATAAGAATGGCATTAATAACAATGATTATATTAATAACGATGCCATTAATAAGAATGGCATTAATAACAATGATTATATTAATAACAATGCCATTAATAAGAATGGCATTAATAACAATGATTATATTAATAACAATGCCATTAATAAGAATGGCATTAATAACAATGATTATATTAATAACAATGCCATTAATAAGAATGGCATTAATAACAATGATTATATTAATAACGATGCCATTAATAAGAATGGCATTAATAAAAATGATTATATTAATAACGATGCCATTAATAAGAATGGCATTAATAACCATGATTATATTAATAACGATGCCATTAATAAGAATGGCATTAATAACAATGATTATATTAATAACAATGCCATTAATAAGAATGGCATTAATAACAATGATTATATTAATAACGATGCCATTAATAAGAATGGCATTAATAAAAATGATTATATTAATAACGATGCCATTAATAAGAATGGCATTAATAACCATGATTATATTAATAACGATGCCATTAATAAGAATGGCATTAATAACCATGATTATATTAATAACGATGCCATTAATAAGAATGGCATTAATAACAATGATTATATTAATAACAATGCCATTAATAACAATGATTATATTAATAACAATGCCATAAATAACAATGATTATATTAATAACAATGCCATTAATAACAAAGAGTTTTTTATTAACAATACTCTTAATCACAATACCATTAATATATTCTACAGAGAAAAAAAAACGTCACAATAAAATGGATGGAATGTCATTAAATTCTATTATATATGCACGTTTTAAACCTGTTGTCAAATACAGACATTTAAGAGGTCGAATCAGGCGAAAAATTGAATACTGCTGCCATAACACATCACTCAATAAGTCCTGGCGCCATTAATAAAGAAATTCATATGATTTTTATCAAGTACTAACCTTCGAATGGCACGTGACAAAATTTGGGCCCAATCGGATTATTAGTTTACAAATTACAGTTATTTAAGTGAAGCTGCTGTTGCAAATTTTCAAAACAAAAGAAAAATTTGAAATTTTGTGTGTTCATAAAGCAATGCTTTCTGATAGAAAAAATACTGTTCAAGGAGAGCAATGGCTTGATACATGATAATCAGACTCTGGGAAGCAACGGTTAAGAGGTGGTATACTGACTTTAAACGCAATCGTACAGACGCAAATGATGCTGAACGCTCAGGTCGCCCAAAATCGGTAGTTGTCATGGAAAACACAAAAAAACCTACAAACTCATTTTGGCCAATGGTAAATTGAAGTTGAGTGAGATAGCAGAGAAGTTGAACATATCAGAATGCAGTTTGTTCACTATTTTGCATGAACATTTTCCAATGAGAAAGCTGTCGATAAAAAACAGCAACTCGTCGACCATTTTTCAACTGTTTCAAAGCAACAAGATAGAGTTTTTGCGCAAATATGTGACAATGGATGCAACATGGATCCACTATTTCACACTGAAGTCAAATTGGCAGTCAACTGAGTGGACAGCAGCAGATGAAAGCCGCCTAAATTGACCAAAGATGCAAACACCAGCAGGCAAGGTTTTGGCCTCCGTATTTTGGGAAGCGCAAGGTATTTTGTTCATCGATTACCTTGAGAAAGGAAGAACCATCAATAGCGAATATTATACAGCATTATTAATGCGTTTGAACGAAGAAATCACCAAAAAACGGCCACAAATGAAGAAGAAAAGGGTGATCTTTCACCAATACATCGTGTCACAAGACGATCGCATCGATGACAATACTACATGAATTGCACTTTGAATTGCTTCTGCATCCACCCTATTCTCCAGATCCTCCAGTAACTACGGGCTGTTTGCAGACTTCAAACGAATGAAGAGAAAGAGATTTGGCTCCAATGAAGAAGTGATATCGGAAACTGAGGCGTATTTTCAGGTCAGAGACAAATCGTTCTACAAAAAAGGCATCGAATTGTTAGAGAAGCATTGGAATCAATGTATCACCCTGGAAGGAGACTATGTTGATAAATGAAGTCGAATTTTGCCTAAAAATTGTTGTTTTATTAGTTAGGACCTGGATTTATTGAGTGTTACATCACGGAATTCAATGTCCAAAGAATACATCGGTCTTAACTTTAGGCTGAAATGAATACGGAGAAAAATCTTAAAAGTATGCTTGGTAAACGAGGAAAGCCTTTTGTTTTAAAATGGATTTATTTCTTGGATGTATATTATAAGATAATGAGAAGATTTTTCACCTCTTGCCTCTTCTGCCATTCCTGCAAAAATAAAGAAAATAAGTTTACAAGTAGAATCATATTTTCGTTTAAGTAACTGCATCACGTAGAATATCTAGCCATTTTTCTTATGCTTCACTTTTCATACGAAAATCAACCAATAGAAGGCACAGGGCATCGAATTGTTAGAGAAGCACTGGAATCAGTGTATCACCCTAGAAGGAAACTATGTTGATGAATAAAGTCAAATTTTGCTTAAAAGTTGTTGTTTTATGAGTTAGAACCGGGATTTGTTAGTGATGTGTTATATGGGCAGAAGCTATCATGTCCCACTTTCCAATTTCGATAGCGTCAGAAACCGTCTACGCGTCGAAGACAAATTATTTGCCCAATACAATCCCTTTCTCAGAGACAAAATTTCGCCACTCTGTCGTTATTTCCATGGAATTCCATATATTCTTTAGTTCACCCACATCTAATCTTTGCCGCTAAGATCCCTCCACATGTCACGCACATTGTAGTGAACATTCTCATTACTATCACATTGCATTGGCGAGATATAATTTCCACCCGAACCGCTGATTTGGGAAATTCGAATCCCAAGAGGATACTTCCCCGATCACTAGAAATCAACCTGCTCAGTTATAAGGTTAACTGGTATCTTCCTCTTCTATTTTGTGGTGCAGTGGATATCGGCTCGGAACGAGAAATCGGAGAGCTGAGTTGGAATTCCAGCTGAATTCACTGCATTCACTTACGCGCAAATACCCTTGGAAAAGGTATTAATCCATCTCTTCATGTATGGGTTAAGTAACAGGAGAGATTGGGTTCTGTAACCTTGGTTGGCAACCAGTCTACTGCAGAAAGTAATGGCAAACTCCTGCGGGAAAATCTTCTGCCTAGTCAGTCATGTCCCTTTTGAGACATGATCGCCCAAGCGTATATCACTTAAGGCACTTAACTATCTGACTGAATTTATCATAAATAGTATTTCTCAATGTACTAATTCCTACATAAATATAACGTTGTTTAAAATTTCATTTGTTCAATTGGAAATTGCATCTCTGTAATTAATAAAGAAAGTATGCCGAATATAGGTAATACACAACAACCACCCTTTCACGTAAACATACACAAACACACACATATTTAAGCTTTTTTTAAAATAATCATTTCATCCCAAGCAAGGCAGTACTGCCACTGGTGTGCAGTGGGTTACATGAAAAGAGAGCAAGAAAAAAGAGGATCAAGATACAGGTGTGTTGGAGAATGGAAAAGAGAATGAGGGAAATACTGGTGTGCAGAGTGTTACGTGTGAGTAGAGCGCGAAGGGAGAAGAACAATATACAAGGGTGGCGGGGAAAAGATGAGAGAATGATGGAAATGAGGGAAATGAAGGATTGCAAAAGATGTTGCACTTAAACTCTTGAAGACTGTCGTTATCAGTGGCAGTTAAAACATTTAACAGTTTTCACTGTAAAAGGGTGGGATCTAATTGCCAATCTAGCAGACTTAGTAAATTCGAGAGAGTAACAAGGAGATAAGCTCATAAGAGCAGAAACCGTGAAAATATTTGTAAAAAAAAAACACAAAGAAGTCACATCTCGATGGTGCGAAAGTGACTGAAGTCGAGCTGCCAGGTCAGGATCGATTACATTGCAGATTCTCTTTTGGATTTTGTCGAGAACTCCGAGGACAACAGCAGGAGCATCTGACCAAATATGGCAACAGTATTTAATGCACGGACGAATGGTAGCTCTGTCGATTTTGGCATTGAGTCTTCAGTTTATTTTATATTTAAGTTTTACCTTTTATTCTTACTATATATATATATATATATATATATATATATATATATATATATATATATATATAATTAAAATTTCCCTTCTCTCATTCCATGCGCCTATGGCTTAGGGTTAGGGAGTAGTGAATCCGACTGACACCAAATTGATCGAGTTTCGATACCGGCCAGAAGCAAGTGGATGTGTCTAACCACACTGATGAGCTGTAATACAGTGAAACAAGCTTGGATGACTAATATATATATATATATATATACGTTCTCACACTATTTACTATTACGCTCTCACACCCTGATTGAGCACTCTGGAAGAATGGTAGACTTTGAAAAACAGTAGCTACTCTGGAATGTACGCATTGCCGATTCACTAATGAATTAGAGCACTCTGGCTATTGGGAGTGTATAGTGATAATATACATGCTAAAAGTCTGCCTTCTTCTACCGTGTGCCCAGGGCCCAGAGGTAGAATCGCCGACTGACGCCACTTCGGTCGGGTTTCAATCCTGGGTTAAAAGCAATCGGTTTCTAACCGTACTGATATATATATATATATATATATATATATATATATATATATATATATATCCGGCATATACGCATTGCTCATTCAATAATGAATTAGACCACTCTGGCTATTGGGCGTGTATAATGATATACGCGCTAAAACTCTGCCTTCTTCTACCGGACGCTCGTAGCCCAGAGCTAGAATCGTCGACTAACGCCAATTCGGTCGGGTTTCAATGCTGGGTTAAAAAGCGATCGGAGTCTAACCGTACTGATGAGCAGTGATACAGCGAAACAGATCTGTCTGCGAATATATATATATATATATATATATATATATATATATGGAGAGAGAGAGAGAGATTTAAAAAAAGAAGCGAAATAACTATTCGTGAAAGGAGTAAGCCAATACGGCTAGGGAATGTAAATTCTTTGGTTGTCGGTTCTAAAGAGCTGTAGGTTATTTTTCGAACTGGTAGTTAACGTTTTTGGAATGATGGTACGGTGTATCAAATGGCTGCTAATCGCCCAGTTGCAGTAGCAAACATAATGATAAAAAAATTAACAGATATACTGTATACCAGGAATACTGTATATCTTTTATCGTCAAGGTAAGATTACAGAACCATTGGACAAAAGGCTATAAACCTATGTCTATGCATCTTTGGTTTTATACTTCGCAAGTGAATGGAACGTCGATTGATAATGAATTCTCTTCGATTTCGCATCTTGCTAATGATTTCAAGTTAAGCTGAAAACGAAATGGGAAGTGTATTTCTAAAATGTTTATAGAAAATAACAAGACCCAAGAGCCACTAGAGGAAGTGGATTACGGAATTAAAATCCCCGAACATCAGGTTAAAGTTTAAGATCATAGATACATGCTTCGCCAACAATCTTGTACAGCAGATAAAATATGACTTCTTTTTTGTACTTTTTATATATTTTACACTAAATACAAGACCCAAGAGCCACTAGGGGAAGGGGATTACGGAATTAAAATCCCCGAACATCAGGTTAAAGTTTAAGATCGTAGATACATGCTTCGCCAACAATCTTGTACAGCAGATAAAATACGACTTCTTTTTTCTACTTTTTATTTATTTTACACTAAATACAAGACCCAAGAGCCACTAGAGGAAGGGCATTACGGAATTAAAATCCCCGAACATCAGGTTAAAGTTTAAGATCGTAGATACATGCTTCGCCAACAATCTTGTACAGCAGATAAAATACGACATCTTTTTTCTACTTTTTATTTATTTTACACTAAATACAAGACCCAAGAGCCACTAGGGGAAGGGGATTACGAAATTAAAGTTCCCGAACATCAGGTTAAAGTTCAAGATCGTAGATACATGCTTCGCCAACAATCTTGTACAACAGATGAAATATAACTTCTTTTTTCTACTTTTTATTTATTTTACACTAAATACAAGACCCAAGAGCCACTAGGGGAAGGGGATTACGAAATTAAAGTTCCCGAACATCAGGTTAAAGTTCAAGATCGTAGATACATGCTTCGCCAACAATCTTGTACAACAGATAAAATATAACTTCTTTTTTCTACTTTTTATTTATTTTACACTAAGTACAAGACCCAAGAGCCACTAGGGGAAGGGGATTACGAAATTAAAGTTCCCGAACATCAGGTTAAAGTTCAAGATCGTAGATACATGCTTCGCCAACAATCTTGTACAACAGATAAAATACGACTTCTTTTTTCTACTTTTTATTTATTTTACACTAAATACAAGACCCAAGAGCCACTAGGGGAAGAAGGTTACGGAATTAAAATCCCCGAACATCAGGTTAAAGTTTAAGATCGTAGATACATGCTTCGCCAACAATCTTGTACAGCAGATAAAATATGACTTCTTTTTTCTACTTTTTATTTATTTTATACTAAATACAAGACCCAAGAGCCACTGGGGAAGGGGATTACGGAATTAAAATCCCCGAACATCAGGTTAAAGTTTAAGATCGTAGATACTTGCTTCGCCAACAATCTTGTACAACAGATAAAATACGACTTCTTTTTTCTACTTTTTATTTATTTTACACTAAATACAAGATCCAAGAGCCACTAGGGGAAGGGGATTACGAAATTAAAGTTCCCGAACATCAGGTTAAAGTTTAAGATCGTAGATACATGCTTCGCCAACAATCTTGTACAACAGATAAAATACGACTTCTTTTTTCTACTTTTTATTTATTTTACACTAAATACAAGACCCAAGAGCCACTAGAGGGAGGGGATTACGGAATTAAAATCCCCGAACATCAGGTTAAAGTTTAAGATCGTAGATACATGCTTCGCCAACAATCTTGTACAACAGATAAAATACGACTTCTTTTTTCTGCTTTTTATTTATTTTACACTAAATACAAGACCCAAGAGCCACTAGAGGAAGTGGATTACGGAATTAAAATCCCCGAACATCAGGTTAAAGTTTAAGATCGTAGATACTTGCTTCGCCAACAATCTTGTACAACAGATAAAATACGACTTCTTTTTTCTACTTTTTATTTATTTTACACTAAATACAAGACCCAAGAGCCACTAGGGGAAGGGGATTACGAAATTAAAGTTCCCGAACATCAGGTTAAAGTTTAAGATCGTAGATACATGCTTCGCCAACAATCTTGTACAACAGATAAAATACGACTTCTTTTTTTCTACTTTTTATTTATTTTACACTAAATACAAGACCCAAGAGCCACTAGAGGGAGGGGATTACGGAATTAAAATCCCCGAACATCAGGTTAAAGTTTAAGATCGTAGATACATGCTTCGCCAACAATCTTGTACAGCAGATAAAATACGACTTCTTTTTTCTACTTTTTATTTATTTTACACTAAATACAAGACCAAAGAGCCACTTGAGGAAGGGGGTTACGGAATTAACTTGTTGTGTGAACGTAGGATATGTAGGAGATATAAGATATTGAATACGAAGTGAGTTTTCATATAGGTTGAATCTTTTGGTGCGAACTGATAAATGCTGTGGTCAGAATCGATGCTTAGACGTAATGCATGTTTGCATCAGAACGAATGAATCCTAAGGACAGAACCATAGTCTGAAGTGATTAATGTTAAAACAAAAACTGTTGAAATTTAAGGTGAGAATTCGTGAATGTTGCGGACAGAACCGATGAATGCTAAGGAGAAAACTGATGAATGTTAAGGTCAGAAATGATGAATGTTATGTTAAGAGCTGCTGATTATTCATTTCCTAACTGTTGAATGTTAAACCAGAACGGATGATCGCCAAGTTTAGAACTGATGAATGTTCATTTAAGAGCTGATGGATGTTAAAATTAGAACAGATTAAAATAAACGTCAGAACTGATGGATATTAAAGTCATATTTGATAGTCGTCAATTTCTTAAGAGATGAATGTTAAGATGAAAACATATGTATGTTGTGGTCAGAACTAATGTATTTTATGATCGGGAGTGATGTATGCTAAGATCAGAACGAATGAATCCTAATGACAGAACTGATGAATGTTAATGTCAGAACTAGTTGATGTTATGATCTGAAATGTTGAATGTTAGGATGAAAATTGATGAATATTATTAAGGTTAGAACTTGTGAATGTTCAGGTCAGAACGGATATATACTAAGAAAAGAACTGATGAATGATAATTTCAGAACTGATGAATGTTAATTTAAGAGCTGATGAATGTTAAATCTGAAGGGATTATTACCAAGTGCAGAACTTAAGAATGTTAATGTCAATGTTATAATTCGAAATGATGGATGTTAAGATGGAAATTGATGAATAGCTTATGAATGTTAAAGTTATAACTGATAGACGTTATTTTCTTAAGTGATGAATGTTTAAGTGAGAACGTATGTATGTTGTGGTCAGAACTGATAGTTGTGGTTAGAACTGATAGTTGTGGTCAGAACTGACAGATATTTTACTCGGAAGTAATGAATGTTAAGATCAGAACAAATGAATCCTAATGACAGAAATGATGAATGTTAATATCAAGACTAACTGATGTAATAGTTTGAACTGATGTATGTTAAGATAAAAACTAATAAATGTTAAGGTGAAAACTGGTAGATGTTACAATCGGAACGCTTTGTGCTAAGGGCACAGCCGATGTATATTAAGTTCAGAACTGCTTAAAATTACTATCAGAGATATTTCATGTTATGGTCTGAACTGATGAATGTTAAACTGAAAACTGATGAATGTTAAGGTAAGCAGTGGTGGATGCTAAGATCAGAAAGAATGCTAAAGTCAGAATTTTTTAATGTTAACGTCAGATACAAAGAATTTTTATGTCAGAAATGATGAATACTGGGTCAAATCTGATGAGTGTTACGATCTGAGTTGCTGGATCATATGTGTAGAAGTGACGGATATTAAGATCTGAATTGATTAATGTTAACTTCGGATGGATGATATAGTCAGAGGGGTTAAAAAAAAGAACAGATGAATCTTAGGTTCAGATCTAATGGTTGTTAGCTTCAGAATTGGTGGATAGTAATGTCAGAAATCATGAACTGAACGATGTTAAGTTCAGAAGTGATAACTGTAAACGTCAGATGTGATTAATGTTTAAGGTTAGAAGTGATCAATGCTAACGTCAGAACTGATGCATGTTAAGCTCGGAAATGTTAAATGTTATGTCCTTAACTGATGAATGTTATCGCTAGAACTAATGGCATGTTATGCTCGTAACAGCAGTATGGTAAGTTCAGAACTGGTGAATGCTAAGGTCAGAAATGCTAGATGTGAAAATCAGTACTAAACGATGTAACGATCAGGACAGTTGTATGTTAATGTGAGAACTGATGGTTTTTGAGGTTATAACTACTGAAGGCTAAGGTCGGAACTGATGCATGTCACAACTAATTGATATTAAGGTCAGAACTGATGAATGCAAAAGTCAGAACTTGTTAATGTTGCCGTCTCTACTGATGTATGTTAACAACTGATGAATATTAACGTCAAAACTGCTGAATGATAATTTCGAGAAGACTGAATGCTGATGTCATGATTGATGTAAATGTCAGAAGCAATGCATATCGAGGTCAAAATTGACAAAGTCTGATGTATATTAAGGTGAGAAGTGGTGGATGTAAAGATCAGATCTTATGGATGTTAAAAACAGAAATGATGGATATGGTCAGCATGGCCGTATCTGACTACCGAGGACACCGGGCACGGGTCCGGGCCGATCCGTGCAATCATAGTGAAAATCCGGGGAAGGAAAAATGTCTTCGTCAGAAACCAAACTAAACAATTCACGAAGAAAGAAAGAAAGAAAGAAAGAAAGAAAGAAAGAAAACATCCGAATGAACGCAGTAAAAATCTGTTTGTTTATTTATTAATTTTTGGAGAAAACACTCGTTATACTCAGAAAGTCCGAACCCGATTTCCTGCTTTCGTTCACGTTCTGTGCCTAATGTCCATTGGAATAGCCGAAAATATCCGCAAAAATCATAGTTTCTGGAAACGGATGGCACTGATGACGTCATCACATTGTCAACTAATAAATCCGGGCAATTTTCTCTGTACCCGGTGTTTTTTTAGCATCAGCTAGGGTCCTGATAGTCAGAACACGTATATCTTAAGGTCAGAACTGACGAATGTCATGGTCAGAGCAGATGAATATTAAGTTCAGAACTTGTAAATGCTAAGGTCAGAAAAGATGGATGCACTTACAGATTTAAAATTTATCAGTTGGAACTATAACATCTATCAGTTCTGACTTTCAAATTCATCAGTGTACCACCCCAGTAATCCGTCCTAACAATATCCTCCGGCGGCCGTTCTCCACGCTGTGATGTTGCCGGAAATTTGTTGAAAATGTCGGCCGGACAGCTGGGGGTACAAGATTGACTATAAGGAACGAACTTCCACAATTTGGATGAGTTGAAAAGGATGCTTTATTCGTTTAGAGTTAGCCTTGTCTGTTGGGGCAGGCGAATGTGACACACAGCTCTAACTCCAATTAATGGAGATAAACAAACCCGAACTGAACGAAACAAGACGAACGGAGATCCTTACTTCAAGCTCGCACCCGGCGGACTCCCCTTCTCGTTCTCTTCTTAACTTAACTGTCTTAACTTCTTTTTATTTAAATGAAAATCCGGAAATCCGGAAATCCGGAAATGCTTTAGACCACCGGTGACAAACACCGGCGACTGTAAGTCTGAAATTTCAGTTATCTTTTTTTTTATCTTAATAAGGCTTCCGCCGGAAAAGGCTTAATGTGTGGTCAAGATACAGTAAAGGACAGCCTTTGACCGGGTCATCGAAAACGTACTCGCTGAACTTTATCACTGAGTCAAATATTTACCGGAGGACAATTTTCCTCATGAAAGAAAAAGCGTTTATTTATTTCTTTTTTTCCTCTTCTTTTTCACTTTTGTTAAATATGTTTTTAAACTATTTTCTATTCTAATTTATTTTCTATTTTAATCTATTATAATAAAATACATATATGTCTAGTTATCGTGTCACATCAGTTCTGATATTAAAATCCATCATGTCAGTCTTTAGCATCAATCAGTTCAGATCTGAATATCCATCTGTTCTGACCTTAACATCCATAAGTTTTGTCATAACATTCATTAGTCTTAACCTTATTATTAATGTTCTGACGTTTGCATTCATCAGTTCTCACATTAACATTCGTCAGTAGTGAGATTAACATTAATTAGTTTTTACTTAAACATTTATAAGATCTGACTTTAGCATTCAACAGTGCTGATCTTAACATCAATTAATTCTGACCTTAACATTCACCAGTTCTGACCTTAATATTCACGAGTAATGACTGAGAATTCATCAGTTTTCACGTTAACATTCAACAGATCTGACCTTAACATCCATCAAATCTCTCCGTAGCATTCATACGTTCAGTAATTAATAATTATCAGTTCTGGCCTTAACATCTATCTGTTCTAAACGTAACATCCATAAATTCTGACCTCAGCGAAAAAATCTTTTTGAATATTGTTAACTGTTGTATCTTTTGGGTCTGACGAGCATCTTCCTGCTGCGAAATACGTATTACCCATGAAATTGTAGAATATCTAAATTTTTTTCTAAATTATATTACTCTATTAAATTAAATAAATAAATTTAACATTTAGTTCTTTTGTGTTCGTCTCTATCGGAATTTATGTGACTTATATACCAAGTATTCTACGCTATATATATATATATATATATAGCGTAGAATACTTGGTATATATATATATATATATATATATATAGGTCTGTGTGTAGGGGGGGGGTAGATAAGAAGAGAGAAGAGAGGGATTAATAACTTTTTTAAGGGTATTTGTGCTTATGTGAATAAAAGTGAAATATGTTAGATTAAGACACATTTCCTACTTTTTTTTAAAAAAACATTTCTGAGATAATAATGAATTAACCCTCTAGGGCCATTCGTATCATATTTGATACAGTATGAAAACAAGCCTTGAAAGAAATATTTTCCTGAAAAATTTTTTAAGAGAAATATTTTATAAATTTCAAATGAAAGCAGTACTGACTGCTCAGTCAATGAATACCAAATATTTCCTTATAGTGAAATACCAAATGTTTCCTTATAGGGAAATACTGTATCAAATATGATACGAATGGCCTTAGAGGGTTAAGTAGTAATTAGTGGGGGATCTGTTTATTACTTCATAACAATATAGAACTGATCCCCCACTTTATGACAAGTAGAAGCCTTAATCATATTATATTATTAACTCTCTAGGGCCATTCGTATCATATTTGATACAGTATGAAAACAAGCCTTGAAAGAAATATTTTCCTGAAAAATTTTTTAAGAGAAATATTTTATAAATTTCAAATGAAAGCAGTACTGACTGCTCAGTCAATGAATACCAAATGTTTCCTTATAGGGAAATACTAAATGTTTCCTTATAGGGAAATACTGTATCAAATATGATACGAATGGCCCTAGAGGGTTAACAAAAAGCTGGTCACGCTTCCTGAAATATGATACTTTAACAGAGTGATCAACAAGATTTCTGCCTTGTAATCTTTGAAAGTCCTAAATCCCGGACTAAATCATTCAGTTCAGCCTGGGGAAGAGGCTTGGGGACGGGGAAAGGTTCCGTGTCTGAAGAACAGTTCTCCGATTGTGAACACTTTTCTGACAATTCACTGTCACAACTGTCTTGTTCGCTTGTATCATGTCCAATGTCTTTATCGTCCATTGAAGGCAAGCCTTTGAAAACTGGAACATGAACTTCTTCAGAGTGCGGAGCAGGCCGAATGGACGAGGGAGTGTTCGGATACGGAATCTTATGTCGGTTTTTCCTCCCAACACCCGTTGTATTTACCATGCAGAAATAACAGTCAGTTACATAGTTGGTGGGTTCGCGCCAAATCATTGGAACTCCAAAAGGCAGACCTTTGCGTTTTCCTTTGGTCCAGTCTCAAATCATTTCCTCACAATTGTGGCACACAACCTGAAGAGACCATTGCTTACCTTGATCACCAAGATGAACTTCAAAATATGCCTTGTAGGCACGCTTGACGAACGACGATATGTTACGTCTCTGACGATTAAGTGTGCAGCATCCATATATGTAGCAGAAGGCATCAGGCTTGCTTCTGCAATGATATCTATTTTTGGAAGCCATGTTTGATCTGAAACAAAATACGAATGATCAAAATATTAGATGCTGTCTATATATATGGACGTGAAAATGCTTATACATGGTTTACGCTAGTACACATTTGTACAATTTCATTAACCTCAAATTGCATACAAACTGGAGCTTGTAGAGAAAAACTAATTTCACATTTGAAATCAGCGCCTAAAACTCCTTCAGAATCAGTTAATATCCAATGCAACTCAAAGTTACTGAAAAAGTGTTTCCAGTGTAATCTATCTACAGACATGGCGGAAATTGAATAAGCCGACCATGTTACACGCACAAAAAAAAATAGCTAAATCTGTAACAGGAAAACGGATTAATTTCGAAGGTGAAATAATCGTGAATGTGAAATTTCAGGGAAAAAACAAAAAGTTAAAAATATACGTCACGAAAAACACACATAACCTGATAGGAACTGACTGGATGCAGAAATTTAATATATGGGAATTACCCATTAGCTCTTGTTGTAAAATAATAAAAAGCGTGTCGACAGAAACTACGAAATTGAAAAAAGAATTACGCAAACGAATTTCAGAGGTCTTCTCAAGCGGTTAAGGACGACGTGACAAAATCGCTACGAAAACTGAGCAAAAGAAGAACGTGAAACCAGATTTTATTGCACCTGTAATTATGAAAAAAGCATTCAAACCAGGTGAACAAGCTTATTTCAGAATGTTAAAAAATTACATGACACATTGGGAACCTGGAACAATTATAAACGCACTATGAAAAATCTACCCATAGAAGACACGTAAAACAAATACAAAAAAAGGAGTGAAAAGTCAAGCTCGTCACCCTCAAAAAATGATGTTACAATGGAAGAACATTTTGAAGCCGTTGAGAATAACAGAAAACAAACGGAAAAATATTAACTCCTCCCAAAAAAGAAGCTAGGGAGGGGGTGTTGTGGGATCGCCCCTTTGTACATATCATCCCGCTTATAGAGAGAACAACATTTGCTGGATTGTTGTTTAGTTGGAGTTGGATCTGGAATCACAGTTGTAGTTGTTCTGAGCTCCACTCAGCTAGAATCAGTTACCGGATCTACTATTTCACTTCAAGACTGTATATATTTATTTCTACTAATAGTATTCCTAAGTTGACTAACCCACGTTCCAGTTTGTATATTACGTTCAATATAACTTCCATTTTCTATCTTCATTTCTGTTTTTGTTATTCATTATTTTATTTCTAAGCCCCGTAAAATTAACTTGATATCTACCTTTGGGGATCAGTTCGGTGTTTTCCTTTTTTGTTAAAGATGGTCTTTCCCGCTTTCAAAATAGTTCCCTGATGTAAAAGTTTAAATGTCAGTGCAACGCTGAATAAGTTGGAAGGACCGATCAGATACTAGAGACCCGAATTTTTCAACCTGCTCCTGCCAATATAAGAGTAAACAATCCGAGCCACTCTTCAAGGACGACTCAGTCTGCACATAACTCATACATAGGCCAATACTTGCTGATAATCCAGACTGTACTAAGGAATATGTAGAGAGCTTTTTCATCCTTTTGCAAAGAGCCCGCTTTGCACATCATCTACGTATACTTGAAGAGGTATCTATATATATATATATATATATATATATATTTTTAGAAAAACTTTTTAGATATTCTACAAATTCGTGGGTAATACGGTATTTCGCCGCTGACCTTGCTGCTCGTCAGACAAAAAATACGTATTACCCATGAAATTGTAGAATATCTAAAACATTTGTTAAAATTATATTACTTTGTTAAATTAGATAAATAAATTTAACATTGAGTTCTTTTGAGTTCGTCTCTATCGGAATTTACCTGACTAATATACCAAGTATTCTATATATATATATCTATACCTATCTATCTATAGATAGATAGATAGATAGATAGATAGATAGATAGATAGATAGATAGATAGATATCAAGTTATACCAACCAGGCCTGTACAAACAAAAAGAGAATTTAATTCGGTCTCTTTGTTTATTTGAGGGTTGCAATTTTTATTTTATTTTTAATTTTTTTTTTTCAGTTTAATATTTTCTTGGAACATTTATTATTCTTTATTCGTGAATAGTTTTACTAATAAATTGATTCAATCGTGTTCCAACGTTTCTAGACCGTTTTAATATTTTTCTGTGAAAAAGCTGGTTTCTTGCGTCGTCAAATTTTTCCAATGCTTTCCCTCTGATGAAGTGTTCGCACGAAAGGATTCCTAAGGACAAAGAAAAAGAAAATGCATTCTTTTTTTTTTTCAAATAGATATTTATGCTCTGTGCTATCAAGACTTTGTTCAAATATATATATATATATATATATATATATATATATTATTATTATTATTATTATTATTATTATTGTTATTATTATTATTAAGAGTATTCAATTTTTCTTTGCCTATTTCAATTTGATTTGCTATTTTACAAGGCTACATTTATAATTCCAAGTGTTGATAGTTTGGTGGGCTGCTGGATCATGTTATTTAAATTGTATGTATTAAGTTAGCATTTTTTCATTAATATATATATATGCGCGTTGTTTGTTTTTTATTTTGTTGACTGTTGATTTTTTGCACAGTACAGTAAGGTTAGTTGGGCACTGTTTGTGAGAAAAAAAGCACCATGACGCAATTCACTCCACGATATCGAAAGGGCCTGCTGTACTGCTTAACATTCGCGTTGGAAGCTACAGTGCAAATATTTCAGTGTTTCACTGTCAATCAAAAGAGTTGCATGAGTCTAATGGTGATTACGAAGGTGTTTGAAGTGATCAGTAGTGATAGCGACATTATGACTACATTTATCTTCCCAAAGGTCTTTAGACTCAACACGTAGGCTTACATCAAATGCCTTGAGCAGGTAGTGCTGTCCAGGTTAAGAGGGTGGCTGCTGAAAGAAACTATGCCTGGCAACCGGACTCTGCACCATGACATACAAGCTGAAGATCACAGTGATTGATGTCATATAATTTCTTCGACCGCTTACATCACCATCATCATCACAACTTACATCTGGCCACTTAACTCCCCAGACTGCAACTCCCTTGATTATAATGTGTGGGGAGCTGTTGAGCGAGTGCCCAACAACACTACTTGACCTGAAGACAAGGATTATGGCAGCAATCACCAACTTTAATAAGATGACCGTCCAGGAGAGAGACGGAATTCTGAAGTCGCCTGGAGGCCATGATTAAGCCAAACGGCAATTTTATTGAATAAATTTACTCTTTAGTAAGATGCTTTTTATAAGTTCTGTAAATAATCTCTTAAAATGAGATATCTGAGTTATTTTCATTATTGCTTAATTTAGACGACAGTTCCTCCATCGCACCTTGCAGGGCTGTCCTTCCCCTACACTGATTTGCATCCACAGTTAGAGAGATAAATTCCTCCTGATACTTACCCGGTATCTGAGTAGGGAGAGATGGCCTTTTCCAAAAGTATTTGCGCGTAAGTGAATATAATGAACTCGACTGGAATTTGAACACGGTTCGCCGATTAATCAATCCGCTATCGATTATACCAGATGCTCATATATATGAACAGAGAGAGAAAGAGAGAGAGAAAGAAAGTGAAAGAGAGAGAATTAGAGAGAACGAGAGTATGAGAGAGAGAGAGAGAGAGAGAGAATGAAGGGGAGAGAATTAGTGAGAAAGAGAGTATGAGAGAGAGAGAAAGTGAAGGAGAGAGAATTAGTGAGAAAGAGAGTATGAGAGAGAGAGAAAGTGAAGGAGAGAGAATTAGTAAGAAAGAGAGTATGAGAGAGAGAGAAAGTGAAGGGGAGAGAATTAGTGAGAAAGAGAGTATGAGAGAGAAAGTGAAGGGGAGAGAATTAGTGAGAAAGAGAGTATGAGAGAGAGAGAAAGGTGAAGGGGAGAGAATTAGAGAGAAAGAGAGTATTAGAGAAAGAGAGAGAGAGAGAGAAAAGTGAAGGGGAAAGAATTACAGAGAAAGAGTGTATTAGAGAGAAAGAAAGAAAGTGATAGAGCGAGGGAGAGATTTCGTTTTAAAGTGAAAATCTTGAGTTCGTCAAATGTTCTTCCTTATCCACACTCAAAAATCCTAGTTGTCCGTTTCGTTTATTTGTTTATTTGCCATCGATGAAAAGGAAATAAAAAAAAAAGTAAAGAAAAAAAAGAAAAAAGTTATTCGTTCTGCTTTCTTCTCTAAAATGCTTTCGTGTTAACTGATGTTTGCGATGACAACTGCTTTATCAGCAGCAGTATTTCTGTTTGAAGTTTAAGGAAACATTCGATTTGCAATTTTCTTTTTTCAACTACGAAAGATCAAAGGAATACCTTTACCTCAGGTAACGAACGTCCGTCGTTGCAACCTGTAGACGAGATCAAAAGCTACACATTATGCGTCGTTTATCGCAAAACCAAAAAAACTTACTTGTGCGCATGCGCATATATGTATACACATGTTTACAGAGAGGGGAAGTGAGGATGAGAGAGAGAGAGAGGGAGGGAGGGGGAGGAGAGAGACATAGTGATCGTCGCTGTTTATTTTTTTTTAATGTGTTTAGCTTCTTTTTTTCCAACTTTTTCTGCTATCGCGTCTGTTCGTTTTCTGCTTTTTGCCGCAATGTGACAGACTTAATAGATCCATACTTAAGAGTATTTGTCTTATTCCATCTGACTGTATACATATATATATATATATATATATATATATATATATATATATATATGTATATACACACAGTCATCCGCATATACATATATATACATATATATAAGAAAAATTATAAAAAATTTGGATTCTTCTATACCCACACTGCATGCGGATATATATATATATATATATATATATATATATATATATCCGCATCCGCATCCGCATAGATAGATAGATTTTTATTTATGTTTTTGGTTTTTTCGGGGTTTGTGAATTTCCTTCGAGGAAAATTTTCTGTACAATAAAGACGGAAGCTGAAGATGGTTCGCCCGAAATAGGCCTATTCTTCAACTTAAGCATGAAATAACTTGTGTGTCTTAATGTTTACATATATTTGCTCTACATGTATTTATATACATATATATTTAGAGTTCTCCTATAGAGTTATCCTACCACTTTATGTACAGGATACTTCTTCGGATTCTTCTATGCCTGCATATATATATATATATATGCATGATGATAAGCTAAAATCTCGAAACATAGAATTTTCCTTGTCGGAATGTAAAGTATATTAATTTTAATTAAAAAACTAATTTAATTTTATTATGCTCTACAATATTTGTTGTATTGAGCACTTTTATAACAAAAAAAAGTAACTACCGGAGAACTCGGAATTGTAAAACTGTTTTTTCTCTTCACCTGGATATATATATATATTCAGAGGAAAACCCTAGTAATTTAAAGATTTATTTAGGTAGCACTAAGAACTCTCTAAAAACCGGATTTATCAACACGCATCTCTTTTTAATAATAATAAGTACAGAAATAGGACATCCTTATCAAAATATCATTGTCATCTAAAGGAATAAAAAAAAACATCCCCATTAAAATAGAAAATTTTAAAAGAAGCTAAAACATGTAAGTCTTAAAACGACCTATGCTCGTTGTGTCTATACGAAAAATTATATATTATTAAATCACTTAAGAATAAAAATCTATGAAATAAACCTAATGAAATAAATGTCATTTTTTTTTAAGCATATCACCCCGAGCAATGCGGTAACGCCACTGATGTGCAGGATGCTAAATAGGTGTGAAAAGATTGGAAAAGAGAAAACCGGAAACCGCATCCTAAACAGGAAACAAGGGATGAGCCTCTTCACCTGTTCAATAGACGTGGGTGGAGTGTGAACCGGGCGATAGTTTAGTCTATCTACTCCAATTGAAAAAAAAAGTGAGAAGAGAAAACTGGAAACCGCATCCTAAACTGGAAACAAGGGATGAGCCTCTTCACCTGTTCAATAGACGTTTGTCATATGTAGACATTGCAAAATGTTCACCTTAGAATATGAATAAAAAACACCTTTATATTAATTAACAAGCATGTACCCAACAATTCACTTAAGGAAAATAATAATTAAAATTAGATATTAAAATAAAATAAGTAAATTGCTATATAATTTGTTTAAAATAAATAAATAGATATTAGAAAGATGGGACAATGATAGCAGGAAGTAAATTAGAATAAAAAATAAAAATGTTATTTATAAATTAAAGGTTTTTAAATAATTATAATTAAATACGTACTGATAAGAAGAGTAAATTTACTCAAAACACTCTTTAAGTTTAAACAAAAATATAAAATGTTCTTTCTTTCTTCATCTCTTTCCTGTTTTCTATGAGAAGAAGTCAAGATATGGAGAAAGCAGAAAGGACATTTTTGAAACTAAAATAGATACATCAAAGGTAATACGATATAAGGAGAATCAATAAAAATAAAAAGGAAAAATAAAAATAAAATTAGGTTAAAAGTAGGTTGACACTTTGACCTTTAGGGATTTTTAAAAAAAAGTAAGTATGGATTCCCTAGAAACTACTGGCCAAATTTAAAAATGAATCTTTATTCTGATTACTTAAAAGGAATACACATAAAATTTATATCTTCCCACATACATAAATAGCAAACCGAGGATTTATTTTGTATTTCAATGTAAATCATTTTCACAACCAACATCAAACATCGCCTGATGACGAGATTTTATCTCGAAACATAGAAATTTCTGTGTCACAATATATATTTAATTCATAATTATATGATTATATTATGCTTTACAATATTTATTGTATTGAGCACTGTTCATAAAAAATAAATTCCAGGAAACTCAAAATCGTAAAACTCCTCTTTACTTTGATATATATATATATATCGGAGTTTATAATAAAAACATTTTTTCACTACACAAAAGCTGTCGTGTTACGGTTGTAACTCTTAGAACTGTATATCACCTGATGCGGTCCCTGATATAGTACCGAAACACGGCAGCTCTTGTGTATCAAAAAAAGTTATTATTATAAACTCCAAGAGTAAGAATATTAATATAAATATCATCCACATACAGCACTCATTTACAGCTCATCACAGTGGATAGACATCCGACTGCATCCAGCCGGGATCAAAACCTCGACTGATTTGATATCTGTCAGAGATCCTACCACTAAGCTATCGGCGCACGGATGAGTGAGAAAGTGTATACACACGCCGGCAGCTGAGAGAACTCAATTCATGACAAAGAGTAATGCGTAAATCGCAGAAGCGGCAAATGTTTCTTAAATTTTCCCCTCTAGTGAGCTCCATCGGATAAAGAGAGTATAACAGACATATATATATATAATTAATTTTACGTATGTGTGTTGTTAGTTTTTTATTTTGTCGAAGAGAAAAAAAAACAGCATGATGTAATTCACCCCGAAAGAAATTTCGAAGCAGCATGCTGTACTGCTTGGCATTCGCGCCCGTGTGTTTGGGTGTCAATGATGCAGAGCAGGTGATTAGGAAAGAGTACGATGAGTCTAATGGTGATTATGAAGGTGTGTATAGTGATCACTAGTAATGGTGACATTATGCCTCTATTAATCTTCCCACAGATTCAACACGGAAACCTACATCAACTTATGAATGAGTTATGAGTTACTGGGCAAAAGATTACCCCGCAGTCGGTTGCCATTGCTTTCTGCGGTAGACTGGTTGGCAACCGAGGCTACAGAAGACAATCTGTCCTGTTATTTAACCTATAACTGGAGTGAATAGACGGATGAATACCTTTCTCAAGGGTATTTTTGCGTAAGTGAATGCAAGGAATTCAACTGGTATTCGAACTCGGCTCCCCGATTTCTCCCCTATAATCTAGTAGCACACTTAAATTCATATATTCCGGGAACCAGGGAAAAAAAAGCTCATCAGAAGAGTTGCCATGAAAATATTTATAGAAAAGACAGAGGGAAGCCACATCACATCAGTGAGAATGTGATTGAAGTCGAGATGCCTAATTCGGATCGATGACATTTTAGAACCTTCTTTAAATTTTGTCAAGAATCCCAAAATCTATCGGGAACACCAGATCAGATATGGCTGCAGTATTTAATGCACGGACGAATGGTAGATTTATAAATGGGCAAAATGGATTCTAGCGAAAAAATATTTATGGTACGACAGAGTGAACCACATTCTCTGTTCAGTAGAAGCAACTATCGATTTGATATAGTCGCTCCACTTCATGGAAAACATGAGGCCCAGAAGGCGTAGACTTTTGATCTCTTGGAGTTTAGCATCAGCCATGCTGATTGTAGTCAGAAAAGATTCTCTGTGGTAATTAAATGAAAGCAGTTTATTTTTTGTTTGTTTAAAGGCGTTAAAATTTACAAGCCATTTCTTGCCCCACTTAACAACTGACTGGAGGTCATTTTTGAGTGCAGCTGCCAAGTTTACTTTGTTGGGTATGTTCGGACTTGCTGCCAAGACCTGAGTAAATAGTTGTGACTGTTGCCTAAATACTTAGTTGGAAACTAATGATAAATACTTTATAATATACATCTTAGAGGTGGATAGTGGATACCTGCCACCCTCAGATTAAAGTCACAATTGGGTCTATATTTAATTCACCTGACGATTGTATTACGACAGAGCACAGGCAAATATGAGTAGCGGAAGTTTATAATAATTTTAATATGAATGTGTGTATATATATATATATATATATATATATATATATATACAGAGAGAGAGAGAGAGAGAAAGAGAGAGGTAGAGAAAGAGAGAAAGAGTTTTAGTGCAAAGAATCTGTCTCTTTAACTGAGCAGGTTCATGCTGACTTCAGAGTTTCTTGGGGTCACCGTTAGGATGTTCTCACTCATCGTCGAATCTCGGTCCCCTTTCCTATTTATAAGGAGCCTGGTGTAATTTGATATTTTCTGGGAACGGTCCCACTTGGAATAGGTTGATTTTCTTTTCATTTATTTTTATTTTTATTGTTCAGGTGTTTGATTTCTTTTTAATACTTTATTTATTGCACGCGTCAGTGGGTGTCCGCTTAATTGTTGTGTATTGAATAGGTGTCAGCTTAATTCTTTTTCTTTATTTTTATTTCATTTTCTTTATTTTCTATTTTTTTTATTTTTTGGTTGTTTTGTTCTATTTGTTTAAGTTTACCTCTTTTATTGGTTTGACCTTTTTTTTCTTATCGTATTGGTTTGTTTGACCACTTAAGGCTTTCTTATTTTAGATTATGGTTGGGTGTGGTTGGGTGTGGTTGGGTGTTTGTGTTTTTGTGTACATTTGTGTTTGTGGCTTTGTGTGTGTGTGTGTGTGTTTTAGTTTGGAGGTTATATTATTTTTTGTTTTTGTCGCGATTGAGTGCTTGTAGATTTATGATATATTTGCTTTGTTTTTGTTGTTATTTATTGTCATTTGTGTAGCAATGCTGATATTTGTTTCCATGTCTTCATTTTTCCATCATCTCGTTGCTTTTGTTGAATATTTTATTTTGATTTTTAAAGCTGATTATTGCTAGCTTCTCTTCTAGGCATAATTTACAGTTTGTGCTATTGCTGCGGTGTGGTGGTGGTCTTTTTACTATATCCCATTTAATATTGGTAGTAATGTGAATTAAAACCTAACTCTCTCTATATGCGTATGTATACATTGCATTGTATATATATGAAAATGGATATATATATATATATATATATATATATATATATCGAGAGTCGGTTAAAAAGTTTATTGGCTGACTATTAAAGAGTGATGGTAGGGTTGTGAAATCTTGTATGAATTCATTTCATCTCGTCTTAACTGCATTGTTTCTTTCCGGGTCAACTGAATGTTCAAAGTCTTCAAAAGTAACTACTAGCGATTTCTCTAGTAAATGGACAAAATTTGGTGTCATGGATTTATCTCCATGTATATTCATGGTGACATTGTTACTGTATTAGGGGAAGATGATCCAGCTTCATCAACAATGCAAAAGTGGGCAGCTGGATTTAGGAAATGAATGGAGAATCTTAAAGATAACCCAACGAAAATATTGATCGTGTTTTCTCCATATGATGCTGGATGGAAGGCGATTGATTATAAATGAAATAGCCTTTTTGCATATCCTGAGAGAGAGAGAGACAGACAGACAGACAGACAGAGAGAGAGAGAGTTGAGAATATTCTGTACAATCAACTTGACATGACAAAAGTTTCTGCTTTGTGGTTGCCATGACACCTAACACCTAACTGAAAACACATCAGGCTGATCACATCACGGGAAACTCTGACATTGTTTGAGGATGACTAATCCAGTTTCCTTGAATGTTTTCTAACACATGAATGTTGGGGTCATTACTTTTAGCCAGAGACAAAGAGAAAATCTGTGCAGTGGAAACACCCTCCTCGCCTGCTCCAAAGAGGACGTTTCATCTGAAGAGAAGGTGATAACCTCAGATTTCTTAGATGCAAAAACCATTATATTTACTGACTTTCCAGCCGACCCATGTATTAATATTATAGTATCCTCAGGGGATTTTTTCTATACTTCTTTCATTACAGACTCGAGAGCTACTCAAGGTAGACAGTTACTAAATGAGTTGTGCGTCTTGAATGTAAAAAGAGGCAATGGGAATTTCGAACCGAACTCTTTATTACAATCACTGGGGTATTTACAGTATTTACATTATTCGGACTATTGTCCTCATCTTTGTTGCCATTTGTACGACGTTTCGGTCGTTCTATAACCCAGTGATTGTAATAAAGATTTCGGTTCAAAATTCCTAGCACCTGAAGAAGGCCGGAGCGTACAATGGCCGAAACGTCGTACAAATGGCAATAAAAATGAGGACAATAGTCCGAATAATGTAAATACTGTAAATACCCCAGTGATTGAAATAAAGGGTTCGGTTCGAAATTCCTAGTGCCTGAAGAAGGCCGGAGCGTACAACGGCCGAAACGTCGTACAAATGACAACAAACATGAGGACTATAGTCCGAATAATGTAAATACTGTAAATACTACCTCATCTCAGAAATCTAGACAAATACTAAAGTAGAATTTCTATGGGAAAAGCTGCTTGAAAGGAACTTCCTCTTTATGTTTGAATACGGTAGAAGTGAAGGTGATTCGACACTAAGGCTCTAGAATGGTATATCTGAACTGGTGGAATTGAGAATAGAGCTTATCTGAATGCTTGACATGAAAAGAGCGATAGAGTAGCAATAGGCTAACAACATTTCGTCTGTGGGAAAAGAGGCTGCAGGGTGGGAAGAACGTCAACCTCAACGTAAACGATTTTGAACTCTATCAAGGCTGTAAAGCAGTGGTTCCTAACATTTTCGGAATCATCACATGGAAAATACTTACATTGCACACTCGTATCGTAAATATTCAAAATTATACCGAAATGTTTTAGTAAAAATGTTGCAGAGAAGAACCAAGCGTACTTTCTGGTAATGTCTCCTTTTATCTTTGAATTTAGCTTTGTTTTTGTTTTAATGTTTTTCTTTTTGTTTTTTGTTTTTTGTTTTGTTTTGTTTTTTGTTTTTTTTCTTTTACGAACAGTCTTCCAAGTACATGCAATTGCTTTTCGTTAGAAACAAAAAAAAAGAGTGCTGGATTGCTATGTGTTGTTAGTTTATCAATATGGCAGTGAATGCTGGACAATATCATCAAAGATGAAGGAAAAACTTGAAGCAACTGAAATGTGGTTCTACGGAAGAATGCTGCTAATATCATGGATATCATGGTGTTGACAGCTCGCCAGATGCGAGTCAAGATAAGTGTATGATGATCACAAGTGACATAACTGTACATTTATTCTGGTAAGGGGAAGAAACCCTGAAATACATCACCTTTTAATGCACACATAGCAATTACCACACAAAAAAATTCGAATATACAAAAAAAAAATCAAAATTATTTTAAAAATACGATGGCTAGATGATTTATTTTTCAATTTTCGATTAGTAAATATAGTCTTCACGTCATAACCTACCAATCTAACGTCTACAAGTCTTGAAAATATTTTTAAAATATTTTCGAAACTTTATAAATTATTATAAAATATAAAAACGAAAATGAAAACAATTCTATTAAAATTTCATTATTAATCGAAAGCAAATCTTTCAGACTATAATGTTTGAAATTTATTTTATTTATTTAAGCAATTAACTTATCTAATTAAATAATGTCATAGTTTTATTGCATTTTTTTTTATTTTACTATTCGGAGAAGATTTTCGGTAAAAGGGTCTAAAAATGCTTTCAAAAAATAATACAGGATTTACATTCCACAGTGAGTCCTGCGTTTAACTAATAAAACCAGATTTGCCTACAGAATTTAATTTTTTGAAATTTTCTGAATGTACGTGGAGGGAGGTTAATAGATGTAAAAAAAATATTTTTAATAATTTTTTTTAATAATGATTTCAAAAATAATTTCATTCATTTGCGAATAAGTTCTGAAAGTTTAATAAAAATCCGACAATTATTTGATTTTTGCAAGAATTTCAAAATTAATGTAAATGTCACCTGAAAAAAAGTGAATTATGTAATATTACGTTTTCCAGGGTTTTTTTTTTTTATGTTTTCTCGTAACGATTTGGCTCCCATCTAACGAAAATAAAAACAAGATTTTTACCAAAATTTCGAAAGTGTTAGAAAGAATTAATTTTTTTTTGAATAATTGAAAAAATACTTTGACCTTTCCTCTTAATAATAAGAAACATTTTGATGGCAAAAGTTCGTTTTTATTAAGTTTGAGACCTTTTTTCCTTCATGGTGTTTTTTCAACGATTTTTACTCTAGTTGTTTTCTCTTTTTGTCATTTTTAATTATATCCCCTTTATTGCTTTAAGTATAGATTCTGTGAAATAAAGAGGTGGACAAACTTCAAAGACACTCCTAAGATCTTTCTAACATTTTGCATCAAGCAAATATTTTACACCGGAAGAAATAAAGTTAAGAGAAGAAAAAATAGGAGTGGTCCAAATGACAACAAATCAATGTCATAAAAACTGAGTCTTTATGTAAAGAGTCGAACAGCGAGACAGTTGGACAGGTTCGTTAAAAGTCGGTCAGCCTCTCGACTGTGTCTTTGGTCAAACAAAAGGTATTGGCATTTCTAATAACTGGTCATTTACACTCACCGACCGATACCGCGGCCTTTGAGTGTTGGGCAGAATTACGGAAGGAAAATGTTTTTATTGTTGATAACCGGAAATGTGACCTGAATACATCATAATCTAGAGACGCACACATCACACATTTGGTCAGGCGGTCATGTGACAGACTGTGGACCAACCGGAACGAAAGAAACTTAAAAACTGGAATTCTATGCTTGCTTTCGAGGAGATATTAACTAAATTTAACTTATTCAGTCATTAGGTCTGAACTGGGAAAATAGGGATTGAAGAAATGTATTAAGCTCAATTCCATTTGGAGAGAGCCTTCAAAATCAGCATTCGATATCCTGGCTTTTTTTTTTTTCAGGTATGGAGCAAGAAATTATTTTGTGCACCAAGTCGGCCCACTGGAAAATAATAGAATAAAGTTTTAAGAAATTATAAAATAAAGATTTTTTCCTTTAGGTTCAGAAATCTAGTGTTTGTTTTCTACTGAAACATATAAAGATAATTATGGGATTAGGAATTGTTTTTTATTGATTGATTCTTCTTTTTTACAGATTATCAACTCTTTGCATGTTATTTAAAAGCAAAAATTATTTTCATAGTGTAAGAATTTTTTTTTAAGATAATGATTTAGTGACACAGATCTTACTAATTAAGCCACAGTTGAGAAAAGTGAATTCCTGCCCAATCAGAATCTGATAAACAAACAAGAAATTAAATAATGTAGATGGGCTCATGATAGTTTCTATAAATTTACTAGCAGTATAGCTCAGCGTTGCTCGGGTGTAATGAAAGCTTTAAAACTAATCCATGGTCCTGGAGCTCAGCCTCAGCCTAATTGTGAAGTTTAGTGAGAATCGGATAAAAATTGTGGATTTGTATAAAAGACATACAGACAGATAAACAGACACACACACAAACATCTTGCCTTTTTTATATATATATATATATATATTATCAATTTTCGGCATTATTGTAAGAACTGCAACCTTGAAACTTCTGAATATCGTTTCTTATGTCTTTGTCTATGAGTGTATCAAATTTGATTAAAATCGGACCACTCCTTCTATAACCCGATTTTTTCAATTAACGATTTTCGATATTTATCGGGGGTACCTCGACACAAAACCTAGTTAAGAACACTCGCAGACGCTTATAGTACAACTGTGTAAATTTTCAAGAAAATCGGTTCAGCCGTTTCGGAGTCTATAGGTAACGGATACACACACACACACACACACACACAAAGTTCCATTTATAAATAAGTTTAGATATTCCAGAGAATTCAAATAAAAGCCATGACTTTGTAACTAAGCAGTATTTGATTGATTGATTGATTGATTGATTTGTTTGCTACGGATTATCAAGCCTTTTCATGTTATTTTACGCCAGAAAATAGTTTTTAGATTGTATGATATTTTAAGACAACACAAAAAAGAAGAAGAAGAAAAAGAAGAAACATTCATTTTCATATGTGGAAGTGAGTTTATATGTCTGAGGAAGTGGTGTAGCTAAAATCTATTTAGAGGTTATTTAAAGCTGAAAGAGAAGAATAATTCTTTTTGCGAGTAAATATTGTATTATCAGTTTTGGGGAGATAATAATGGATTTCAGACACTAGTCTTTATATTTAACCCATAGCTGGGGAAGAAAAAGTGGATTCACACTTTTCCAAAGGATAATTGCGCGTAAGTGAATATAACTAAGCTCTAAGTTCTAAGTTCTGCTCTCTAAGCTATTATTCATTACACCACCTTCACATAGGATAGGAAGTTTTTAAGGGCCATGATCATCTTTAACAACAACAACAACTAAAAAATACAGTCGGATCTTCTCCACACTATACATAAATTAGAATCGGCAGAGCTACCTGTATTTAGGTGGAAAGTCTGGGCTGACCCACTCAAATTGCAAGGGGGAAAAAAACGATCCAGAGAACAGACGTGTTACTAGCCAATTTCTGTATCCACCTTGTTTGACAAAAAAAAAAAAAAAAAAAAAAAAAAAAAAGAAACCTTTACTTCGGGATTATACTCATGTGAAAGTGAGTATATTTGCCTGAGTAAATGGTGTGGTTAAAAAAAATTTACGACTTATTAAACATTTGCAGGTTATTTAAAACATATTTTTGGATTTTTTTTTTTTTTCATTTCACCCCAAGCAAGGCAGGCATGCCATTATGCACAAGGAGTTACATAGAAAGAATAAAGAAGAGATACAGGGGATGTCGAAGAAAAGATAAGAGATGGATTGGAATCAAGTAAATAAAAATGACAATTCACGTTGCATTTAAACTTTTAGAGATTGTAGCTATTGGGATGTTGAAGTAAATATAATATATAAATGGCAATCAAGCAGATAAAAGATGGCAATTGACGATGCATTTATATTTTTGGAAATTGTAGCTATCAAGGAAGCAAGGGATTTGAAGTGAGTTCTACAAATAGGAAGTGCGAAAAAAGAAACTGTTGGAGTAGAAGAACCGTTACATTTAACTATTTCGACCGCAAAAGAGTGGAATCTTGATGCCAATCTGGTAGCACGAGACATGGGGTCAGCGTATCAGGGAGAAAAGCTTCTTAGAGCAGTTTCTATGAAAATATTAACAGAATAGACTAATAATAATATTACTAACATAGTGGAAACATTGATACTATTTCCATGTATAAAAATAATAATGTTTTTTTTATGCACCCTAATATATATCATCATTTATGTATTTTTTTTAAAATAAGTAACACTTCTTGGTTTTCAACTATAAACTTTGTCCTTCAGTACTCCTCAAAAGAAGAAATGCAAGGCAGATGAGCTTGCTGGTGAATCAATTGAACTTCTTCGGCTAATCCATTTCTCAATAAATATTTTATCAAGAGACTCACAGAATTCTCTTGAATAATGTGGAGGAATGCCATCTTGTTGGAATCAATGAACACCATAATATGATTGATACACAAACTTAGTCCACCTAATTTTGGACTACACTGTATAATCATAAGTTTTTGTTTTTTAATAATTATTTCACCTCAAGCAAGACAGAAATGGCATTGGTGCACAGAAAGTTACAGTGAGGGAATAAAAAGAGTACAGAGGATGTTGAAGAAAAAATAAGAGATGGATGGAAACAAGCAGATAAATGATGGCAACTGACGTTTAAATGTTGGGAGATTGTAGCTATCAAGGAAGCAAGGGAATGGAAATGAGTTCCAGAAACGGCAAGTGCGAGAACAGAAACTGTTAGAGTAGAAGAGATTTTTTAACTATTTTGATGATAAATATAATTCATTGTGTATGTAAAATTGTGTAATCAGAGACAAAATCTTTTAACTGCAAGAAAGGCTTTTTTTTATCAAAGCATTAAGAAACACATTGCATTGACCATTTCTTAAAAAAATAAATTATAATCATTTTACCCCAAGCAAGGCAGAAATGTCACTGGTGCGCAGGGGTTTACTGTGAGATAAAAGGCAGAGGGGATGTTGAAGAAAGATAAGAGATGGATGAGAATCAAGTAAATAAAAGATGGCAATTGACGTTGCGTTTAAACCTTTGGAGATTGTGGTTATCAGGGATGTGAGTTACAAAAACGGAAATGCGAGAAAAGAAACTGTTAGAGTAGAAGAGTCCGTTAACATTTAAAGGTGGGACCTAGATGATGCCAATTTAGTAGCACGAGTAAATACATGTGGTCGAGGTACCAGGGAAAAAAATTCGTCAAAGCAGTTTCCAAGAAAATACTTGTAGAAAAGACAGAGAGAAGCCACATCATGTCGGTGAGAAAGGAACTAAAGCCGACCTGCCAAGTCAGGATCGATTATATTGTAGATCCTCCTTTGGATTTTGTCGAGAACCTCAGGATAAATAGCAAGAGCATCTGGCCAGATATGACAACAGTATTCAATGCACAGACGAATGGTAGATTTATAAAGATGCAAAGTAGATCTGGCCCGACACAGTGAACCAACCTTCCTAGCAGTAGATGAATCTATACATTCAATTCATTTAAGGTCATTTGAGAGAGTGAGGCCAAAGAGGAATATTTGTAAGAATAGTTATTTTCTTTCTGTGAGTAAATATTGTATTAAAAGTTTTGGGGAGATAATAGTGATTTTCAGTTACAAATCTTAAAACCCATAACTGTGAAGAGATTGCTATGCAGTCAACCATCTAGGTACAGACAAGACGTTGCAAAAATTCTGTAATCGTACAGGAACTGGTGTTTTAACGCTATAAGCATGAAAAAAATGTATTTACTGTTTTTCAGATACTTTCACTCTGTACAAGATCTAAGAGCCCCTCAAGATAGAGTGTTATAGATTAAGAGATAAGAGGCGCAGTTTATGAGGATATATGTTGAAGATATCTATTGACTCTAGACTTGAACAGCATCAGATTGTAGTGATCGAGGAAGCATCCTCTTGGGAACCAATTCCATGAAATAGCTGTTTGTGGGAAGATATTCAAGTAGGACTTGCACCTCACTAATGAAATACGGAAAAATGAGGGTGGTTCGCTACAATGTCCGTGGCATGGTGGGTCTTAACCGTGAAGTTTAGAACTGGTGAAAGTAAGAAGTATAGTTCTCATGAACACTTTCCATGGAAATTGCGACAGAACAGCAATAGGATTTGGACATTTCGTCTGTGGGGAAAGGGGTTGTAGAGTGGGAAATAATTTATCACCCGCAAGAATACGGAGACAATTTTGCACTTCTGTCGGGACTGGAAAGTGAAGAAGTGGTACCTTCTGCCTATGTATACCAGCAGTACTTCATTTTCGAGCAGATCTTGTTATTGCGTTGCGGATGTGCGATAGATATCGACTCGGAACGACAAATTGGGGAGTCGAGTTCGAATTCCAGTTGAATTCCTTGCATTCACTTACGCACAAATACGATACTACTAGTTAGCACTGCTGTATCGGCAGATTGTCCTATGAAATGAAACATAGAAGAATGCCTTCAGGTTGGCATCAATTTTAATTTTATTGGAATATGTTCGATTCAATACTACTTCTTGCAACTGCTACTACCAACTACCAACTACCAACTACCAACTGCATTTTACAGTTAACTAGAACTGGTTGATCCACTGTAGTTCACTGTGTCATTTCTTATCCGGCATTGATCAAGCTGGTGTATCGATCGGCTGTCGCTTGCTTGGCTATGCAACTGGAGAGCAGCTGCCTGCGCCAGGACCTTTTGTTACTGAATTTTGCTCCTCGAAGTTAATAAAGTTTTGTTTTTCTCTTATCCATTGACCTGCCTGGCTAGATTGGACCTACCAAGAGATAAAGTCCCACCAGCATAGCTCTCCGAAGCATTGGAGCACAAAAAAATCACTCCTGCATGTCAAGATACTTAATCAGAAAGTGTAAATCTAGATTATGTTTAAAAAATACACAGATGTCAGATGGAAGCTTATCTTGCACATTTATAAATCTACCATTCGACTGCGCGTTTATTATTGCAGTCGCATCTGATCTGGTGCTTCTGTGTCATATCTACAGAGTCCAAAGAAGAATCGGCAACAAATGATCGGAGCTGGCGTCCCGGTTTCAATTATTTTCCCACTGCCATCACTTAGCGTTGCTATACCTTTACTATAAATATTTTCTTGATATTTGATGAGCTTTCCTTTTTCGTATAAATTTAAACGCAGTACTAGATTGGTAGCTAGTGTGAGGGTTTTTATACCCTTTGAATCTTTGAAACTAATTATTTGTCCTCTACAGAAAATAAGGGTAAAAGAGCATTGACGCGACACGGCGAGAGAAAAATAGGGCAAAACCAAAACTTGAGTGGGAAAAAGAAAAGGCTTTATAATAGAAAGGGGAAGAAAGAAAGGGAACATACAAAATAGGGTTTTAAAATGGTTGCAAAAGAACGGTTTTTGCGAGAACTTAACTGGTGGCAGTAAAGTTCATTCGGTTAACAGTTTTCATTTTTTTTTTTTTTTTGTTGCAATGTCAGAATCTATTCGTCTTCAGGTTGAAGAGGGATTCAATTTTCGCATGCTTTGCTGCGACTGTTGGGCCATCCTCGATCCTATGTTGTCCTCTTGGTCGCTCCATTTTCGGACACCATATGGCTGATGGTTGAATTTTACGGAGCTAAATTTGTCCGTGTTGACTCGTAGGTGTCGCAGGAAAAAAAGAGGCCGTGATAGTCTGCTTTCCCACAAAAGTCCGGTAAAAACGGAGATAATTCCTTTATCTATATAATATTTCCAGTACTAACTGTCATTATTTCATAGTTGAAATTACCATTCATCATCATTTATCCATCACACCCAATGGTGCATAGGGCAGCAACGTTTTGTTGCTGTAACAAACTGATTTTTACGAGGCAGGCTTGTTAGCCCTGCACCCAACACCCAAACCTGGAGGACCGGTGGACCATTCTTGGTCCTTACGTTTACAGCACCTGGTATTCCCAAATGGTCACCCATTTAAGTACTGACCAGGCTCGATGTTACTTAACTTCGGTGATCGGACGGGAACCGGTGCATTCAACATGATATAGCCGTAGACGAAATTGCTAATAGCAACTGTACATTCGATTCTAACAGTTTACTTCTTCCGCATCTATCACTTATGGAACTCTCTTCTAGTTCCCTGCTTTGATCTAATTCAATCGTCATCTTATGTCGTCCTGAATCTTGGGCTTTTGTTACCTTTCCTGTTTCTTCCCCACCCCCTCCATCATCAGTAACCAATTGACTTGTATTACTTTGCTTGGGGACGAAATAAAATTTGTTTTTAAATGAATAAATAAATTTCATCTCATCCCCAGTTTATTTTAATTTGTGTTTTTAATAAAATTATCTATTTCGTTAACGGGAGCGGTAACTTCATGTCTGAGCATTAATTAAATGTGTTTATGGAAAGAACGTCTAGGCACGATTAAAATGCAGCCATATTGAAATTCTAAAAAGGATCTAAAATAGAGAACAACATCAGAGACTTCAATTTCGGAGAGTAAACTCAGAATTCGGATTTTATTATATATATAAATGTATTTTTCAACTGACATTATTTCTTATAACTATGAAATTAAAATCAACCGGCGTAGACCGAGAAGTCCTACTAAAGAGAATGTCTGTCTCCCGACAAGAATCGAACCCGTATCCTTTTTCCACTAGTGAAACCGCTCATATATCTGGATCCTGCCGCTACTCATTAGCTCACCTTCATTGATCAACCGTTGGGCTACTTATTTAAAGAATTCACTTTTCTCGTTGGGACTTTTACGAATCTATATCTGCCCGTTCCAATTTCGTTAGCAACAAGTATTTTTCAATGGATTTTTTAATCCGACGTTATTTATTATAGACATAGATCTATTTTTAGCGGATGAACGTCTTTGGGTTGCTATAGTTGGTTTATTCTTTAATTTTTTCCTCTTTAGTTGATGTGGTTTTTGTTATCTGCTAATGATTGCTTGTGATTTTGTCTCGCCAGTCTTGCAGTTTCTGATGAAGAAGTGTTCTCTCTAAAACTGAAAGGATTCATAAGCTTGACTATATCTGGCAAAAAGGTTCATCCTTGTCGTACGCTGCTCTAAATTTAAAAATAAGTGAGAATGGTTCATTTAAGGAAATTACTACAAAGTAAGCATAGTTACAGCTTTTTTTCCAGAAGTGTTTTGAAAGACTACCTTGAAGAAGCCTTGAAAGAGTACCTTGAGCAAGCCTTAAAAAGAGTACCTTGAACAAGCCTTAAAAAGTGTACCTTGAACAAGCTTTGAAAGAGTACCTTCAACAAGCCGACTGGCGAACATTCATTTTGTTTCAGATGAGTCGCGCTAAAAAAATAGGATGTCGGGAAATCGAACAGACAGACAAATGTAAAGAGAGCTTTAAGTATAAGATTTCACCTTGCATATCCTCAGGCAATTCCTATTTTTACTTTGACTTTCACCACCGTGGAGTATGACTGTTAATAAAACAAGAAACTCGATCTTTTTTTTTTTTTTTTTTTTTTTTTTTTTTTTTTTTTTTTTTTTTTTTTTATAGATCGGTTTCATTTCTAAAATAAATGAACGAATGACAGGGAGAAGGGTTGGTGGAAAGAATGTTTGTCAAATATTCATCTGCTGCTATATATATATATATATATATATATATATATATATATGATACGTGATGAAAGAATGAAAATGAATTCGCTTCTTTGTGCAATCAATACGGATCAAGCGAAATTAAGTCTTGTTGAGTGCAGGGGTATTATGGATGAGAAAGTAGTGAATAACGAGCAGAGTCATTCTTTAAATCATAGCTATCAGCTGTTTGCATATATATATATATATATATATTAAAGAAAGATTATCCACATATGCCTTTTATAATATGTACATAAAATAGACAAGCTGATGAAATAAATTCGACAGATAAAAATAAAACAAAAACAATAATATTGATTAAAAAAAACTAATAATATATATATATATATATATATATATATATATATATATATATATATATATATATATACTAGCAGTATAGCCCGGCGTTGCTTGGGTGTAATGAAAGCTTTAAAACTAATGCATGGTCCTGGAGCCTAGACTCCTAGGACGTTGGCACGAAAGACTAAAAAGCAATAGTTGTTTCCAGTTAAAGCGAAACCGTAGACTGAAAGAAAAATGAATGGGTGTAAGTCAAATTTTGATTCCCTGGTATCGATATCAAATAAGTTTTTTTCGTCGTAAACTGAATTTTGAAGGCTAAATAAGTCTCTGAGTAAATGGTATCATGGCTGAGACTAAGAACTACAATTATACCTACTTAGAGCCAAACCCGAAGCAAAAACTAAAATAAAAAGGCTGACAAAAATACAGACATACAGGCAGATGAACAGACACACACACAAACATCTTACCTTTTATATATATATATATATATATATATATATATATATATATATATATATATATATTTTAATCGTTTCACCCTGAGCAAGGCGGAAATGCCACTGGTGTGCAGGGGGATACATAACTGTAAAAAGATCAATTAGAAGAGAGTGAAGAGGAAGACGAACCAGTTAGAAAGGAGCAATAGAAGGATGAGAATACAGGTGTGATGACAGTTTCAAAGGTGGAGAGAAAGGGAAGGATATATGGGGTGGGGAAAGAGCTAGAGTCAAGTGGTTAATAGATGAGGATTGACATTGCATTTAAATTCCTGCAGGTTGTAGCCGTCAGGAAAGAAAGAATATGGGAGCGAGTTCCAGAGGCGGGAAGTGCGAGAGAAGAAGCTGAAGGAGTAGAATTGTCGTCTGCATTTGGCTAACCTAACTGTGAATGGGTGGAACCCAGTTGCCAATTTGGTTGTACGAGTAAACACCTGTTGAGGAGGCACCAGTGACTTAAGTTCGTCAGAGCAGAAGCTATGAAAGTATTTATAGAACAGACAAAGGGAGGCCACATTTCGTCGGTGGGAATGTGGCTGTAGTCGAACTGCCTGGTCAGTACCTATCACATTACCACATTACTGATTCTCCTTTGGAGCCTGTCGAGAACACTGAGGTGAACGGAAGGGGCGCCTGACCATAAATGGCAGCAGTACTCCATGCACGGACGAATGGTTGACTTGTATATATGCAGGATGGATTCAGGGGGAAAAAACATCCTGGCCCGACACAGTGACCCAAACGTCTTAGCAGTGGATTTAGCTATGGACTCTATGTAGTGGTTCCATTTGAGATCGGAAGAGAAGGTAAGGCCGAGGAGGCGCAGTGTATTGCTCTCAGGGAGAATCGCTTGGTCCATGTTTATGGGAGGCAGGAGAGGTTGCCTGTGATGGTTGACAGACAACAGCTTGGTCTTAGACGCATTGAAACTGACAAGCCACTTCTTGCCCCAATTCACCACAGAGTGTAGATCCCGTTCAAGGTCAGCAGCGAGATTATGTTTGTTCGCCACTACTATCGATTTTCTGCACTATTGTAGGAACTGCGACCTTGAAACTTCTGAATATCGTTTCTTATGTCTTTGTCTATGAGTGTATCAAATTTGATTAAAATCGGACCACTCCTTCTATAACCCGATTTTTTCGATTATCGATTTTCGATATTGATCGGGGGTACCTCGATCAATAGGTAACGGACACACAGACACACACACACACACACACACACACACACACACACACACACACACACACACGTACACATACACAAATCCATTTATAAATAAGTTTATATATATATATATATATATATATATATATATATATATATATATATAACCGGTGCTGGGTGATGTTCATACCAGTGTTTGTTTACATATTTTCCATAGTGTTTGCACATTGTGCAATGCAAATATTGCCCCACTCTATTGCCCCACAGCAACTCAATAGCTATAGAAGATTTTAAAGATTTTCTTCTTATATTTATTTTATTTTACCTTTTCCAACCTTTGAATTCGTCTCCCTCTTTTCTTCTCTTCTCTCTCTTTTTCTTCTTCTTTCCTTTTTTCTCTTTTATTCTTTTTCTTTTTTTACTTTCGGCTTAAAATTTTTGACATGTCTGGCTTTCCGTGGCAAGACACTACACTACTGTTTAATGAATCGTACACACACGCTTTTTTACGGTGCTACAAACTGCCACCCGGCTTAACGCTTTATTTCCGTTATTTAATACGCTTCCCCTATATATATATATATATAATGAGCACTATGGAGAAATGCTATACCTAAAAACAGTGGCTACTCACGCATTTACTCATCGTTCATTCAGTAATGAATTTGAACACTCTCGGCTATTGGCGTTTTTTAAAGTGGTTGATTAATGAGTCTTTGATTTCTAGACAGATTTAACCTTGTGAGTTTTTATTATCTAGTGACTTTTTGGACACTGTAAGAATTTTTTCTTTGTTCTGCATTCACTCGGATATATATATATATATATATATATATATATATATATATATATATATAGTCTTGAGTTGTGATAATGCTTAATTCGAAAACTAATGTATTTTTTCAGTAGTTTACTGTATAAGTTTTGCAAGCAGAATTTTGTCGTAAAGTGCTCGATATCAAAATAGATATTGAGTGTTAATGTAATTAATGTGTCAATTAAATTTGTCACTTAACTGACCAGAGTCATGCTGACTTCGAAGTTTCGTGAAGGCATTATTGTAATACCGTCAATCCTCAGGGTTTTTTCTTCGTCTGCCAACAAAGAAGGGATAAACCATTTAGATGCTACTAGCAGTATAACCCGGCGTTGCTCGTGTGTAATGAAAGCTTTAAAACTAATCCATGGTCCTGGAGCTCAGACTCTTTGGACATTGGCACGAAAGACTAAAAAGCAAATAGTTGCTTCCAGTTAAAGCGAAACCGTAGACTGAAAGAAAAATGAATGGATGTAAGTCAAATTTTGATTTCCTGGTATCGATATCAAATTTTCTGCACTATTGTAAGAACTGTAACCTTGAAACTTCTGAATATCATTTCTTATGTCTTTGTCTATGAGTGTATCAAATTTGATTAAAATCGGACCACTCCTTCTATAACCCGATTTTTTCGATTATCGATTTTCGATATTGATCGGGGGTACCTCGACACAAAACCTAGCTAAGAACACCCGCAGACGCTTATAGTACAACTGTGTAAATTTTCAAGAAAATCGGTTCAGCCGTTTCGGAGTCTATAGGTAACGGATACACAAACACAGTCACACACACACAGACAAAGTTCCATTTATAAATAAGTTTGTATAAAATATAAATTTACTATATATAAATGAATACTCCTATTCCTTGATGTATTCATTGATTCTAGCACACATAAATTTACTACTTCCTTATATAGGAAACCAACTAGCATAAATTCGTGTCTTTTTAATTATAATAGTGAATGCCCCCAACGATATAAGTTAGCTGTTATAAAAAACTTACTTCAACGCACACAAATGATATCTTCTTCCAAATATATATTTTATAAAGAATGACACAACATTAAGCAAAAACTAGTCAATAATGGATTTCCTAACTCCGTTATTGATCAACAAATTAAAATGTATCTCAACAAAATTAACAATAGCTCTAACAATAATGATAATATTAATAATAATGGTTTACATCAAAATAAACATAACACTATTAACTTATACTATTGCAACCAAATACATAATAATTATAAACAAGATGAAAAAACTCTCAAAAACATAATACGTAGAAATGTTACACCGGTGGAAAGTAATAATCAAATTAAACTCATTATATATTATAAAAAGTTTAAAACAATTGACCTAATAGTCTATAATAACCCAACAAGCACTAAACTAAATTCTCTACAAAAAACCAATGTAGTGTACCAAATGTAGTGTACCAATTTACATGCCCATTCAGAGATTGCATCTCTGATACTAATCAAAAACCTAGTACATGTATTGGTTTTACTACAACCATGCTCTCCCGTAGACTTACATGTCATCTTTCTGATCAGAGTACTATTAAACAACATTTCTCTGAAAAACATAAACATGTAGGTAATATCAGACAGATTTTGGTCAACAATACGGTGATCCTTACTCATACACACAGTAAGACGAACCTGCAGATATTGGAGGCCATGTACATCAAATCAAAGCAACCAACACTCAATAAAATCAACTTTAAAACAGGAAATAACATATTACATTGCATTTGACTACATGGTTTTGTTGTCATTTCGCGCTATCCCGCGGTGTGACGTCATAAAACCGCATCGCAAACTTAAGAACTGCGTTTATTATTTTTGGTAACTATTGCCGTTGTCAAGCGGTGTTTTATGTCAACACAAAATAAAATCGTCGGTGATGGTGGATTTTATAATATTTCAAACCTCTAAACAACCTCTCTGAAGATGGCTCATGTGAGCCGAAAGCTTAGAAGAAAACCAATAAATAATTATCCAAATATTGGAGAATTTTTGTCTTTATTTTCAACTGAAATTAAAGCAAAAATACGACGTTTAGAATGGCTCATGATTAAACATAATAGACATTCATTGTCTATTATATTATCGATTGGAAATAGCACGAAAGCATTTTCTACATTTTCCCCCTTCAGAAACCCTTGCCAACACTTCATCAAAAGAAAACCGTTGGTAAAATTTGCCGACACAAAAAGACAATCTTTTAACTGAAAAATATTAAATATTATTTACTCACAAACTTCTAAATAATCAAAGAGAGCAAATGAAATTCTCTTTTTGTTAGCACAGGCACGGTTGGTGTAACTTGATATATACCTTACAGATAACTGCACGTAGATGGTGTGCGAAGCGGTCTCTGCACAAAACAGTGAAAAAGCTATTTACATATTTCTTAGTACAATCTAGATTATCAAGTAAGTGTTGGCCTACGTATGCGTTATGTGCAGACTGAGTCGTCCTTGAAGGGTGACTCGGGTTGTTTACTCTTGTACTGGCGGAAACATGTTGATCAATTCGAGTCTCTTGCTTCGGATTGGTCCGTCCCACATATTCAGCGTCACGCTGGCATTTAAGCTATAGAAGTAAAAGTGGTTTGGCATGAAAGGATTACTTAAGGAAAAATAAAGAAAATGCCTTCGTGTCTTGACCGAATAAATATCTTGGAATTTCACATGATATCTATGCCATCTTCCTTTCTATTTTTGAAAACAGTCTGCAGTTATCACCATCTGGCTGATAACGTTTACTTCGGCGACTACATATCAACGGCGATTTTCTCGAAATGTCAGAAGTCATAAAAACAAAATCTGAACAATAGGCTATCGGCGGCTTGACAGACGGAGGTGGTGCGGGGTTATGCCGAAAAATCTCGAACGAGACACTCTGTGCAGATAGATAGATAGATAGACAGATAGATAGATAGATAGATAGATATTTTTCTTTCGACTGATACTAGTTTTATTGATAGAGACAGAGGCAGGAATAAAATTAATACTGGTTACAATTTTACACCGAAAACATTAACGATGCTGTAACGCTGAGCTTAAAAATTTAAACTGGCACTTCACTCACTCACTCTCTCTCTCTCTCTCTCTCTCTATATATATATATATATATATATATATAGTGTATCGAGGCAGCCAATAATTTTTCTACATATACTGTTACATATAAGAGACAATGTAATGTGTTATGGCCAGATTTAATAAAAATCACTTTTAAATCTGGCCATAACATATTACATTGCATTTGAATACATGCGTCTGTTGTCATTTCGCGCTATCACGCGGTGTGACGTCATAGGACCGCATTGCAAATTTGCGAACTGCGTTTGTTATTTTTGGTAACTATTGCCGTTGCCTAGCGGAGTTTTATGTCAACACAAAATAAAATCGTCGGTGATGGTGGATGTTATTGTGTTACCGTCTTAATAACCTCTCTGAAGATGGCTCATGGGAGCCGAAAGCTTAGAACCAAATTAATAAAAAAAATTATCCAAATGTTGGAGAATTTTTGTCTTTATTTTCAACTGAAATTAAAGCCAAAATGCGACGTTTAGAACGGCTCCTGATTAAACATAATAGACATTCATTGTCTCTTATATTTAACAGTATGTGTTTAGAATATATATATATATATATATATATATATATATATATATATTTTATATATATATATATTATATTTCCAATTCAATTCTCTTTATTGTTAATAACTTAAATGTTCTGTGTTTACTGTGTATTAATATTTACTCTTTGATAATGGCTTATGTGAGCTGAAAGCTTAGACCCGATAAAAAAATCAACAATTACTGTGATTTTTTGTTGTCTTTCAACATCACCATCAAGTATATCAGACGGTATGAACGGATCCTACACAAAATTAATAGACAAAACTTGTCTATATTATTCAATGAAACCTGCATTAATATATATATATTGTTTAATCACGATAATGTTTAACGCCAAGGTTGTTTTTTGAACACTCTCTGCTACTGGCGTGTGTTCACATTGTGTATATAACACTCTAAACTCCTCCTTTATATATATATATATATATATATATATATATATATATATATATATATATTCTTTAATTGCGATAATATTTAGCGCCAAGGTTTTTTTGTTTTTGTTTTTTCAGTGATTTTTGGCAAACAGGTCTTTTATCGTAAAGTGCTCGATGTCGAGGTGGCAATAGAGCGTTGACAACCACAAAGAGTTTGTCTCTTTGACTGAGCAGATTCATGCCGACTTTGAAGTTTCATGAGGACACCGTTATGATGTTCTCACTTGTCCGAATCGGTTTAGAAAAAGTTCTTTTATAAAGTCCATCAGAGAATGAAACCCGTCGGCAAAAATAATTCTTTTTATTTTTTATTTTGTCTTTATTCCTCCCCGGCACACACACACTCTCTCTCCTTCTTTCTCTCTCTCTCTCTCTCTCTCTCTCTCTCTCTCTCTCTCTCTCTCTCTGTTTGTGTGTTTATGTGATAAAATTTCTGAGGTGACTTCTTAATACGATTATCTCGGTTTTGTGTCAAGCGGATTTGAAGCAAAATTTGTAACGAACAAAATCTTTTCTTCACATGAATAAAATTAAAGTGCCAAAAGAAATCTTTACTACTACATATACAAAAAAATTGGTCCAAAGCACCCACCGTCTCTCTATATCACTAAAATATATAATTAAAACCGACAGATTGACAAAAATATTATTTATATATTGAGCGTTTACCGTCTTCACATACAAATTAAGTATGTTTTGATAAAAAAAAAAATTACCAACACATTTACATTAATTAGGAATAAAGAAAAAAAGGTCTACTTTTGGATTTTGTCAAGGTTTTATTGTTTGAATAATGCCCGGTAACTCAGAAGATTTCCCACAGAAGTTAGCTAAAGAAAGTAACAAGAAAGGACTAGAAATAAACTGCAAGAAAACCGAATGCATGCTCCTCAGTAAAAAGATCAGCCCAAAATGCCAAATAAAGGTCGGGGATACTAGAATCAAGCAGGTAAAAAAAAATTAAATACCTGGGAAGTGTTATAACAGAAGACAGAAAGTGCGACACAGAGATCCGAAAGTGAATTGGCATGGCGAAGGAAGCATTCCAGAAGTTAAGTAAAGTATTAAGAAACAGGACAATTTCGCTAGAAACAAGGAAGAGAGTAGTGGATTGCTAGGTGTTGTCAGTTCTTCAATATGGCAGTGAATGCTGGATAACATAATCAAAGATGGAGGAAAAATTGAAGCAATTGAAATGTGATTCTGCATAAGGATGCTGCGAATATCATGGAGCGAGCATTTGAGTAATGATGAGGTCTTAGAAATGATGGAAGCAAAAAGGAAATTAATACTGAGCATCAGGAAGAGACAGCTGAAGTTCCTGTGACATTCAATGAGGAAAGAGGGCTTGGAGAACCTGATACTAACAGGCCAGATAGAGGGGGAAAGAGACAGGGGAAAGCAAAGGATAACATATTTGAAGGACCTCATCAGGTAGATGATGGAACGAGGCTTGCATTGTGTAACAGAATAAGGCGTGCTAATAGCCACCAGGGATAAGGAAACATGGAAAGCCATGATAGCCTACATCCTGAAGGGACAGGGCACATAGAAGAAATACTCAGAAATATTCTAGCCCAAAACAATGTTCTCTTTCAATCTAGTTGAAAAATTTATTTTCGAAATATTTTTATGGTTTGACTAGCTGTATAGCCCGGCGTTGCTCGGGTGTAATGAAAGCTTTAAAACTAATCCATGGTCCTGGAGCTCAGACTCTTTGGACGTTGGCACGAAAGACTAAAAAGCAATAGTTGTTTCTAATAGAAACCGTAGACTGAAAGGAAAATGAATGGGTGTAAGTCAAATTTTGATTTCCTGGCACGGATATATATATATATAATCGATTTTCTGCACTATTGTAGGAACTGCGACCTTGAAACTTCTGAATATCGTTTCTTATGTCTTTATCTATGAGTGTATCAAATTTGATTAAAATCGGACCACTCCTTCTATAACCCGTTGTTTTTCGATTATCGATTTTCGATATTTATCGTGGGTACCTCGACACAAAACCTAGCTAAGAACACTCGCAGACGCTTATAGTGCAACTGTGTAAATTTTCAAGAAAATCGGTTCAGCCGTTTCGGAGTCTATAGGTAACGGACACACACACACACACACACAAAGTTCCATTTATAAATAAGTTTTGATTTAGATTTTATCTTTTTATACATAGTTTCCTCCATTGAAACAGGTTTAAAGAACTCGCTTCAATATATCTTTCGGTGCATCTTATATTGTACATTTTATTATTTGTTGTTTTTATGCTGCTGCTTTTGGGCATCCTCTGTGAATGAATGATAATCTTTTTCATTGTTTTTTTATGCATCCACTGGTAAAAGATAATCCTGATTGTGTGCGTGGGTGTTCTCTGAGAAAGAAATGGCAATATCTTCTCACTGTTCCACTGTCCTTTTCTCCTTTCTCTATACACGCGCACAGATACATGGTAAGACACACTCAGACACACAATCAATGCATTGAGAAAGTGTCACATGAAATCTGTAAAAAAAAAAATGAATGACTAGCGACTCAGCAAAATAAAATTCAAAATCTGAACTAAATTTCTATTCCAATCTTAAAATATTGAGAAAAAGCGACTTTATATATATATATATATATTTATTAAAATTATTAAAATAATCAAATAATTATGAATTAAAAGCATTAAAATAATTATGAATTAAAAGTACATTGCGGCATGGAAATTTCTGTTTCGAGATAGAATCTCGTTATCAGGTAATGTTAGATGTTGGTAATGAAAATGTAAACCATTTTCACAACCAACATCCAACATTGCCTGATGACGAGATTCTGTCTCGAAACATAGAAATTTCCGTGTCGCAATGTACATTTAATTCATAATTATATGATTATATTCAGCTCTACAATATTTATTGTATTGAGCACTGTTCATAAAAAAATAAATGCCAGGGAACTGAAAATCGTAAAACCTTGGAGCCTCTTTACCTTGATATATATATATATATATATATAGAGAGAGAGAGAGAGAGATAGAGAGAGAGAGAGAGTGTGTGTGTGTGAGTGAGTGAGAGAGAGAGAGAGAGAGAGACGTTGTCCATAAAATTCGTGTACACTTTAAAAATGTATAACTGTATCAGTTATACATTCTTTTAAACTATCGCCCGGTTCACACTCCACCCACGACTATTGAACAGGTGAAGAGGCTCATCCCTTGTTTCCTGTTTAGGATGCGGTTTCCGGTTATCTCTTTTCCAATCTTTTCACTCCTATGTAGCCCCCTGCACATCAGTGACGTTACCGCCTTGCTCGGGGTGATATGATTAAAAAAAAATGAAAAGTAGAAAGATATATACATAGGAATAAATGAGATAGATAGATAGATAGATAGATAGATAGATAGATAGATAGATAGATAGATAGATAGATTTAATTGGAAGAAACACGCAAATTAAAATTGTCAGTACTTATTAATTATTGGTCGATTGTCCTAAAATATCCTTTATTTATTAGTATACTGGTAGAAGTACAGTATATTTAGTACACAGTACTAAAGTTCTGTATAGGCACCAGCATTGTCTACCGGGGTTTGTAATTGTCTGGGTATGTCCTTCAACATTTTCTCTACGTTTGGCACATTTTTTTCCCACCTGGATGTTGAAGGACGACGCTTCTGTTCGATCCCTTCATTATCAGGCTGAAATAACAATTTCTAATAGTCTTCTTTTTTTTTTTTTTTGCATCTACTGAAACATGAGGTTCATTAACAATGCACCATTATCTGTCTGCACTTGTACCAGCAAGAGTGCTACACTTCGTAACAGGTTTGCTAGCTGAGCACGCTCATACACTGTCGGTCGCTGTACCATTCTGGGCAATAATTGCCACTCTGAAATAAAAACAAAAATTAGCCATGAAATTCTATCATATTGGTCGATATTTCAGAGATACGGTATTGTAATTATGCACACTATTAACATTGTTCGGACTGTTGTCCTCATCTTTGTTGCCATATTCACCTTCAATATCTGTTTATATTTCTGAGATGAAGCATTGTAATTATTTACTTGTTCGGACTGTTGTCCTCATCTTTGTTGCCATATTCACCTTCGATATCTGTTTATATTTCTGAGATGGAGCATTGTAATTATTTACACTATTTACTTGTTTGGACTGTTGTCCTCATCTTTGTTGCCATATTCACCTTCAATATCTCTCTATATTTCTGAGATGAGGTATTTTAATTATTTACACTATTTATATTTTTCGTACTGTTGTCCTCATCTTTGCGCCATATTCACGACGTTTTGAGGCTGTATGCTTCGGCCTTTTTCAGGGGATTTGAATTTCGAAATAAAGGGTTCAGTTCGAAATTCCATTTATTTGAAGAAGGACGGTGCATACGACGGCCGAAACGTCGCGAATATGGCAATAAAGTTGAGGACAACATAGTGAAAAAAGTAAACAGTGTAAAGCAATTCTATCAGTTTAAGGACCAGAAGATATTTTTGTCTTATGCAAATATAGTGGTATTAATAGAAGTTATAATTAATTTTACTTAAGGCGAGGTCTCTTGCTAAGAAAGTTTGTTCACCGCATCATGCTAGACAATTTTTCTCTCCAGAATTTATCTTATATATTTATGCTTTGAATAAGGCTGCTACATATGGCCCTGTGCTTCTGCTGCATATTTAGATAAAATCCAAAAACGAATCTGCAATATTATTGGTCCTTACTTGGCACCTCGGCTTCAATCTTTTCCCCCACCAACGTATTGCAGCTTCTATCATTTATAAATTTACAAATCATTGCAGTCAGTCAGTTAATTGCCATACGTGATACACGCTTTGAGCGATCATGTCTCGAAAGAGACATGAATGATTGGGCAGAAGATTATCCTGCAGTAGGTTGCCATTGCTTTCTGCGGTAGACTGCTTACCATCCAAGGTTATAGAACCCAATCTGTTCTGCCATTTAACTCATATCTGGATGGAGAAGAGATAGATTATATTACATTATTATATTAAGTATAATTAGTGGGGGATTAATTTATTACTTCATAGCAATAGAAAACCGACCCCCCTTTATGGCAAGTAGAAGCCTTAATCATGTTTTCAACTATTATATTCAGTCAGTCAGTTAATTGCCATACGTGATACACGCTTTGGGCGATCATGTCTCGAAAGAGACATGAATGACTGGGCAGAAGATTATCCCGCAGTAAGTTGCCATTGCTTTCAGCAGTAGACTAGTTGAAAACCAAGAATAAAAAACAATCTGTCTATTTAACCCATGGCTGGCGAGAGAAGCGGTGGATTAATACATTTCCTAAGGGTATTTAAGTGTAAATGAATGTAACGAATTCAAGTGGAATATAAACTCGGTTATCTGATTTCTCGTTCCAAGCCGATATCTAACTGCACCAAAGCGCACGTCCTAAACAGTTAGTGCTATACGAGATATACACTTGGGCGATCATGTCTCGAAATAGACATGGCTGACTGGACAGAAGATTTTCCGCAGTAGATACGCATTAATTTCTGTAGTAGATTGGTTGCCAACCAAAGCTATCAAACCCAGGCTGTCCTGTTATTTAACCCATATTTGGAGAGAAGGGATGGATTAATACCTTTTTTAATGTTATTTGTACTTAAGTGAATGCCACAAATTCAACTGGAATTCGAACTCGGGTCTCCGATTTCTTGTTCCGATTCGATATGTCAGCTAAGGAACTGAATTCCTGATCAATCCAAATTCATAAATAAGAAGAGAGATAGAAGAAACTGTTAACATAGAACCTACGGTTATATCTATTCATTGCAACTGCAAACTTTCCAAAAGAAAAAAGTTAGTCAGAATAATTCAGTCAGTTAAGTTCCATACGTGAAACACGCTTGGGCGATCATGTCTCGAGAGGGACCTGACTGACTGGGCATAAGATTATCCCACAGTAGGTTACCATTGCTTTCTGCGGTAGACTGGTTGCCAACCAAGGCTATAGAACCCAATCTGTCCTGTTATTTAACCTATAACTGGAAGGAAGAGACGGATTAATACCTTTCTAAAGGGTATTTGCGCGGAAATGAATGCAATAAATTCAACTCTAGAACCACATTTCAGTTGCTTCAAGTTTTTCTTTCATCTTTGATGATATTGTCCAACATTCACTGTCATATTGAAGAACAGACATCACATAGCAATCCAGTACTCTCTTCTTTGTTTCTAGTGTAATTTTCCTGTCTCTTAATACTCTACACAGCTTCTGGAATGCATCCTTGTCCTTTTGGATCTCAGGAATATAAATGTATAGAAACTGCTATGATCACAAAGTGAGGGGTCAGTTTATATATTGATTGTAGTATGGAACTGATCCCCCACTTTATATCTAGTATGCTTCTGTAGAACCACATTTCAGTTGCTTCAATTTTTTCCTTCATCTTTGATGATATTGTCCAACATTCACTGTCATATTGAAGAACCGACATCATATAGCAATCTAGTACTCTCTTCTTTGTTTCTAGTGAAATTATCCTGTTTCTTAATACTTTACTCGACTTCTGGAATGCGTCTTTCGCCATGCCAATTCGCCGTCGTATCTCTAAGTCGCACTTTCCGTTTTCTGTTAGAACACTTCCTACTGCTCTAATAATGTTTCCTGATTAGAAGCTATTTTTATTTGATTTAATTTCTTATCCTACACTCGTCTGGTTCTTGCTACTTTGCTGGTATTGTTATTAATGTCGAATAAAGGACTTCTTGATAGTATATCAGATACAATGAGTGTCTTTCCTCGAAGATCTTCTGCTACTGAGTTATATCTTTTCAGAAGTTTCTGACATCGTAAAGATTATGATGTGCGTTGTGGTGCAGTGGATATCGGCTTGGAACGAGAAGTCAGAGAGCTGAGTTCGAATTCCACTTAAATTTGCTGCATTCCCTTACGCGTAAATAACATTGGGAAAAATATTAATCCGTCTCAACTCTCCAGTTATGAGTTAAATAACAGATTGGGTTCTATAGCCTTGGTTGGCAACCAGTCTATCGCAGAAAGTAATGGCAACCTCCTGCGGGATAATCTTCTGCCCAGTCAGCCATGTGCCTTTCGAGACATGATCGCCCAAGCGTGTATCACTTAGCTGAAAGATAATGTGTTTATTCATGGTGTAAGTGGTATAATTACAGTTTTTAAAGATTTGAGTTCTGTGATATATTCTGGGTCAAAGCTATTACAGCCCCCCCCCCCATAAACAGCTCAAACATTATTTCTCAATTGGTTTGTATTTCCTCTCAGCGCTTTTGAGTGTGTGTGCGCGTGTGTGTGTGTGAGGCTATTATTTTTTAAATGTCATCTATTTTTTAATAGACCATAGTTGTGAGCATCAGAGCTAACTACTGTAGGTTTGGTTGGATCATAGTATAATAGTATTAATGCTTGAGTTAGCAATACCTTTACTGTTTTAAAAGAATTCTCTTGTGGGTAATTCCACAGAACAGTAAGGAAAGATGACTTGGTTAAAAAGCTAAAATGCAAACAATGGCTCGTAATAGTCTTGTTCTTAAAAGATTAGATTTAAACAAATGAAAAACCAGGAATCAATGCAGTCGTTCACATCATATCGACTTGTCGTAGCAGAATAAGATGGAATGTTTAACGTACCGTATTAATGTTTGGAAACTGAGACCGCCCTATATTCTCTGATGGAAAAGCATGAAAAAAATGAAAGTCTTTGCTGGTTCTAACGATGAGTTCTTCTTCTTCTATGTGCCTTGTCCTTTCAGGACGTAGGCGATCATGGCCTTCCATGTCTCCCTATTTCTGGTGGCTCTGAGCACACTTTCTCCTGTAACACCACGAAACCCCCGTTCTGTCATCTACCTTCTCAGGCCCTTCAAATATGTTATCCCCTGCTTTCCTTTGTCTCTTTTCCCCTTTATCTGGCATGTTAGTATCAGGTTCTCCAAGCCCTCTTTCCTCAGGAACTTCAGCTGTCTCTTCCTGATGCTCAATATTAATTTCTTTCTTGTTTCCATCCTTTCCAAAGCCTCCTCATTGCTCACATGCTCGGTCCATGATATCCTCAGCATCCTTCTGTAGAACCAGTTTTTCTGTTATCTTTGAAGATATTATACAGCATTCACAGCTATATCGAAGAACTGACATCACATAGCAATCTAGTATTCTCTTCTTTGTTTCTGTGTCTTAATACTTTAGCCAACTTCTGGAACGCGTCCTTCTCCATGCCAATTTGCCTTCGGATCGCTGTGTCGCACTTTCCGTCTTCTGTTAGAACACTTACCAGGTATTTAAATTTTGTACCTGCTTGATTTTTATATCTCCCAACTGTATTTCACATTTTGGGCTGCTCTTTTTTCTGATGACCATGCATTCGGTTTTTTTTTTTTGGTTTTTTTTTTTGCAGTTTATTTGCAGTCCTTTTTTGTCGCTCTCTTCAGCTATCTTCTGTAGGAGGTCTTGTAGCTTCTTTTCCGTGTTTGCAATCAGCACTGTATCGTCTGCGTACCGTATGTTATACAAATTGTGGCCTTCGATGACAAATCCTGTTCGTCTGCAGGCAGTTTGCTGCCAATAGAGATTCTTGATTACTCTTAGGTCTTTCCCAAATATGTCGAGGCTGTTGAGCATCTCCATCAATTCTTTGTGGTGTATTTTGTCGAATGCCTTTGCATAATTGATAAAACATAGGTACACGCCCTTCTTCATTTAGAGTCGTCTAATCTAAGTCACTTAGATTTACATTAACACTGCCGTTGATTTAGTGGTGTTAGTTATTCGCCAATTTTTTCCCAAGTGTTAAGTACTGTATTGATGCGAAGCGTGATTATCTCCCTTCGGCTAAGACGAAGTCACAAGAGTCACATAACAGCCGGTAAGAGACGTGAATTTTTGAGGTAACAAATGGTAGTTGCTATTCAGCATACCTAGACATGACATATCAGTCAACACCAACTTCTGATGATAGACCAGGTAAGGGGCTAGACGTCATCTCAAAATCACATCATTAGGGGAAAAAGAAGAACCCACATTATATCTCGAAGTTCATAGAACATGCCAAAAGTGATAACACCACTAAGATGCGAGCGGTTACTTGAAATGAAATAGAATGAGAATGATGAGAAAGGTCAGTCAAATAATATGTTTAAGGATGGCAGAATACTGCGATTGATGTTGAATTTAAATTTGTGATGATCGTAGGTGACAGGGAAGCAAGAAATGGAACGAGAGTTTAACGGTCTAGAAGTGCGATAAAAGAAACTGTTAGAATAGAATTTATGGTTACATCTAGCTATTTTAAAAGTAAAACGATGAAGCCTAATTGCTAATCTAGACATACGCTTAAATTTATGCAGTCGCGGTACCAGAGAGGAATACTTATGAGAACAATTGCGATTAAAATATTTATAGAAAAGACACAAGGAAGTCACGTCAGAGTAATGGTAAAGTTACTGAAGTTGATATATCAGGTCAGGATTGGTAACATTGCATATTCTTCTTTGCATTTATCAAGTACCTCGAGATATACAGCAAGAGGAGCAAATCAAATATGGCAGCAATATTCAATGAGCGTAGGAAAGGTCGAATTATACTGATTTAAACGTCAAAAATAGTCCAGTACTATACAGTGAACTAACTTACCTAATTGCCGATCTAGAAATTGATTTAATAAAATTGGTCACTTCATGTGGAGGGAAACGTGAGACGTAATAAGTTGCTCTCGTTGAGGTTAACAGCAACAATGCAAAAAAAGTTCCTTGAATGCCTAATGTTTTGTTTTGGAAGCGTTAAAATTTACAAGCCATTTCTTGCCCAACTTAACAACTGATTGAAAGTTATACTATTTCTCGGTCTGATCAAACCAAAAACACTTGCACAATTCTCACTAGAACCCCCTTCCTACACAGTCATGTCCATATCATTATTGTTATAGTGAATAAGTCACGAAGCTGCATAAAATGGTTCATGACGTTTTTTCATCTTGTGCTGTAACGAATAAAATTTCATTTTTTTTCTCTTTGCAGTTAACAGATTTATAGCTACAGACGTGACAATTCTTTATTGCTGAAAAGTAGGTGTGATCATTTAAAGAAATGCCTGTGTACAGGTTTCATTCTTAATGATTCCTTTTCGTATGTGTAACATGCTCTCTTCTCAGGAGGCTGATCGTGATTTTTAGTTAATGATTTTCTTGTCTTTTCCTTCCCCGCCTCCATTCAGATACTTTTTTTTGCAAAATGAGACTTAAAATCACGTGTAGTGCGTTAATGAGCTCATCTTTTGCTTGTCGAGACGGATTCAAGAAACTCAATAACGATAGTCTCTTATTAAATAACTCTACTTTATTTCAAAATCTACACACTCTCTTTTACAGTCACAGACGCCGATGCTCCAGCCAAGCAGACAACTAGGATGCTACACATGGTCGAGCCCGACCGACGTAGGCCTTCTACACACTCTCTACCTTGGGCTGTAAGGTACTGAATCCGATTCATGGGGAAGCTAGGCATTTTTTTCCTTATTGTAGGCGATTTTTCAAAGATTGAAATATCACTTCTATTAGCAAAATACAATATATAAGCATTTAACACAAATCCACAGCGTTAATTACTGTCAAATTATTATAGTTACCAATATAATCGTTTTCTACTAATCCAACTGCAAGAAAATATAAAAAAATCTTGAAACTTTTCACATCTAAAGGGAGCAACAATCATCATTAAAATTTGTTTTAATTTCTCGCACACACACACACACACACACACACACACACACACACACATATATATATATATATATATATATATATCCGAATGAGTACAGAACGAAGAAAAACTTTTTTTCCCGACCAATAAAAACGTACATTCTAACAGCTAATGCCATTAATCAACCATTTAACTTCACACACCAAGTTCTTCAAAAGTCTAACGGTCAACACGGAAGACATGTTCCCTTTATTATCAATAACCCCAACCAACTTCACAATAACAATGAACCAAATATAGACAGCGGATGATTTCAGTTCTTGCTCATTCCTCCTGAGGAGACGTTGGATACCCAATGTCGAAACAAGCATATGATTGTAGAGGACATATATAGAAAAAATTATCTACATGTTCTAAAACATTATATATATATATATATATATATATATATATATACGTGTATGTGTGTGTGTGTGTGTCATTAAGAGCGAATTCGAAGATCGCCCGAGCTTCATGATGAATGGCATGTCTACAAAACATAAAGACGATTCAAAGATAAGTCTTTTTAAAGTTTTAGTTATCGAAACATTATTGCTGTGTTATATATATACTAGAAGTATAGGCCGGCGTTGCTTGGGTGTAATGAAAGCTTTAAAACTAATCCATGGTCCTGGAGCTCAGACTCTTTGGACGTTGGCACGAAAGACTAAAAAGCAATAGTTGTTTCCAGTTAAAGCGAAACAGTAGACTGAAAGAAAAATGAATGGATGTAAGTCAAATTTTGATTTCCTAGTATCGATATCAAATAAGTTTTTTCGTCGTAAACTGAATTGTGAAGGCTAAATAAGTCCTCTGAGTAAATGGTATCATGGCTGGGACTAGGAACTACAATTATACCTACTTAGAGCCAAACCCGAAGCAAAAACTAAAATAAAAGGGCTGAAAAAAAATCCAGACATACAGGCAGATAAATAGACACACACACAAACATCTTACCTTTTATATATATATATATATATTATCGATTTTCTGCACTATTGTAAGAACTGCAATCTTGAAACTTCTGAATATCGTTTCTTGTCTTTGTCTATGAGTGTATCAAATTTGATTAAAATCGGATCACTCCTTCTATAACCCGATTTTTTCGATTATCGATTTTCGATATTTCTCTTGGGTACCTCGACACAAAACCTAGCTAAGAACACTCGCTGACGCTTATAGTACAACTGTGTAAAATTTTCAAGAAAATGGGTTCAGCCGTTTCGAAGTCTATAGGTAACGAACACACAGACACACAGACACACACACACATAGACAAAGTTCCATATTTATAACTAAGTTTAGGTATATATATATATATATATATATATATATATATATATATATATATATATTGAGCACTTTCGTCAGATTGACACCTAAACTCTCTGAAATATTCGTATTAATGCTCGGAAATGTTCGTATTAGAGCTTCCGGTGCTAATGCCAAGCAGTACAGCATGCCGTTTCCAAATTTCTTTTAAATTAAAGTGTTTCATGGTTCTCTTTATCTTACAGATGGTGCCCAACCGACCCTACTATACTCTGCAGTCGACAAATCAAAAACAAACAACGCACATGTTCGAAGTTAAAAATATGAAATGCTGACAATTTACCCATCGCACTCTGTGGTTGACAAGTAATTCCCTATTTTATGTATAAGTGATAGCCAAAAGTCCTGACTTAACACCCTGTGAGTTATTTTGGGGTGGGTGATGGCTAGTTACAAACAAGACTTTAAAAGAACATGAAGAGCGAATACGATATGTTATGTCTACCATACGACATGAGCTGCTAGTGAAATGAATTGACGAGATTCTTGGGCGGATCGAGAAGTTTGCAGCGAAAACAGGTACACATATCAAATTTTAACGTAAAAGCTCGTGCTAAACTCTTTTTCTCTCATATCCATTTCTTGTAAAATTATGTTAAAAAATTGTTTAATAAATTATAAGTATTTTAAAATGAGGAGTTACTTTTTAATCACCTTATACACACACACACACACACACACACACACACATATATATATGTATATATAATAATAATAATAATAATAATAATGATAACAATAATGAATATAAAAATCATCACGATAGAGTGGAGCAATATTTACACTGGACAATGTGCAAACACTATGGAAAATATGTAAACAAACACTGGTATGAACATCACCCAGCACCGGTTACAGAAATAGAAGATGTCACCATTCTATGGGATTACACCATCTACACAGACAGAAAAATTGAAGCAAATAGGCCGGACATTATTGTTAACAACCAGAAAGAAAAAACTTTTCTATTAATTGATATGGCTTGTCAAGCAGATTGTAACATAGCAACCAAGGAATTCGAAAAACTGTCAAAATATAAAGACCTGCAAATTGAAATAGAAAAAATGTGGAAATTGAAAACAAGTGTTGTGCCAGTGATAGCATGTGCACTTGGAATTATAAAAAATGGAACAAAACAACACACTGAAAGAATCCCTGGAAACCCCAGCTTAAGAGATATACAAAAAATTGTCTTGTTAAATACAGCCCACACATTAAGGAGAACTTTGTCTATGTAACGCTAGGGATGTTAAGGGATATAGAAAAAACATGAAATGAAGCCATAACAACAAACCACGACCTGCCTTAGGTCTTCCCGCAGACTTGGTAGGTAGTGCGACCATAGCAGAAATCGAAATATGTTGAAAAATGGCAACATAATAATAATAATGGTATACTGCAACTCAAATACAACTTCAATACACCATCATCAGGCAGTGATAAAAAAAGATTTTTTTATAATTGCTTGATGATGGTGTACTGAACACCGAAACATAATAACTTTTGATTTGCAGTATGATATAATGATAACTATCTGTATAGCCCGGCGTTTCTCGGGTTTTTTTAGTGGTTATGTTGAAATGGTAAAGTCATATGCTTTTTCAAAATGAGGCTACCGTGACGTGTAAATTAAAAAAAAGGCGAAGTAAATATTGATTTTTGTTGTATTTGTAAAACGGAATTCATGCTTGGACAATTTTTCCAATAAACGGGAATGATGTCTGTACAAATGGAAGAACGGGGGCGGGCGTTACGAGAGCCTGTCATGTGATGCGATGACTTTGTGACGCAAAAGAAATGGATGCATTGTCCCTGCAACGTCGGAGGAGTTGGCACCTTGTAGAAAACGCGAAATTGTTATGGCATATGATAAGGTGGAAGTGACAAAAATGACCCGATTTTTTTGGAATACAACTAAGCGTTTCAGAGAAATAAACGATCGCAAAAAGCAGCATTTTCCATTACTTTGTCGCACCCTGTGTTGTGTATAAATTGGAATTTTTGTTCGCATATCAAGGCATCAGATCTTGATCTACCAGTGACTTGATTTCGGTTGAGTTTGAGTGAAGCGTCTTGGAGAAATGCATAAAGGTGCGCAAAAGACCATTATGATTGTCGTTGATTTTTGACAAACCCTGCACGTTGATTCGAAAAAAAAAATTGTGTACATCAAAGGTTCGGACCTTGATCCACAAGTTACCTGATTTTGATTGACTTCGCATAAAGCGTCTCAGAGGAGAAGAATTCGTAAATTCTAAGCGCTTCGGTGATTTCTGCCGTACCCTGTAAATCGATTCGAAAATTTTTTGCGTACATTAAAGGTTTATGTCATGGTCGACAAGTGGCCCAATTTTAATTTAAATCGGACCAAGGGTTTCTGAGGAGTAGGGTTCGTTAGAATGGAGACACACAAACACACAGACAGACAGACAGACAGACAGACATATCCATTTTTATATATATACATATATAAATAGATAATACCAATAATAATAATAATAATATATTTATGCTCTACTTCAGTATTGAGCACTTTTAAAAGTAAATATCAAACTGTAGAATATATGTATCCATTTGTTTTAAATCATTTATTTTATATATATATATATATATATATATATTTACGCTCTCACACCCTGATTGAGCACTCTGGAAGAATGGTAGACTTTGAAAAACAGTAGCTAATCTCGCATGCACGCATCGATCATTCACTTATGAATTAGAGCACTCTGGCTATTGGGCGTGTATAATGACAATATACATGCTAAAAGTCTGCCTTCTTCTACCGAACGCCCATAGCCCAGAAGTAGAATCGCCGACTGACGCCAATTCGGTCCGGTTTCAGTCCTGGGTTAAATGACTTTATATATATATATATATATATATTGTTTATATAACTTTATTTATTTATAAAAGTGGTGGTCAGCATCAGAAATAGATGGTATTTAAATGTAAAGAATTCATGGCCTGGAGATATCGTCAGTACTGATAGAGACAGTCACCTTTTGGTGTTGATATCATTGTCCAATTTTACATACAATAGTTGTGGACAGAATTATTCAACACCGTTGAATATTTGCATATTTTTTAAAGAAAAGCGAATATTCACAAGTATTTACTGAATTTATTATAAAAAGTTGATTCCGGATTTAGTGTTGAATAATTCGTAAATGTTTTAGAGTTTTCGATCTTGCTAGTAATAGATTTTTCTCAAAACTGGTCCAGTCGAAAATTATTCACTCCCCTTATGGAAATTATCAAATGATATTGCCCTATGGCAATTGTAATGTTTTATTTCTTAATTTAATATTTAATTCAAACACCATTTGAAAATAAGATATCATTGATCTGATTCTATAACATGGTAAAAGGTAAAGAAGACAATATGTGACTGCCACGTACTGCGATGACCCATTGGTTCTGTAATCATGTCGAAGAAAGATGAACTTGGCAAGAATCTTTGAATGCAGATAGTTGATGCTTACAAACAAGATGATGGACATACAACACTTTCCGAAAGCTGCCTTTGGGGCGTCACTGAAAGTTTCAACATGACAATAACCCGAAACACGCGTTACGAATTCTTACGAAATACTTAAATGACAGCAAAATTAAGGTATTGACGTAAGTCCCGACCTAAATCCCATTGAAAATTTATGGAGATATTTGAATAAAAAGCAAGAGAAGTAGAGGCAATTACCAAAGGAGAATGAAGCAAAACATCTACGAGTTTGTGTAGTGACCTTGTAAAAACTATTAAAAGACGCTTAAAAGCAATAAACAAAACTAAATGGCAGTGAATGCTGGACAATATCATCAAAGATTAAGGGAAAACTTGAAACAATTAAAATGTGGTTCTACAGCAAGATGCTGAGGATATCATGGATCGAGCATGTGAGCAATGATGAGGTTTTGGAAAGGATGGACACGAAAAAGAAATTAATACTGGGTATCAGGAAGAAACAGCTAAAGTTCCTGGGACATGTAATGAGGAAAGAGGGCTTGGAGAACCTGATACTAACAGGCCAGATAGAAGGAAAGAGAGACAGGAGAAAGCAGCATATTTGAAGTGCCTGAGCAGGTGGATCACAGAACAAGGGTTGTGTGGTGTAAAAGGAGAAAGCGTGCTAAGAACCACCAAAGATAGAGAGACGTGGAAAGCCATGATAGCCTACGTCCTAAAAGGACAGGGTACATAGAAGTAAAAAAAAAAAAGAAGAAAGGTTACCCAATTTATTACTGAAGCGAAAGGGCCAATAGTTTTATTCTATGTTAATTTCTTTTGTGTGTGTTTTTGTATTATTGCCTGACATCAAATTTGTTGCGGGGCATCACTGCATTTTCTTTCAATTGCGTTTATGAAAAATTCACTTGATAAGTCCATGAAAATCTGAGGTATTACAGATTCAAGTGCGAAGAAAGATATTGTTAGAGGCGGTTACATTCAACTATTTCGACGGTAAAATGGTGAGACTTTGATGACAATCTAGTAGCATGTAGTTGAGGTACGACGGAAAGAAGCCCGTCGGAGCAGATGCCATGAAAATACTTGTAGAAAAGACAGAGGGAAGCCATATCACGTTGGTGAGAAAATGACTGAAGAAGGACTGCCAACTCAGGATCAATTATATTCCAGATCCTTCTTTGGATCTTGTCTAGATCCTTAAGGTGAATAGCAAGAGCACTCGACAATAATATTAAATGCACGGATGAATGGTAGATTTATAAATGGATTCTGACGAGAAAAAATACTAGCTCGGCAGAGTGAACCAACCTTCCTAGCAGTAGATCCAACTATGGATTCAATGTAGTCATATCATTTGAGAAAGTCAGGCTAAGGAGGTGCAGTGTGTTGCTCTCTGGGAGACTTGCGTTATCTATTTTGATGGTAGGCAGAAATGTTTCTCTACGGTGGTTAAAAGAAACTATCTTCGTTTTAGAGGCATTAAAATTTACGAGCCATTCCCTCCCCCATTCAATCACAAATAGGTATTTTTAAAGTGAAGGAGCCAGGTTTATTTTTGCCAGCCTTGGCAAATTATTTGGTGTAAATGGTGGCGTCATCTTCATAGATGCCTATTTGGGAACTGATTACATCAGGAAGATCATTGATGAAGATCAGAAAAAGCTGATATCTGATTAGATTTTGAGAACTTTTCTTCGCTTTTGAATATATGTATATATGTGTGTATGTGTGTGTGTGTGTGTGTGTGTGTGTTTGCATGTGTGTATGTGTGTGTGCATGTGTTGCTCAAATAGACATATATTAATGAGTTATCTACTTACGTAATACATGACTTGTATAACACGATACTAATGCAAAGAATTTGCGCAAATCCCTCGACGTTAACACTTGTCAAATATTGTACTTTTTTTCTTTCCTGTGCCAAATGAAAAAATATCTTCCTTTGTGCACCTATCATTTTGCGTTATTTGACTGCATATAAATAAAGTTTCCATTGAAAACAGTTTTCTTGCTAGATCCTTCAAAATAGACGCTACAATCAACCAAGCAAACATGCACATTTTTTTCTATTTCTACAAAACGTTTTTCTCGAGAAGGCAAAAAACAGTTTGTTTATTAACAGACATACAAATTATACTACAATAATTTTAACGTGAATTGCGAAAAATGAAAAATTTGGCAAATCTTTGAAAAAAAAACTTCTATATAAATATTTGTTAAATTATGTATTTATGTCCATCTCAATTCAAATTGTCAGTCTTTTTTGGGTAAATTTAGCTTCGCTTGACATTAGGCCGCAGATTGGAACCATTTTAGAAGACTGTATTCACATCAAAGCGAATGGTCTATAAAACTTACCTACACCCAGAACCCACGTGACTCTAGTTCTTTCACCACCCTGTATATCCTTTCCTTTCTCTCCACCTTTGCAACTGTCATCACACCTGTATTCCCATCCTTCGCTTGCTCCTTTCTATCTGGTTCGTCTTCCTCTTCATTCTCTTCTAATTAATCTTTTTACTCTTATGTAGCCCCTTGCACATCAGTGGCATTACCACCTTGCTCAGGGTGATACGATTAAAACAAAAGATATTTGGGCCATTTCTTTTAGATTAGTACCAGATTTAACAGGTACATCTGGGCGTAGGTAAATTCGACAAAGTGATAAGGAAGTGGTTGACAGATATATCCAGCCGTAGATGATGCCAACAAAGTGCAACGAGAAAAGCAACGGACCGCCGAATGTGATTGACGGATACATCCGGCCGTAGATCAACAAAGTAAACAACCCTGAAAAGCAGAAATGCGTGTGAGTTTTAAGACTATTATAAAGTCTAGAATTTGGGGACTGAAGAGAGAAAGAGACTGGCTAAAGGCTCCCGACAGCTTCTTGGTATTTACGACCTCTCCGATCGCCCTACTGCTCCATACAAGCGTCACCGACGAAGAATAAAAATATAAAACTATATTTTTTACATATACGAGTTCCTCATTGTTCGGCAGTATATAACAAAAAGTGAGGCGCGCAAATTCTTTTTACTCGTCATGGTCTAAAAATAAATACCCACAGTATCTTTTCACAAGAGGAGCTAGAAAAACTTAATTGGGTGATTAAAGTTTATTGCTTTACTCCCCCTCAGTCGATTAAAGAAAAAGGAAATCTGATTCCTTTTACAACCCAAAAGTGTGCCATTGAAAATTCACAAGTTACTTAGAATGACCTACAATGACATTACTGAACTCTTGCTTTTATTGTTCCGGTGAGTGGAAACACTCGTTTAATTAACGCTTCGAGGGTGGAGCCAAAATATATCTGTTGCCAAGATTAAAGACACTCAAAGAGTTTTAGAAACTTTTTGGAAAAATATTATCCTATTTTCCTCCCCGCGTACGAAAAGTAAAGGCGAACATTTGGAAGAAAGAAAAAAAAGTACGCGTCCTTCTTTCAACCACGCACCGAAAAACGAATTATACAAGTAATTTTTTTCATAGAAAATCGTTGAGAAAATCAGATTTGTTATATTTTTATCATCTATGAGATGGAGGTTGTAGTCAAACAGAAAAAAGAAACGACGAATTTAGATGCCACCACACAATTGCAAAAAAAAAAAAAAAAAGAAGTATATCATGATGTTAAACTGGCTCAAACTTAATACAAAGTTGTTTCATCAAAATGCTTGTGCTATTATTAAGAGAAAAGATCAAATTTTGTTGTTATTATTATTTTTTAAATTTTAAATATTTTCTGACACGTTCGAAATTTTAATTAAAATTTCATTTTTTTGTTTTCCGTCGGCGATTTACGCTACGTTTACGTAAGGCGACTATTAAGAAAATGAAGTTTGTCGAGTAAAATGATTTGGGGGTGAGTAAATTTTCCCTCGCTCTCGAGCACTGGTCGAGTGATATCTTTTTAAAATCTCAAAGGCTGCATACATACATTAAACGTACATACACGTCATTCAATCCACATAAACATCAACATACCTCTACTTGTCTATACTTCTGAGATGAGGTAGTAATGACTCGACCTGAAGAGTTGTATGTTGTGAGTCACTGTAACTAAACAAATCTTAGAACCACAATGGCTATAAGCATTGGTTAGTTCCAGTAACTTGACACAAAATTTGTGAGTTCCATACCTGGCTACAGAAATGGTGAGCAAATAATGATAAATTTTCGTTTTAATTCCCGTCGCTTTTCCTCTTCAGACTTATCCAAAGTAGCATTATCTCTATGCGACTGTATATGCCGAACTCAAATCAAGTGTTAGTTAGTGAAGAAACTTTCCTTTTTTGCTTTGAATGTCCATTAAGAAAACGAACTATATCTCGCACTTTTTCTCTCCCGTAACTCTCATGAAGTCATGTAATTGACTGCAGAATGGTTGACTGCGTAAGGTTACGAAATCTGACCCGTTTACATCCACCTGTTTACTTCCGGTTAGGGAAGTAATGTGCTTTTTTCCAAAAAACACGCAACTTTCTGCTAAAAGTGTGTACCGAAAACAACAAGCGCATTACTTCCCTAACCGGAAGTAAACAGGTGGATGTAAACAGGCAAAATTTCGTTTCCTTACGCAGTCCGTCATTCTGCAGTTAATTACATGACTTCATGAGAATTACGGGAGAAAAAGTACGAGATATAATTCGGTTTTTTTTATGGACATTTCGATAAAAAAAAGTTAGTTTCTTCACTAATTGACACTTGATTTCAGTCCAGCATATACATTTGCACAGAAATAATGCTATTTTGGATAAGTTTGAAGGGGAAAATCGACGGGAATTAAAACGAAAATTTACCCAAATAACTTAGAGAGTTGAGTTAAAGGAAGATAACTAGATGAAATCCGGAAGCAGCATCACAGATGGAATGAGAATGATAAACACAACTGATCAAAATAAAGGGTTCTGTTCGATATTTCTAGTACCTGAAGAAGGTCGAAACGTGCACCGACCGGAACGTCATAAACATGGCAATAAAGATGAGAACAACAGTCCGAACACTGTAAATAATGTTTGCCACGTGTTGAATATGTATCACATATTTTCTTTCTCCAATGCAGCTCAGTTTCAATATATTTTTGTTTGGATCTTCAATGCAGACACCTTATTATTCGTGTGTACCCGACTGATCTTTTCTTTCTGTTTTGAAGTAATACGTCTAAGATGAAGCTGCTCTCTGTCAATCATCACAGGCAACCTCTCCTGCCTCCCATAAGCATGGACCAAGCGAGTCTTCCTGGGATCAATATATACTACCCCTCCTTGGCCTTACCCTATCTTCCGATCTCAAGTGGAACCATTACATTGAGTCAATAGCTAAATCCACTGCTAGGAAGGTTGGGTTACTGTGCCGGGTAAGGATGCTTTTTTCGCCTGGATCCATCTTGCACATATATAAATCAACCATCTGTCCGTTTATGGAATACTGCTGTCATATATGGTCAGGCGCCCCCGCTGTTCATCTCAGTGTTCTCCGGCGTGGCTCCAAAGGAGAATCAGTAATGTGATAGGTACCGACTTGGCGGCTCGACTTCAGCCACTTTCTCACCAACGGAATGTGGCTTCTCTATGTCTGTTCTATAAATATTTTCATAGCTTCTGCTTCAACGAATTTAAGTCACTGGTGCCTATTCCACAGGAGTTTACTCGTGCAACCAGACTGACAACTGGGTCCCACCCATTCACAGTTAGATGAACCAATTGCATCCGAAAATTCTACTCCTTCAGCTTCTTTTCTCGCACTTCCCACCTGTGGAACTCCCTTCCACATACTTGCTTTCCTGACGGCTACAACCTCCAGGATTTTAAATGCAATGTCAATGCCCATCTCTTATCCACTTGACTCCAGTTCTTTCTACATCACCCTGTATATCTTTCCCTTTCTCTCTACCTTTGCAACTGTCATCACACCTGTATTCCCATCCTTCTCTATGCCCTTTCTCTGACACCCCCTGTAACTGGTCCGTCTTTCTCTTTACTCTCTTCCTATCTAATCTTTCTCTCTTATGCAGCTCCCTGAGCATCAGTGGCGTTACCGCCTTGCTTGGGGTGAAACGATTTAAAAAAATTGTTCTACTTTTTTTATAACGACGGCATTTTTTGTGATTTCGGCGGAATGATAGGATTCCCCAAAATTAATATCTACATTAACAAATGCGTACGATTTTTCATTGCAATATTTTAAAAATTAATCATACTACATATACACCATACATAAGGTATTTGAGAACAGATTTATACTCACAAGAACATAACTCTTAGAAACAAATAATTTTGTCTTTTTACTGTAAAAATTGTAAGAAAAAGAATAAACATATTGTCTGATAATTTTATTCAGTAAAGTCTCCTTCAGATTCGATAACGGTTGAATCGCCTACATGCTAGGATCAAGTGGTTCTTGTTCATATTGGACATTACTCTAAATATAGAGGTTTTTAGAAATTCTTTAATATTACGAAGGGGTTCATTAACCAGTTTCTCAACAAGGCCAGAAATCTGGGGAGCTAGGAGGCCAAATGTTAGGGGTTATGGGGTCTTCTGATAAGAACCAAATGGCATCTTTCTCTGCTGGATTTTTAAGTTTGTTTTGGAGCCTCTTAGATCTGATTAAGCTATTTTTCTTTACCTTTTCTAAAAACATGGCCCTTTTCTCATCACATAAGACTTGTATCTGATGTCTTCGTGGAGAACATTTCGGATTGTTCCTTCTGACACATGGTGTTCTTTTGCAGTCGACCACATGTATCTTTTGGGATTGCCATCAATGGTCTGCAGTACTTGTCGAATAGATTCAGGCGTTCTAATTTAATCAGTGCGTTTGGAATGTTTGTTAATGGTGACGATACATTTCCATATGTGGCCTCCAACTCCTTGCGAATTTTCTAGACGAAGGATCTAGGTTCAGTCTTTATAACTGTTGAGGATCCCGGGAATGGGAACCGCACAAAATAAAAGAACAACAACCAGAATTTGAGATAGAAAAATAAGTATATTAACGTAAAGAATACAAACTTGAACGCAGGTTAGTAATCCAGGAATACGAGTTAGTACGGAGTTTATATACAAGTCTCTCGTAGTAGAATTAGTATGTCCACTACGGAAGCTGACGAGTGCTGTGCAATAATATTTTTGCTGAGTGGAGCTCAGAGCTAATATGAAAACCTGACGCTGTATTCTCCATGAAACCTCAGGATCTTTCGGTATCGTTCGGTATCAGTCGGTATTTTTCGGATTTGTCGTATCTCTCTATGGCAGGAGTATATGTATACTTTAGACGAGTCTGTTATCATGAAAAAGGGGAGAGCCCACAACAATAACCACGATAACTGTGTGCCTCTTCATTTCTTATCTAAGCATAGGGTCTTCAATTGATAATTCTGAAATATAGAAAATATAAAGTCAAATAATATGCTGCTTTAGTAAAAACTAGCATCATAGCCCGGCGTTGCCCGTGCAACTCAGAACATTTTAATTTCTTCAGCGGATGAAACAAATACGTTTAAATTCGCTGCAGACACTTAAAATATAATCTATATATATAAAAGGAAATCTGTGAGTCTGTGTGTAACTGTTCCCAATGCACGCCTACATTTTTTAATATTTCTTTTGTTTCAAAACTATGGAGAAAAATATTCACATTTTTTTGTTGACCAAATGAATTTTTAAAACGTCGGAATACAAATTAAATATAAAGGCTCATTTTTTTATTAAAAATATATTTTAGTGGCGTTTAACACGTTGATTTCTGTGACGTAATTCAGCAACCAACTTAGATCTTAGATGTTTTACGGAAATAAAACGTCGAAATAAAAATTAAATATAAAGGCCCATTTTTTTTCATAAAATAATATTTTAGTCGCGTTTAACACGTGTGATTTGATTTTTGTGACGTAATCTAGCAACCATCTTAGGTCTTAGATGTTTTACGGCGCAAATGTAAACACTCTGCACCATTAGCCAAAAAGTGCGAAAAAGAAAAATTGCAGAACTTAAAACTCAAAAAGTATGTGTCGACCTGGCTTCCCTGTAGATATGTGTCCCTAGAAAGTTTGAATGGCGTAGCTTAAAAAATGTAGGTGTACATAGGGAACAGTCACTCACAAACTCACAGATTGCCTTTTATATATATAGATAACATATGTCCTTAAATACCTTACGCACCCTCTTTATAGATAGATCAATAGAAAGAGCGAGAAAGTAAAATCCACAAGTATGAGGCACTCAGTGAGGATCGAACTACCTACATAGTAGTAATAACTAATCAGACTAGTTTGTCAATGCGCCCTCACCGTACAACAGGACATCAGTTGGTATATTTTTGGAGATTTATATAACCTTTTCCAATAGTCTTGACAGATTCGTTGATATTAATTTGCACGATATTATTCGAACTGTTGACCTCATCTTTAGTGTTATATTCACGAATTTAGGTCTTCTTTCAGGCGACATTTTTTTCTTACCGTAGATCTTATGAGGCACAATAAGAAATTAACAACAATAATTAATGATAAAATAGAACAATTATAACAACAGACTGTAATAAAAGATATGTGACGGATAGAAGATTCGTTCTTACCGTAGATCTTATTAGGCACAATAAGAGATTAACAACAATAACTAATAAGAAAATAGAACAATTATAACGATAGACTGGAATAAAAGATATGTGACGGATAGAATTCGTTTCTATCATTAAGATCTTATTAGGCACAATATGAGATTAACAACAATAACTAATAAGAAAATAGAACAATTATAACAACAGACTGGAATAAAAGATATGTTACGGATAGAAGATTCGTTCTTACCGTAGATCTTGGTAAACGTAGCAAGAGATTAACAACAATAACTAATAAAGAAAAATAGAACAATTATAACGATAGACTGGAATAAAAGATATGTGACGGATAGAAGATTCGTTCTTACCGTAGATCTTATGAGGCACAATATGAGATTAACAATAACTAATAAGAAAATAAATTAATTATAACGATAGACTGGAATAAAAGATATGTGACGGATAGAAGATTCGTTCTTACCGTAGATCTTATGAGGCACAATATGAGATTAACAACAATAACTAATGAAAATAGAATGAATATAACAACAGACTGGAATAAAAGATATACTTGACCTTGTGAATAGAAGATTCGTTCTTACCGTAGATCTTATTAGGCACAATAAGAGATTAACAACAATAACTAATAAGAAAATAGAACAATTATAACAACAGACTGGATAAAAGATATGTTACGGATAGAAGATTCGTTCTTACCGTAGATCTTATTAGACACAATAAGAGATTAACAACAATAATAATAAGAAAATAGAACAATTATAACGATAGACTGGAATAAAAGATATGTGACGGATAGAAGATTCGTTCTTACCGTAGATCTTATGAGGCACAATATGAGATTAACAACAATAACTAATAAGAAAATAGAACAATTATAACAACAGACTGGAATAAAAGATATGTGACGGATAGAAGATTCCGTTCTTACCGTAGATCTTATTAGGCACAATAAGAGATTAACAACAATAACTAATAAGAAAATAGAACAATTATAACGATAGACTGGAATAAAAGATATGTGACGGATAGGAGATTCGTTCTTACCGTAGATCTTATTAGGCACAATAAGAGATTAACAACAATAACTAATAAGAAAATAGAACAATTATAACAACAGACTGGAATAAAAGATATGTTACGGATGAAGATTCGTTCTTACCGTAGATCTTATTAGGCACAATAGAGATTAACAACAATAACTAATAAGAAAATAGAACAAAGAATTATAACGATAGACTGGAATAAAAGATATGTGACGGATAGAAGATTCGTTCTTACCGTAGATCTTATGAGGCACAATATGAGATTAACAACAATAACTAATAAGAAAATAGAACAATTATAACAACAGACTGGAATAAAAGATATGTTACGGATAGAAGATTCGTTCTTACCGTAGATCTTATTAGGCACAATAAGAGATTAACAACAACAATAACTAATAAGAAAAATAGAACAATTAACGATAGACTGGAATAAAAGATATGTGACGGATAGAAGGTCTAGTTTCTTACCGTAGATCTTATTAGGCACAATAAGAGATTAACAACAATAACTAATAAGAAAATAGAACAATTATAACGATAGACTGGAATAAAAGATATGTGACGGATAGAAGATTCGTTCTTACCGTAGATCTTATTAGGCACAATAAGAGATTAACAGCAATAACTAATAAGAAAATAGAACAATTATAACGATAGACTGGAATAAGATATGTGACGGATAGAGATTCGTTCTTACCGTAGATCTTATTAGGCACAATAAGAGATTAACAACAATAACTAATAAGAAAATAGAACAATTATAACAACAGACTGGAATAAAAAAGATATGTTACGGATAGAAGATTCGTTCTTACCAAATAAAGATCTTATTAGGCACAATAGAGATTAACAACAATAACTAATAAGAAAATATAGAACAATTATAACTATAGACTGGAATAAAAGATATGTGACGGATAGAAGATTCGTTCCTATCGTAGATCTTATTAGGCACAATATGAGATTAACAACAATAACTAATAAGAAAATAGAACAATTATAACAACAGACTGGAATAAAAGATATGTTACGGATAGAAGATTCGTTCTTACCGTAGATCTTATTAGGCACAATAGAGATTAACAATAATAACTAATAAGAAAATAGAACAATTATAACGATAGACTGGAATAAAGATAATGACGGATAGAGAAGATTCGTTCTTACCGTAGATCTTATTAGGCACAATAAGAGATTAACAACAATAACTAATAAGAAAATAGAACAATTATAACGATAGACTGGAATAAAAGATATGTGACGGATAGAAGATTCGTTCTTACCGTAGATCTTATGAGGCACAATATGAGATTAACAACAATAACTAATGAAAATAGAACAATTATAACAACAGACTGGAATAAAAGATATGTGACGGATAGAATTCGTTCTTACCGTAGATCTTATTAGGCACAATAAGGAATTCTTCAACAATAACTAATAAGAAAATAGAACAATTATAACGATAGACTGGAATAAAAGATATGTGACGGATACGAAGATTCGTTCTTGCATGTAGATCTTATGAGGCACAATGAGAGATTAACAACAATAACTAATAAGAAAATAGAACAATTATAACGATAGACTGGAATAAAAGATATGTGACGGATAGGAGATTCGTTCTTACCGTAGATCTTATTAGGCACAATAAGAGATTAACAACAATAACTAATAAGAAAATAGAACAATTATAACAATATACTATCATAAAAGTTATTTGCCGGATAGAAGATTCGTTTTTATCGTAAATGTTAGGAACCTCAACATACGATATTTTCTTCCTTTTTTAAGTCGAGGGTTTTTCACTAAAAGGAAAATCTCTGCCTTTTCTCTTTGACATCTCCAATTTTCATTTTAGGATCTTTCACTATAACTTGAAAAATCTTTATCCTTGTACGCGATTTTAACTGAAACCGCGGATAAAACGAACTCATAGAAATCAAAACAGCGGATAAAGATGGCCGTTTTACTATTAGTATGGTGATTTTCTAAGCGCGGCTCTGATGTAGAACAAGGCCAAAAGTATGGTGACACCCAGTGAGTATCGAACCTACTAGTCAGTAGTAACGATCCTACGAGACAAGCTTGCTAACCACGACGAGGTGCCTCGTTGTACTATTAGTATTGTTCACCATAGTTTATGAATATATTATACAGTGCAGTACGTAATCTGTTCAATGAAAAAACATCAAAGATTAACACTCACGAGTCAGACACTGTATTGAATCTGACTATATCGCCAATACTCAAGAAAATATGGTCACCTTTATACACGTCGCATTGAATATTTTGAGCCTTCAGATTGGTTAACCCTTCTATCGGTGAACTATCAAATGGCTGGCTCACTAGTATACAAGGGTACCCCAAAACTCCAACAAGTATGAGTTGCGAATGAGGCCTGCTAACGATCTCTCTTCGGTAAGTGCTTCTTAAATTTACAATGTTTGTCGAAGCGTAAGAGTTTGAAGTCAGATGGTGAGCGAAACGATTTTGCTGTCTCTCTGTACTAGACGGCCTTTCACTTAATAGCGAATGTCGGAGAAGTAAAAAATGACTTAATGCTATTACAGTGTATTCCTGAAATTCGGCTCATGCTAAAGAAAAGACGTCCTGTACTTAGCAAAAAATGCCTGTAATGAAAATCGTAAAGTGCTAAATCTATTGGGTTGTCTATTACCGAATGTAGTCGCTTGTTGACGAATTGGAGTCGACATTTCCAGCAAGAATATTTCATCCATAAGTAGACCTGCAAAAAAAAAAAAAAAAGAAAAGAAAAGAAAGAAAGAAGGAAAGAAAGAAAGAAAAAGACGTTGTCAAGGTGGCGAGTTTACTTTAAACAAGTGCTCTTTGCAACGTAGCCCTGTTCGTCTTGAAGCTGAGTGTAACGCCTCTGGCTATGCATCAGTAATCCAGTTAATGGACAATACTTATCTCTGGATAAAAGCAAAATGAATAAAAGTGAAATCATGATTGACTGCTTAAGTGAGATAATGGGCTAGTTTAAGTCAGACAGATTCTCCCTCCTCTGTCTCTCTCTCTCTCTCTCTCTCTCTCTCTTTCTGCCCTCTCTTTTTCCGACCTTTCTCTCTCTTTCTGCCCTCTCTTTTTCTGTCCTTTCTCTCCCCTCCCTTTTTCTGCCCTCACCCTTTTTCTGCCCTTACCCTTTTTCTGCCCTCTCTTTTTCTTCCCTGTCTCTCTCTTTCTTTCCTCTCTTTTTCTGTCCTCCCTTTTTCTGTCCTCTCTCTATTTCTGCCCTCTCTTTTTCTTCCCTCTCTCTCTTTCTCTCCTCTCTTTTTCTTCTCTCTCTCTCTTTCTGTCCTCTCTTTTTCTGTCCTCTCTCTCTTTCTCTTCTCTCTTTTTCTGCGCGCTCTCTCTCTCTCTCTCTTCTAAAGTTCAACAAAAGAACTTGCATCTCTCAGGATTTTCATGGTTGATTATGATTCGACAGTAGCTTTTTTTTTTTTTACTTCGATGAAAAGAAGATAAAAAAAAGACTGCTCTCCATTAGCCCTCCTGGATCTGCCTGCTTTAAATTTCTTCTGCTGACACTCGGTGAGGGCTGAAGAATATATCAGCCGAGTCGTTGTTTTACCAACATGAATCAGTTCGTTGGTTGATTGATCGTGTTTATCAACACCTCTATGAGTTTTTAATGTTGAAATATAAATATTTTTAACACAATTTTATAGCTTCAATTACAGATAGATTGTATTGTTGGTCATTTTGCTATAAAATATCTTGCTGATAATTCTAATATAAAAATGTACAGTTATAAAATGTATTACTAGTCATTGTTTCTTTAAATTTTTATTGTTGTAATTTAACCATAAATAGGTATTGTTGGTAATTTTACTATAAAAATAGTCTTATATTTTAATAGGGTTTGGGGTTTTTGTTGAGGGTTCACTATTTACTCATAGCTGGGACCTTAACAGGTGCTACTGTAATATATTATCGCGAACGGCGGATGAAATTGATAGATACATCCGGCCGTATATAAGGTCAACAAAAGTGACAACCGGCTTGAAAGATGATGGGTCTAGCCGAGTGTGATTGACAGATACATCCGACCGTCTAAAATAAAGTCAACAAAGTGACAACAACAAAAAAGCAAAAATGCGTGGATGAAGAGGCCATGTGGGCGATTTAAGACTATATAAAGTTTAGAATTTTGGCTGAAGAAAAAAGACTCCCGCTGGCTTCCGACTCCCGACGGCCGCTTCGTGTGCGCGATCTCTCTCCGGTTGCCCTCTTGCTCCACACAAGCGTCACCGTCGAAGAATAGAAATAAACGATTATATTTTTATATATACGTTTTGCTCGGTTTGTCGCAGATGGAATATACTTCACTACCACCCCGAATTAGGGTAGTCATGGGATCAACAGCAATTAAGAGGGGGTTCTACTCTCCTCAAAACCTTCTAATCTCCCAATCAGAGTTGTTGACGGATGTAGTTTGTCGTCATACCCAGGACTAACAAAGAAGGGTGTTCAAATGTTGAGACAATAATTGGAATGGTAATGACCTTTCGTAGAGACATAAACAATGGATTAAAGATCAATAGTCGAAAACCTGATCGGCTTTGAGACAGACAAAAACCACAGAACCATCTTTGCTACACATACAATCCCAAATCACGTGACTCGTAATGTAAGGTTAGATAAACACTGAGGTCAAGTCAAATCACAAAGTCGGACTATATATTAGTCCATGGTAGATTCTCTCTCCGCCTCTATACGCCACCACACACACACACACACACACACACACACACACACACACACACACACACTCTCTCTCTATCTATCTATCTATCTATCTATCTATCTATCTATCTATCACTTTACATATATCTGTTTACATGGCAGGAAGGTTGCGTTCAAACAAGAAACAGACTGTTGCCGATCATTGTTGAACTCAATATCCATTTTTATATTTACATACGCACTATATCTGATATTGAGCACTTTTAATCATAATACTGGATGTAATAAAACAACGTTTTTTATCATGATTGACAGTTGCTGTCCGTTGCTGTGTGGTTGGCAATGATTGAATTCAGGATCGCCTGCTGGAATATATATTGCTCTGGTAGGGTTTCTTGGCGGAACAAGTATTATATTAAAAACCCGAAACTTGTCATGACTCCAAGGTATAACATCACTGATGAGGCGATCCTGCGCACTAGTACGAGTGTATTCAAGATAGATAGATAGATAGATAGATAGATAGATAAATAGATAGATAGATAGATAGATATGAACAGTCTGAGATAGATAGATAGATAGATAGATAGATAGATAGATAGATGATAGATATGCAGTCTGAGATCTCTAGATAGATAGATAGATAGATAGATAGATAGATAGATAGATAGATGAACAGTCTGAGATAGATAGATAGATAGATAGATAGATAGATAGATAGATAGATAGATAATGAACAGTCTGAGATAGATAGATAGATAGATAGATAGATAGATAGATAGATAGATAGATAGATATGAACAGTCTGAGATCTCGAGATAGATAGATAGATAGATATGAACAATCTGAGATAGATAGATATGAACAGTCTGAGATAGATAGATAGATAGATAGATAGATAGATAGATAGATAGATAGATAGATGAAAAAGTAGAAAGATATATACATAGGAATAAATGAGATAGATAGATAGATAGATAGATAGATAGATAGATAGATAGATAACAAAAACTGCCTTTCTTAAGATCTTGGGCTTTCTTTATTAAGCGCTACAGTCTCCTGCCAAACTCTACTGCCACCATATATGTGCGTATGAATCTGTAATTTTTCTGCAATATTTCCACACACTTTTGACTATTCCTAGTTGTTCCGGGATCCATGAAATATCAACCAGTGGTTCCAAACTCATATGGCTGAGATGAAGTTTTGTAAATTATATCCTGTATCTTTCATAGTATCGCTTTCCTGCAGGCCTTCTAACAAAAAAAATTAATGAAGTGTCTATTCATGAGAGAACATGATATTTCCCCATCGTTACTCTGGGCATAGGTAATGCCTTTAGGTGAATGCTATATATATATACTGAATTGCGTATACTTTTCTTGACTAAGATTTCTCAGATATTCAGTCCGGTAGACGAAAACAAATAAATATACTATTGAATAAACAAACAGAGCCTTTAAGTAATAAAAACTATTCTTTAAAAATTGCTTTGTTTACGTTAGGATAGGAAAACTTGGCTGATATGTATATTTCCAGATTCTGAGATATATTTATGTTTATAGGATACTATTCAACATTGATCACCGACGTACTTCCTGGCCGAGGCTGCCAACTTAAACACGTCGGTTTTAATGGCGGTTTCTCCTGCCAAGACGCGTGTTCAAATCTTGCCGAAAGCGTACAGTTTGTTAATTTTTGGGGTTTTTTTTTAAAGATTTATCTTATATTCCGACGGTAAACGAAAATAGATAAATATACAATTTAATAAATAAAGGAGCGTCTCATAAAATAGAGTTATCCATGGAAAATAATAAAGTTAATCATAATATATATATATATATATATATATATATATATATATATATATATATATATATATATATATATATTGTTTAATTACTTAGTTTTTGGTCATAATAAGGTTAGATCAGTGTATTAAAAAGTGTTCAATACAATTATAATGTAGAACTTTTGAATATTTTCTATTTGTAAACGAGTTAATACGCGACCTAAGTTTCTACCATGAGACGATTTGCAATAACTGATTTTACCGTTTACCGTTTTATTTTTTATTTTTTATTTATTTATTTATTTATTTTTTAGAACGCTCAGGTAACGGTGTGTTTTTTTAACGCTCACGTGGCAGGGAATTTTTGAAATGCGCAATTTTTAAAATTACAAAAGATTATGGCGTTTTCATCCATGATTGTATGAACCTAAGAGGTATTTTTTAGTATGGTTACACTTAGTCATAATTTCCGTTTTTCATTCAACAGTTCACTTTTGTTTGGGAATAGCATAATCTCTAATATATATATATATATATATATATATATATATATATATATATATACATATATATATATATAATTTTTTTACCTAAAATTAATAGTTTACATTGCGACACGGAAATTTTTGTTTCGAGATTTTCATTTGAATATAAGAAACGATACATTTGTTATTTATGGATATGGGAAAACAGAAAAGAATTTGTGTGTGTTCAGTTTAACTAATCAGAATAAAGATCCACTTTATATTTGAAAAAAGATTATATATTTTTGTGGAACACATGATTTCTTCTTTCAATCTTAACAGCAAAAGTGTCAGTCGATCAAAACCCTTGTCTTGACTTCATTTCCGTTTATGTATACATTACTGTTACATGTTTATTATCTTAGTTTTCTCTGTATCTTATCATTTTCTGAAACAAAAAAGAAAGAAAACATTTTATGTTTTTGATCTGACTTAAAGGGACATTTGAGTATTATTATACTATTTTTATTTCAATTTAGAATACATTTCATTCTGATTTGTCATAAAACACTTAATTTGCAAAAATTTTAAATATCTATTTCTTTATCAAAATTTTTAATATTCATGTTATTAAATTTATAAAATATTCTATTCTAATCCAATTTTTCATGTCATGATACAGTATTTTAATATCTATTTAATTATTAAAAAATTGAATGACTTTTTATTGCCAATCACAATACGATGTAAAAGAAACTTTCCATTTCTGTCGTTGAAGCAGTTCAACGTCAATCCGCTTTAACTAGTACGGCACCCAATGTATATGCTTTTGAATCATTCCTAATGCTTTCAAACCTTTCCTCTTCTACCGTTGAAGCATCTGTTTAAACGTGACAAGACGCTGTTCGACGTCTCTCGGCTTCAACTCGTCCGGCACCCAATGTCCTTGCTTTTGAATTATTCCTAATGCTTTCAAACCTTTCCTCTTCTACCTTTGAAGCATCTGTTTAAACGTGACAAGACGCCGTTCGACGTCTTCGGCTTCAAATCGTCCAAGTACCCAATGTCCTTGCTTTTGAATCATTCCTAATGCTTTCAAACCTTTCCTCTTCTGCCGTTGAAGCATTTGTTTAAACGCATAAAGACGCCGTTCGACGTCTCTCGGCTTCAACTCGTACGGCATCCAATGTCCTTGCTTTTGGAATCATTCCTAATGCTTTCAAACCTTTCCTCTTCTGCCGTTGAAGCATTTGTTTAAACGTGACAAGACGCCGTTCGACGTCTCTCGGCTTCAACTCGTACGGCATCCAATGTCCTTGCTTTGAAGCATTCTTAATGTTGCAACCTTTCCTCTTCTGCCGTTGAAGCATCTGTTTAAACGTGACAAGACGCCGTTCTCGACGTCTCTCGGCTTCAAATCGTCCGGCATCCAATGTCCTTGCTTTTGAATCATTCTCGTATCGCTTTCAAACCTTCTCTTCTGCCGTTGAAGCATTTGTTTAAACGTGACAAGACGCCGTTCGACGTCTCTCGGCTTTCAACTCGTACGGCATCCAATGTCCTTGCTTTTTGAATCATTCCTAATGCTTTCAAACCTTTCCTCTTCTGCCGTTGAAGCATCTGTTTAAACGTGACAAGACGCCGTTCGACGTCTCTCGGCTTCAACTCGTACGGCATCCAATGTCCTTGCTTTTGAATCATTCCTACGCTTTCAAACCTTTCCTCTTCTACTGAAGCATCTGTTTAAACGTGACAAGACGCCGGTTCGATGTCTCTTTGCTTCAACTCGTACGGCATCCAATGTCCTTGCTTTTGAATCATTCCTAATGCTTTCAAACCTTTCCTTCTGCCGTTGAAGCATCTGTTTAAACGTGACAAGACGTCATTCGACGTTTTCCTCGCTCAATTCGTACTTGGCATCCAATGTCCTTGCTTTTGAATCATTCCAATGGCTTTCAAACCTTTCCTCTTCTGCCGTTGAAGATCTGTTTAAACGTGACAAGACGCCGTTCACTCATCGTCTGTATTGGCATCATCCAATGTCCTGCTTTTGCATCATTCCTAATGCTTTCAAACCTTTCCTCTTCTACCGTTGAAGCATCTGTTTAAACGTGACAAGACGCCGTTCGACGTCTCTCGGCTTCAAATCGCTATCCAATGTCCTTGCTTTTGAATCATTCCCAATGCTTTCAAACCTTTCCTCCTTCTGGCCGTTGAAGCATCTGTTTAAACGTGACAAGACGTCATTCGGACGTCTCTCGGCTTCAACTCGTACGGCATCCAATGTCCTTGCTTTTGAATCATTCAATGTTTTCAAACCTTTCCTCTTCTGCCCTTAAAGCATCTGTTTAAACGTGACAAGTCGCCGTTCGACGTCTCTCGGCTTCAACTCGTACGGCATCCAATGTCCTTGCTTTTGAATCATTCCTAATGCTTTCAAACCTTTCCTCTTATGCCGTTGAAGCATTTGTTTAAACGTGACAAGACGCCGTTCGACGTCTCTCGGCTTCAACTCGTACGGCATCCAATGTCCTTGCTTTTGAATCATTCCTAATGCTTTCAAACCTTTCCTCTTCTGCCCTTGAAGCATTTGTTTAAACGAGACAAGACGCCGTTCGACGTCTCTCGGCATCAAATCGTCCGGCATCCAATGTCCTTGCTTTTGAATCATTCCTAATGCTTTCAAACCTTTCCTCTTATGCCGTTGAAGCATCTGTTTAAATGTGACAAGAGGCCGTTCGACGTCTCTCGGCTTCAAATCGTCCGGCACCCAATGTCCTTGCTTTTGAAGCATTCCTAATGCTTTCAAACCTTTCCTCTTCTGCCGTTGAAGCATTTGTTTAAACGTGACAAGACGCCGTTCGACGTCTCTCGGCTTCAACTCGTACGGCATCCAATGTCCTTGCTTTTGAATCATTCCTAATGCTTTCAAACCTTTCCTCTTCTGCCCTTGAAGCATCTGTTTAAACGTGACAAGTCGCCGTTCGACGTCTCTCGGCTTCAACTCGTACGGCATCCAATGTCCTTGCTTTTGAATCATTCCTAATGCTTTCAAACCTTTCCTCTTATGCCGTTGAAGCATCTGTTTAAATGTGACAAGACGCCGTTCGACGTCTCTCGGCTTCAAATCGTCCGGCACCCAATGTCCTTGCTTTTGAAGCATTCCTAATGCTTTCAAACCTTTCCTCTTCTGCCGTTGAAGCATTTGTTTAAACGTGACAAGACGCCGTTCGACGTCTCTCGGCTTCAACTCGTACGGCATCCAATGTCCTTGCTTTTGAATCATTCCTAATGCTTTCAAACCTTTCCTCTTCTGCCCTTGAAGCATTTGTTTAAACGAGACAAGACGCCGTTCGACGTCTCTCGGCTTCAAATCGTCCGGCATCCAATGTCCTTGCTTTTGAATCATTCCTAATGCTTTCAAACCTTTCCTCTTCTGCCGTTGAAGCATTTGTTTAAACGTGACAAGACGCCGTTCGACATCTCTCGGCTTCAACTCGTACGGCATCCAATGTCCTTGCTTTTGAATCATTCCTAATGCTTTCAAACCTTTCCTCTTCTGCCCTTGAAGCATTTGTTTAAACGTGACAAGACGCCGTTCGACCTCTCTCAGCTTCAACTCGTACGGCATCCAATGTCCTTGCTTTTGAATCATTCTAATGCTTTCAAACTTTCCTCTTCTGCCGTTGAAGCATTTGTTTAAACGTGACAAGACGCCGTTCGAGCGTCTCTCGGCTTCAACTCGTACGGCATCCAATGTCCTTGCTTTTGAATCATTCCTAATGCTTTCAAACCTTTCCTCTTCTGCCGTTGAAGCATTTGTTTAAACGTGACAAGACGCCGTTCGACGTCTCTCGGCTTCAACTCGTACGGCATCCAATGTCCTTGCTTTTGAATCATTCCTAATGCTTTCAAACGCTTTTCCTCTTCTACCCTTGAAGCATTTGTTTAAACAGAACAAGACGCCGTTCGACGTCTCGGCTTCAAATCGTCCGGCATCCAATGTCCTTTGCTTTTGAATCATTCCTAATGCTTTCAAGCCTTTCCTCTTCTGCCGTTGAAGCATTTGTTTAAACGTGACAGACGCCGTTCGACATCTCTCGGCTTTGCTCATGCAGCATCCAATGTCCTTGCTTTTGAATCATTCCTAATGCTTTCAAACCTTTCCTCTTCTGCCCTTGAAGCATTTGTTTAAACGTGACAAGACGCCGTTCGACCTCTCTCGGCTTCAACTCGTACGGCATCCAATGTCCTTGCTTTTGAATCATTCCTAATGCTTTCAAACCTTTTCCTCTTCTGCCGTTGAAGCATTTGTTTAAACGTGACAAGACGCCGTTCGACGTCTCTCGGCTTCAACTCGTACGGCATCAATATTCGCCTTTTGAATCATTCCTAATGCTTTCAAAACCTTTCCTCTTCTGCCGTTAGAAGCATTTGTTTAAACGTGACAAGACGCCGTTCGACCTCTCTCGGCCAACTCGTACGGCATCCAATGTCCTTGCTTTTGAATCATTCCTAATGCTTTCAAACCTTTCCTCTTCTGCCCTTGAAGCATTTGTTTAAACGTGACAAGACGCCGTTCGACGTCTCTCGGCTTCCAACTCGTACGGCATCCAATGTCCTTGCTTTTGAATCATTCCTAATGCTTTCAAACCTTTCCTCTTCTGCCGTTGAAGCATTTGTTTAAACGTGACAAGACGCGTTCGACGTCTCTCGGCTTCAACTCATGCGGCATCCAATGTCCTTGCTTTTGAATCATTCCTAATGCTTTCAAACCTTTCCTCTTCTGCCGTTGAAGCATTTGTTTAAACGTGACAAGACGCCGTTCGACCTCTCTCGGCTTCAACTCGTACTGCATCCAATGTCCTTGCTTTTGAATCATTCCTAATGCTTTCAAACCTTTCCTCTTCTGCCGTTGAAGCATTTGTTTAAACGTGACAAGACGCCGTTCATGCGTCTCTCGGCTTCAACTCGTACGGCATCCAATGTCCTTGCTTTTGAATCATTCCTAATGCTTTCAAACCTTTCCTCTTCTGCCGTTGAAGCATTTGTTTAAACGTGACAAGACGCCGTTCGACGTCTCTCGGCTTCAACTCGTACGGCATCCAATGTCCTTGCTTTTGAATCATTCCTAATGCTTTCAAACTTCCTCTTCTGCCCTTGAAGCATTTGTTTAAACGTGACAAGACGCCGTTCGACCTCTCTCGGCTTCAGCTCGTACGGCATCCAATGTCCATGCTTTTTGAATCATTCCTAATGCTTTCAAACCTTTCCTCTTCTGCCGTTGAAGCATTTGTTTAAACGTGACAAGACGCCGTTCGACGTCTCTCGGCTTCAACTCGTACGGCATCCAATGTCCTTGCTTTTGAATCATTCCTAGTACTTCAAACCTTTCCTCTTCTGCCGTTGAAGCATTTGTTTAAACGTGACAAGACGCCGTTCGGCGTCTCTCGGCTTCAACTCGTACGGCATCAATGTCCTTGCTTTTGAATCATTCCTAATGCTTTCAAACCTTTCCTCTTCTGCCGTTGAAGCATTTGTTTAAACGTGACAAGACGCCGTTCGACGTCTCTCGGCTTCAACTCGTACGGCATCCAATGTCCTTGCTTTGAATCATTCTAATGCTTTCAAACCTTTCCTCTTCTGCCGTTGAAGCATTTGTTTAAACGTGACAAGACGTTCTAAGGCCTCTCTCGGCTTCAACTCGTGCATCCAATGTCCTTGCTTTTGAATCATTCCTAATGCTTTCAAACCTTTCCTCTTCTGCCGTTGAAGCATTTGTTTAAACGTGACAAGACGCCGTTCGACGTCTCTCGGCTTCAACTCGTACGGCATCCAATGTCCTTGCTTTTGAATCTGTTCCTAATGCTTTCAAACCTTTCCTCTTCTGCCGTTGAAGCATTTGTTTAAACGTGACAAGACGCCGTTCACGACGTCTCTCGGCTTCAACTCGTACGGCATCCAATGTCACTTTTGAATCATTCCTAATGCTTTCAAACCCTTTCCTCTTCTGCCGTTGAAGCATTTGTTTAAACGTGACAAGACGCCGTTCGACGTCTCTCGGCTTCAACTCGTACGGCATCCAATGTCCTTGCTTTTAGATCATTCCTAATGCTTTCAAACCTTTCCTCTTCTGCCGTTGAAGCATTTGTTTAAACGTGACAAGACGCCGTTCGACGTCTCTCGGCTTCAACTCGTACAGCATCCAATGTCCTTGCTGAATCATTCTATTTCTTTCCAAACGCTTTCCTCTTCTGCCGTTGAAGCATTTGTTCCAAACGTGACAAGACGCCGTTCGACCTCTCTCGGCTTCAACTCGTACGGCATCCAATGTCACTTGCTTTTGAATCATTCCTAATGCTTTCAAACCTTTCCTCTTCTGCCGTTGAAGCATTTGTTTAAACGTGACAAGACGCCGTTCGACGTCTCTCGGCTTCAACTCGTACGGCATCCAATGTCCTTGCTTTTGAATCATTCCTAATGCTTTTAAACCTTTCCTCTTCTGCCGTTGAAGCATTTGTTTAAACGTGACAAGACGCCGTTCGACCTCTCTCGGCTTCAACTCGTACGGCATCCAATGTCCTTGCTTTTTGAATCATTCCTAATGCTTTCAAACCTTTCCTCTTCTGCCGTTGAAGCATTTGTTTAAACGTGACAAGACGCCGTTCGACGTCTCTCGGCTTCAACTCGTACGGCATCCAATGTCCTTGCTTTTGAATCATTCCTAATGCTTTCAACCTTTCCTCTTCTACCGTTGAAGCATCTGTTTAAACGTGACAAGACGCCGTTCGACGTCTCCTTCAAATCGTCCAGCACCCAATGTCCTTGCTTTTGAAGCATTCTAATCACTTTCAAAACCTTTCCTCTTCTGCCGTTGAAGCATTTGTTTAAACGTGACAAGGCGCCGTTCGACGTCTCTCGGCTTCAACTCGTACGGCATCCAATGTCCTTACCTTTTGAATCATTCCTAATGCTTTCAAGCCTTTCCTCTTCTGCCGTTGAAGCATTTGTTTAAACGTGACAAGACGCCGTTCGACGTCTCTCGGCTTCAAATCGTCCGGCATCCAGTAATATTGCTTTTGAATCATTTTCTAATGCTTTCAAACCTTTCCTCTTCTGCTGTTGAAGCATTTGTTTAAACGTGACAAGACGCCGTTCGACGTCTCTCGGCTTCAATCGTACGGCATCCAATGTCCTTGCTTTTGAATCATTTTCAATGCTTTCAAACCTTTCCTCTTCTGCCGTTGAAGCATTTGTTAAACGTGACAAGACGCCGTTCGACGTCCTCAGCTTCAACTCGTACGGCATCCAATGTCCTTTGCTTTTGAATCATTCCTAATGCTTTCAAACCTTTCCTCTTCTGCCGTTGAAGCATTTGTTTAAACGTGACAAGACGCCGTTCGACGTCTCTCGGCTTCAACTCGTACGGCGTCCAATGTCCCTTGCTTTTGAATCATTCCTAATGCTTTCAAACCTTTCCTCTTCTGCCGTTGAAGCATTTGTTCGGCGACATTGACAAGACGCCGTTCGACGTCTCTCGGCTTCAACTCGTACATCCAATGTCCTTGAATCATTCCTAATGCTTTCAAACCTTTCCTCTTCTGCCCTTGAAGCATTTGTTTAAACGTGACAAGAACGCCGTTCGACCTCTCTCGGCTTCAACTCGTACGGCATCCAATGTCCTTGCTTTTGAATCATTCCTAATGCTTTCAAACCTTTCCTCTTCTGCCGTTGAAGCATTTGTTTAAACGTGACAAGACGCCGTTCGACGTCTCTCGGCTTCAACTCGTACGGCATCCAATGTCCTTGCTTTTGAATCATTCTAATGCTTTCAAACCTTTCCTCTTCTGCCGTTGAAGCATTTGTTTAAACGTGACAAGACGCCGTTCGACCTCTCTCGGCTTCAACTCGTACGGCATCCAATGTCCTTGCTTTTGAATCGTTTCTAATGCTTTCAAACCTTTCCTCTTCTGCCGTTGAAGCGTTTGTTTAAACGTGACAAGACGCCGTTCAACGTCTCGGCTTCAACTCGTACGGCATCCAATGTCCTTGCTTTGAATCATTCCTAATGCTTTCAAGCCTTTCCTCTTCTGCCGTTGAAGCATTTGTTTAAGCAGCGACAAGACTGCGTTCGACGTCTCTCGGCTTCAAATCGTCCGGCATCCAATGTCCCTTGCTTTTGAATCATTCCTAATGCTTTCAAACCTTTCCTCTTCTGCCGTTGAAGCATCTGTTTAAACGTGACAAGTCGCCGTTCGACGTCTCTCGGCTTCAACTCGTACGGCATCCAATGTCCTTGCTGTTGAATCATTCCTAATGCTTTCAAACCTTTCCTCTTCTACCGTTGAAGCATCTGTTTAAACGTGACAAGACGCCGTTCGACGTCTCTCGGCTTCAAATCGTCCGGCACCCAATGTCCTTGCTTTTGAAGCATTCCTACGTTTTCAAACCTTTCCTCTTCTGCCGTTGAAGCATTTGTTTAAACGTGACAAGACGCCGTTCGACGTCTCTCGGCTTCAACTCGTACGGCATCCAATGTCCTTGCTTTTGAATCATTCCTAATGCTTTCAAACCTTTCCTCTTCTTGCCGTTGAAGCATTTGTTTAAACGTGACAAGACGCCGTTCGACGTGCTCCTCGGCTTCAACTCGTACGGCATCCAATGTCCTTGCTTTTGAATCATTCCTAATGCTTTCAACCTTTCCTCTCCTGCCGTTGAAGCATTTGTTTAAACGTGACAAGACGCCGTTCGACGTCTCTCGGCTTCAACTCTGCATGGTATCCAATGTCCTTGCTTTTGAATCATTCCTAATGCTTTCAAACCTTTCTCTGCCGTTGAAGCATTTGTTTAAATCGTGACAAGACGCCGTTCGACGTCTCTCGGCTTCAACTCGTACGTGCATCCAATGTCCTTGCTTTTGAATCATTCCTAATGCTTTCAAACCTTTCCTCTTCTGCCGTTGAAGCATTTGTTTAAACGTGACAAGACGCCGTTCGACGTCTCTCGGCTTCAACTCGTACGGCATCCAATGTCCTTGCTTTTGAATCATTCCTAATGCTTTCAAACCTTCTCTCTTCTGCCGTTGAAGCATTTGTTTAAACGTGACAAGACGCCGTTCGACGTCTCTCGGCTTCAACTCGTACGGCATCCAATGTCCTTGCTTTTGAATCATTCCTAATGCTTTCAAACCTTTCCTCTTCTGCCGTTGAAGCATTTGTTTAAACGTGACAAGACGCCGTTCGACGTCTCTGCTTCAAATCGTCCGGCATCCAATGTCCTTGCTTTTGAATCATTCCTAATGCTTTCAAACCTTTCCTCTTCTGCCGTTGAAGCATTTGTTTAAACGTGACAAGATCGCCGTTCGGACATCTCTCGGCTTCAACTCGTACGGCATCCAATGTCCTTGCTTTTGAATCATTCCTAATGCTTTCAAACCTTTCCTTTCTTGCCCTTGAAGCATTTGTTTAAACGTGACAAGACGCCGTTCGACCTCTCTCGGCTTAACCCGTACGGCAATTCAACGTCCTTGCTTTTGAATCATTCCAATGCTTTCCAAACCTTTCCTCTTCTGCCGTTGAAGCATTCGTTTAAACGTGACAAGACGTTGTTCGACGTCTCTCGGCTTCAACTCGTACGGCATCCAATGTCCTTGCTTTTGAATCATTCCTAATGCTTTCAAACCTTTCCTCTTCTGCCGTTGTATTTGTTTAAACGTGACAAGACGCCGTTCGACGTCTCTCGGTTTCAACTCGTACGGCATCCAATGTCCTTGCTTTTGAATCATTCCTAATGCTTTCAAACCTTTCCTCTTCTGCCGTTGAAGCATTTGTTTAAACGTGACAAGACGCCGTTCGACGTCTCTCGGCTTCAACTCGTACGGCATCCAATGTCCTTGCTTTTGAATCATTCCTAATGCTTTCAAACCTTTCCTCTTCTGCCCTTGAAGCATTTGTTTAAACGTGACAAGACGCCGTTCGACCTCTCTCGGCTTCAACTCGTACGGCATCCAATGTCCTTGCTTTTGAATCATTCCTAATGCTTTCAAACCTTTCCTTCTTCTGCTGTTGAAGCATCTGTTTAAACGTGACAAGACGCCGTTCGACGTCTCTCGGCTTCAACTCGTACGGCACCCAATGTCCTTGCTTTTGATTCATTCCTAATGCTTTCAAACGTTTTGAAACTGTTTTGTGATCAACTCTCAATGATTCTGCAAGTTTAGCATGAGTCTTCATGAAGTAATGCCTCTAATTCTTCGGCTTCAAATTTTTTTTCTGTGCACCAGAGCGTTCTTTAACTTCGACATAAAATCAATTATTTTTGAAGAGTCTAAACCAATCCCTGCATGTTGTTTCCGACAGAGCATGGTCGCCGTAAATCTCAACAAGAATTCTGTGTGCTTCAGCTCCAGCTCTCCCTATGTACATCCTAAGTATGCCTATCACCCTCCTTCTGACATTTCCTATACCCAATCCCTCTATGTAATCCCCTGCGCTATAGTGGCAGTGGAATGCCTTGCTTGGGGTGACACGATTAAAAAAAATTTTTTCTTTTGAATAATGTAGTGCAGTAAAATTCCACGGAAGTCGACCTTTTGGGCATGAAATTCGACATGTTTAACACTATGAAAAACAAAGTTGTTTAAACTTCGGCGAAATGACATGTACAGAATTTTAAGCTTGCTTATATATATATAATGAGTTTATCCATCGTCTTCAACGTTCGAGGGTTCAACAATTCGATCGTCTTGTCGGATAAGGATGAGCACGGAACATGTATAGATAAAAATATATACTTATATTTTCATTCTTCGTTGTTGAAGGTTATGTGAAGGAGAATGTAGCCAGAGATAATCACGCACATACAAGGGAGTTTTCGGGAGTCGTTGACTAGCGGGTATTGTCTTCTCTTCTCTTCTCTTTTTTTCTACGTTCTCTCTGTGTTCCCTCTGTGATGTCATTTAGGCCAGAAAAACTTATATAGCCTGAAATTTCACGCATTCTTACCTTCTCGGATTTTCACCTAATTGTCTCATCTATGGCCAGGCACATCTATCAATCATCTTCGCTGGCTATTGCTTTTCAGGCTGGCTGCCTTTGATGTCAATCACACTTTTGCATATTACTTTCCTTTGATATTAATCATACTTTTGTCGGTCCTGTTTCTGTTTTCTTCCTTTGATGATGATCATACTTTTGTTGGTCATTGCTTTTGGTGTCAATATTTCTGTTGGGTCACAGAAAAATATTACATTGTAACTCCAGTCTGTCCTACTACTTGAGGAGAGAAGAGGTGGATTCATGCCTTTCCCAAAGAGATTTACGGATATGTGAATATAACGATCTTCATGGGTTCATCTTTTTGTTCAACTGATAATTAATTTGTCAGACAAATTACCAAAATTTGTCGAAGCTTCGTTTAGTCTGGCAAATCGTACCACAAAATACCCGGTGGAGATCGGGCTGACTACACCAACGAGTGGTTTAGCGAGTTTTCTTTGTTAACTATAACGTGTCTATATTCAGCACCCATGTTTCAGCTGTTCAGAATCAGTGTAAACATTACCCTCGTTTAGGCTCACCGGCCTTACTTGATTTCAGTTTAATCGCTGAGATAATTTTTAAAAAGATGAAAATTTTAATATAATAAATCATTACAAAAAGATCTCCAATTTTATTTTGCCTGCAAAGGTGAAATTCCATAAATTGAGATTAGAAACTGCTTAGAAATTTCCTTTCTTTTCGTTCCTTTATGTCTTCCCAGTAACTTTTGTGTTAATTGTTATTAATTTCTTTTGACTGTTATATTTTAAGATGAAATTCTGTCATGCATATTGGATAAGAGTAGAGTTTATTCTGAGCCTCGTAAAAAGAACGAGGCTGGAATTCACATAGTCGTCCTATTTTAAAGAATAATTGCGGCAATGTTTTTTGTTTAATTTTACAATTTTTACACTGTTTGACACCTAGCAAACTTAAGAATAAAATTTAAAATTAAGAATACTAGAAAAAACTCAATAAAAATTCATCAAATTTTCCTTGCCTGTTATATTTCGCACTCCTTCTCTCTCAATATATATATATATATATATATATATATATATATATATATATTGTTCTGCATTTTGGTAATTTGTGGCGCTCGATGTTTATCCAGTAAATTATGTAAGGCATTGGGGTATCTGGTCTGTGTCTTGGTTGGCCGTAAATCTTATAGCTATCTGTGGGTGGTATTCCATCAGTTTCGCCTATGCTTGTTTTTAAATAGAAAACGCGTTGCTCTTTCAAAGCAACGCATCTGGACACAATTTCCACTTAATATATGCCAGTCTAATCAGCAGAAAAAAGGATTTACTACGATTATATATATATATATATATATATATATATATATATATATATATATATATATATATAATTCTGTCATTCATCCTTCCCTCACTTATCATTCACTCTTTCTTTTCCTATATTACACTGTCTTATCCAAATCTCTTTTATAATTCTTTCTGTTTCTCATTATCGCTATATATATATATATATATATATATATATATATATATATTGTATCAGATAATTTTCTAAACATATATTGTTAAATACAACAGACAATGAATGTCTATTATGTTTAATCATGAGCTGTTCTAAAGATCGTATTCGGCTTTAATTTCAGGTGAAAATCAAGACAAAAATTGTCCAACATTTGGATATCTTTTTATTATGCTGGTTCTAAACTTTCGGCTCACATGAGCCATCTTCAGAGAGGTTACAGGAACGGTAACATAAAGATGCCCACTAAAGATGATTTTTATCTAGTGTTAACATAAAACATTGCTAAGCAACGATATCAGTCACCGAATAGCAGACGCAGTTCATAAATTAAATAATAATGTGGTTCTATGACGTCACACTGCGTGAGAGATGAAAAAGTTAACAGAACCATATGTCTAAATGCAATGGAATGTGTTGTGACGAAACTGAAATGTGATTTTATTAAGTGTGGGTTGTTTTAATTTAATGTACATGACCTCTAATATCTGAAGGTTCTTTTTACTGTGTTTATGAGTGAGTATTATTGTGTTATCGACTAAAATCTGGACAGATTTTGGTCGATAACACAATAATATAAATATAACACAATAATATGTATATATATATATATATATATATATATATATATATATAAATCATCCATATACAAGCCTGTTTTGCTGTATCACAGCTCATCAGTGTGGCTAGACACATCCACTTGCTTTTGGCCGGGATCGAAACTCGACTGATTTGGTGTCAGTTGGAGTCACTACCCCCTAAGCCATGAGCGCATGGAATCAGAGGAGGGAAATCTTAATGTGTTGTATATAAGCAGTGTATACACACGCCAGTTACCGAATGAATTCAACTCATTTCTTAAGAGTAACGCATATATAGCAGAAGTGGAAACTGTTTTAAAAAAATTTCTTCTCTAGAGAGCTCAATCTTAATGATATATATATATATATATATATATATATATATAGGGTGGCGTATAAAATTAAATAATGTCATAGTTTTATTGCATTTTTTATTTTACTATTGGGAGCAAATTTTCGGAAAAAGAGGACAATTTTTTTTTTTTCATATCACCCCGAGCAAGGCGGAAACGCCACTGATGTGCAGGGGGCTACGTAAAAGTGAATAGATTGGAAAAAAGAAAGCCGGAAACCACATCCTGAACAGGGAACAAGGGATGAGCCTCTATACCTGTACAATAGACGTGGGTGGAGTGTGAACCGGGCGATAGTTTAGTCTATCTACTCCAATTGAGAAAAAAAAATGAAAAAGAAAAAAAAAAGAAAAGTGAAAAGATTGGAAAAGAGAAAGCCGGAAACCACATCCTGAACAGGGAACAAGGGATGAGCCTCTTAACCTGTACAATAGACGTGGGTGGAAAATGGTTGAAAAAAAAAATTATATTATTTTTCAAACGTGTTAGAAAGGATTAGAATTTTTTTTTAAATAATTAAATAATACTTTGATCTTTTTGACGAGAAAAGTTCGTTTTTATGAAGTTTGGGACCTTTTTTCTTTATACTATGCTGTTTTTCCAACGATTTCGTAAATGTTTTTATTTTTTTAAGAAAACATGGATTAACCCCGTATCAGGGATACATATATTTCTAAAAGTATTTCTTCCTTAACTAAAATGTATATTTCTCCCCGGAGACAGCCCAGCCGTAAATATGACAGTTCTCCTAGAAATGTATGAATAACACACATCTCCTAACCTCTAACCTATATTTTAAATTTTTAAAGTTGACTTCATTCTGATTAAATAAATTAGATACGCTCATAAGATCTAAAGTTTCTGTCTTCCCCGCTTCCAAATTAACTTTTTAATAAGCAAATGTATTGTTTTTTATTTTCAACTGTCGATCGTTTATACCAAAGACACTGAACATTGCCTAATGACAAGATAAAAACTTTAAATCTCGAAACATAGAACTTTCAGTGAGCAATGTAAATTATTTTTAATAGAAAATAATTTTATATATATATATATATATATATATATATATATATATATATAAACATGCGGTGCAGATATAGAAAATTCAAAGGAGTATCCTGTACATAAAGTGATAGGATAACTCACTAGGAGAGCTCTAAATATATATGTATATAAATACATATAGAGCAAATATATGTAAAAATGAAGACAGGCACTTAATTCCATGGTTAAGCGGATGTATAGACCTATTTCAGGCGAACCATCATCAGCTTCCGTCTTTATTGTAGAGATTCGTGTAAAATCTTCTGATGCTTAACCATGGAATAACGTGTTTGTCTTCATTTTTAAATATATATTTGTTAAATTGCTCTTCTTATCAATTGTCTGACCTAGAATTTGCTGTTCTTGCTCATTATTTTTGTTCCACCTTAGTCAGTTAAGTGCTATACATGATGCATGCTTAGGCGATCATGTCTCGAAAGAGACATGTTCCACCTACTATGCTCAATAAGGAAAAGATATTTTCCTAGTTTGAGGTGTTATTTTTGTCCCTGTTTCCTCAGATGCTTTTGGTAATCTTAGAGCCAAATTAAATAATTTTACTCTCTTGTTTTCTAGTACACCTGTGGCTATCTTTGAGTCAAACTGAGCGCAGACGTGTTATCAGATCTCTGAAGCAAACCGTGAATTGGTAATTTCTAAACCTGATAAGGGGGGGGGTGTAGTCTTAATAAACTACACTGATTATGTTAATAAGATGTTATTAATTTTAATGGAGACATCAACATTTGTAAAATTAAGTCTTGATGCAACCGCTTCAATAGAGATAAAATTCCAGAAAAAAACTATTGAAGTGGGTAAAACGTGGGATTCTTTCTACTGACAATCTGATGAAATTAGACCGTCTGGCTCAATTAGATCTCTCTTTTATGGGGTTCCAAAAATACATAAAGAAGACCCATATTATCAATTTAATTGCTCTGAGATATTTTTTCATTCTCATACTCCAAAAGAAAATGATGAATAAATACGAAATATACGAGAACGAATACCGGATGGCAAAAAAGAAAAAAATGTAGCAATAAACACGCTTCCAATGAAAGCAGATAGATATAACACCAAGTCGTAAAGACGCCCACTATCACTCTAACAGAGGTGCGAAAATGCCAAATCATGCTATCGGTCAACGTGCACAAATATAAATCATAAATGAAAGCAAAAAGATATCATCAGATCGTAAAACGGCGCCCACTATCACTTTAACAAAGAAGCGAAAAAGCCAAGTCCTACTATTGGTCAAATGGCTTGCAAAAGCACTGTAAACTAGTACAGCTCATTTACCATAAAGGTTCATTTTCCTTTGTTGAGCTTCTGGAAAGTTTGTGTTCATGTGATGTGTGTTTCTTATTTACTTGTGTTCCTCTCGTGGAAACAATTAATATTTGCTGTGATTTTCATTATCGTAGTTTTATGTCTCCTCCAAATGTCCCTGAAGTAATTTTTGTGGAATTAATGAAGTTTGCCACCTCATCTGTCTAATTTAATTTCGACAATATGGTGTATCATCAGATGGACGGTGCAGCCATCGGTTCCAGTTTGGGTCCTGCTTTGGCGAATATATTTGTTGGGTTTTATGAGAAGAAATTATTTTATGATCTATTTTGTCCTTTAGTGTATCGTCGCTATGGCTTTTACGTTGTTCCCACATAAAAAGTAAATTACTAAATGAAAGAACGGAAATGTGTGTAATTTTTTTTTAATCATTTCACCCCAAGCAAGGCATTCCACTACCACTAATTGCGCAGGGGGTTACATAGGGGAAGGTGATGAGAAAGAGTGACAGATTATAGGGAGTGTCAGGAAGTGACTAAAAGAAGAATGACTGTGGTCATAAAGTGAGGGATCAGTTTATATATTGATTTGAATGTAGAATTGATCCCCCACTTTGTGTATCTGCATTATAACAGTATATTTTTTATATAATCATTTCAACCCAAGCAAGGCATTCCACTGCCACTACTGCGCAGGGGAAAAGGGTGAGAAAGAGTGGTTAGATATAGGCAATGTCAGAAGGAGGGTGATAGACGGGTAAGGATACCGAGGGTGAAGGTTTGGTAGATGGGAAGAGTGTTTGAGAGAATGGATGCGAGTTAGTGTGTTAGGAGGTGTCTATTGACCTTACATTTACACGCCTGGAGATTGTAGCTGTCGGGGAAGCAAGTATGTGGAAGGGAATTCCACAGGCGGCAAGTGCGAGAAAAGATGCGTAATAGTGTTGTTTACGTTTGTGAAAAAACAACTGTCTGTCTAGGTGTTCGTTAGACGGTAACGTTAGTTCATATATGTGTATATGTGTGTGCGTGCGTGAGGAATATCTGTATACGTCATTTCTGTGTAGGTCCGTGAAATGTGGCGATGAACTGTAACAAGATGTTGCAATAATTTGTATTTCATTGGATTTTTATATTCATGTATATGCGGTTGTGTGTATGAATATTGTCTGCTGTCATCACCACCGTATGGGTCAATAGGACGAATCTAGGCTTGATAAACTTGTTTAACTTTTTTTAATTTTAATTAATGTATTTATTGTACATTTTTTAAGATAGATTTATAATATTTCATTTTTTTATGTCTTAGACATAAGTTAGATTAATGAAAAAGTGATCTGTAGAAAGATGGTGAAGGAATGTAACGCCTTAAGTGTGTGTTTATAATTGGTAATAATGCTGTTATGTTTTCAAAATATTTTCTCTTTAAAAGGTTATGTTCTTTTTTAATTAGGCTGGCATTAGTTAAATCAAAGTTATGTCCAACAACATTTCGATGTAAAACTTCTGTCTAAATGCAAGTCTCTCTTGTGTTCGTAGATGCTGGTTGTTAGGTCACGTAATGTCTCTACCGTGGTGCAGTGGATATCAACTCGGAACTACAAATCGGGAAGTTGCATTCACTTATGCACAAATACCCTTGGAAAAGGTATTAATCCGTCTCTTCCCTCCAGTTATGGGTTTAATAATAGGACAGAAAACAATGGCAACCTACTGCGGGATGATCTTCTTCCCAGTCAATCATGTCTCAAAAGAGACATGATCGCCCAAGTGTGTATCACGTATGGCACTTAACTGACTGAATGTCTCCACTACGTACACTTTTTCAGATAAATTCCGCCATTTGAAATGCCGTTTGGTTGATTTTTCTCCCTGATTATATCATCGATTGTCTTGAAAATGATCCTAGCGTAAGGGACGTCCTAATTTGTTGACGAGTTTAGTTGAAGGATTGTTGGAGGGCAGGATTATGAAATTTGTGTAATTTTTATTAAAAACATCCGTTTTTTTACTTTGAGGATTTTGTAAGCTTGTTTTTTAACGTTGGGGATGAAATGGTGTGGGTAGTGGAGAAGGTTGAATATTTTCTTCACAAACATAAACATAATATTGTTTCTTATTTGTTCTTTATTTTATCACCTTGTCGGTTTCCGATCCCTATATTCAACTCATATATATATATATATATAACATGTAGGTAAAACCCCAAGGAAGATCTTATCAGATAATAATGCTGCTTGTTCCTTCTTTAGTTAGTTACTTAGTTCCTCTGTCCGTTACGCCACTTACTCTCTGCACGAGCTTTTCCTTCTCCTCTATCTTTCCTCAGCCTTTCTCTCACCTTTGCCAAATGGAAGGGTAGTAAAGAGTGAGAGAGTAGAAGGATAGAGAGCCTATAGCATTACCGTAGCAGTAGCAGCTTAAGCTGGTGGTTGTAGCAGTAATGGTGTGTAAGTATATGTGTGTGTACTGTACAATATAGTAAAAATAGGTAGGTTTGTTGTCGTATTCCGCGACCTATAACGAAATTTCTGGCCTCTACACCCTTGGCCATTACTCAATTGGTCTTTTCTGTTTACAATGGACACAGGAGCCATGATTTATCAGTAATAAAAAAACATTTTCTCTTTCAAAATCTCTCACAAAATAGCGTACAGTATTTTGGTTATGGTCTGTGCATACGCCGCTTAATATAAGATTACAGTAAAGTAGCTTCTATGGACATTACGTTTATAGATATTTTAATAAAATTACACACTGTGTTATCGTTATTTTATTATCCAATGCCTTTATATTTGAAGACATTTTATTATCCAATACGTTTATGTTTGGAGACGTTACTACCATTTGTAGTATGACAAAGTAAAATTTTTTCAGAAAATTATAATTATCCTTCCGTGGAAATTCCACGGGTTCCGCTAGTAAATATTAATATTATTAATATTAAAACTGATCCAGCCAGAGGGATCGATGTAAATAGAATTATTTATTTACAGAGCCAAGTATGCATATTTAGCAGAAATGATCATACGAACACGTGATTTTCGAAGTTTCATTTGTAATATATATATATATATATATATATATATATATATATATCCACTACAAATCGTACATATGTTTCGACATTGAAACTACAATTCCTGTCCACACCACCTGATGAGACATTTTAGTTTCAATGTCGAAACAAATGTGCGATTTGTAGTGTATATCTAGAAAAAAAATTCATTGCGTTCACTTACGCGCAAATACCCTTGGGAAAGGTATTAATCCGTCTCTTCCTTCCAGTTATGGGTTAAATAACATGACAGATTGGGTTCTATAGTCTTGGTTGGTAACCAGTCTACCGCAGAAAGCAATGGCAACCTACTGCGGGATAATGTTCTGCCCAGTCAGTCATGTCTCTTTCGAGACATGATCGCCCAAGCGTGTATCACGTATGGCACTTAACTGACTGACTGATTCACAGCTCTATATATTATATATCGAGCAAAGTTTTAAATTAATGTTTTAGATGTTTTAAATAATTTTTTTTTGTTTCCTATTCACTCGGACATATATATATATATATATTAGTCATCCACATACAAGCCCGTTTCGCTGTATGACAGCTCATCAGTGTGGCTAGACATATCCACTTGCTTCTGGCTGGGATCGAAACTCGACCATATATATATATATATATATATATATATATATATATATGCTTTCTCTCTCTTCCACCCTCTTACTATTTATTTCCCTTATCCTCTCATATTTAACCTTCTCTCATTCTCAAATTTTAATCCGTCTAGTTTTGATTTATTAATTTCAACAATCACTCCGTTTGTACTTTCCAAAAATTATGAAGACATTTAACAATTAAGTCTATTTTAAACTCAAATTTATTTAAATTAAATTTATAATGTTAAAACCTTTAATTTTCTCTAACCCTTTATTCCTAACATTTTTAATTATTTTATTTTTCTCCTTCATTTTTTCCTTCATTCTCGTCTTTTGTTTTTCTTCTTCATTCATCCTTGATCTTCATTTTATATTTATTATTCTTGTTTTTCTTTTTTCTTTCTTTTTGTCTACTTCTTTTTTCTCTTTCTCTTTATTTCCATTGAACTTTTCTTCCTTTTTTTTTTGTTTCTCTTCTTTTCTTGATGTTCCTTTTAATTTTTTCTTTTTCTGTCTTCTATTATTTGCTTGTTCTTTCTTTTTTCTTCTCTTTCTCCTTTACTTTTCTGCTTTTCTTTTTTATTCTTTCTTTCTATAATTTCGTATTTCTTGATTCTCCTCTTTCATTCATTGTTTACTTTTTCTTTCTTCCTTCCATCTCCTTCGTTTATTTTTCATTCATTTATCATTATTCTTATTTTAATTTCTTCTTCTTCTTCTTCTTCTTCTTCTTCTTCTTCTTCTTCTTCTTCTTCTTTATTTTTTACTGTGTTTCATTCAATTAATCCTTAATCCATTCATTATGCGCGGCCAACGAGCTTTAGTTTTTAGAAATTCAAATTTCAATATGAATCTTACAGAAATTTATTTTAAAAAATTAACTATTTCATGTAATTGGCAACCTTGAAAACTAGCAGAGGTCATGGCTTCAGCCCAAAACAAGTTCTAAAGAAATGACACTCTAATCACTGGTTTTGACGTATCTTGATGTAATGGAGCAACAGTTTATCTATTTATTGGGATTCAAGTCTAAAAGGAAAAAGATAATTTGACAGGAATACAACTGAAACATCATCAGATGTAAAGAAGTCGTTCAGAACAATAACGGAAAATTTCAAGAGAGATTTTGGAAATTTATCTATCTTAGGAATTTATGAATTGGAAATTAAATACAGAGAATATATACTGAACACTTGTAGAAATTGAAGTAAGATTAAAAGTTAAATCAATTAAGAAAACATACACACATAAATAGATAGATAGATAGATAGATAGATAGATAGATAGATAGATAGATATGAACAGTCTGAGATAGATAGATAGATAGATAGATAGATAGATAGATAGATAGATAGATAGATAGATAGATAGATACTGAAAAGTTGATAGATAGATAGATAGATAGATAGATAGATATGAACAGTCTGAGATAGATAGATAGATAGATAGATAGATAGATAGATAGATAGATAGAAAATTAGATACTGAAAATTGTAGATAGATAGATAGATAGATAGATAGATAGATAGATAGATAGATAGATAGATACTGAAAAGTTGTGAGATAGATAGATAGATAGATAGATAGATAGATAGATAGATAGATAGATAGATACTGAAAAGTTGTGAGATAGATAGATAGATAGATAGATAGATAGATAGATAGATAGATAGATAGATAGATAGATAGATAGTGAAAAGTTGATAGATAGATAGATAGATAGATAGATAGATACTGAAAAGTTGTGAGATAGATAGATAGATATATAGATAGATAGATAGATAGATAGATAGATAGATAGAAAAGTTGTAGATAGATAGATAGATAGATAGATAGATAGATAGATAGATAGATAGATAGATACTGAAAAGTTGTGAGATAGATAGATAGATAGATAGATAGATAGATAGATAGATAGATAGATACTGAAAAGTTGTGAGATAGATAGATAGATAGATAGATAGATAGATAGATAGATAGATAGATAGATAGATAGATAGATAGATAGATAGGCAGCAATATTTCTTTTAATCATTTTCGTTTAATTTGTTAGACAAGCAAAATCTCAATAAGAATGCGGTTTATTTGTTTATATATTTTATTTCATACTCTCATTAAATTTCTCATAAAACATGATAATTATATCATTTTTATTTCAAGATTGCTTCTCCTGTGACGGATTATATTTTATTTAATGTTGGTTCTTTATATTGCATTAGGAATACAATATAAAGTTGAATAAGTTCTCGCTGATTTTTCAAGAAATATGTTTTATTTACAAAACTTAGAAATAGACATGACACTGAAAGTATTGTCCATCGCTTGCCACTACTTTTTTCCATCTTTCTGGCAGCATTTACATTCCATGCCAAAAAAACGACACGTCTTTTGAGGCTAACTACGTGTCGACCCATTTTTGGCATATCCATATACCATGGATATGTGATAACCCGACGGAGCAATGTTTGGTGAATGTGGCAAGTGGAGTAGGATTTCCCATTTAACCCTCTAGGGCCATTCGTATCATATTAGTGCGGGATCTGTTTATTACTTCATAACAATATAGAACTGATCCCCCACTTTATGCCCAGTAGAAGCCTTAACCCTCTAGGGCCATTCGTATCATATTTGATACAGTATGAAAACAAGCCTTGAAATAAATATTTTCCTGAAAAATTTTTTAAGAGAAATATTTTATAAATTTCAAATGAAAGCAGTACTGACTGCTCAGTCAATGAATACTAAATGTTTCCTTATAGGGAAATACCAAATGTTTCCTTATAGGGAAATACTGTATCAAATATGATACGAATGGCCCTAGAGGGTTAAGTGTATCCAAGTAGATTTTCACCCATTTTGCAACGTATGGCTTAGCGTTGTCATGTTGCAAAATTACTTTGACGTGTCTCTGCTCGTATAGCGGCAGTGTTATTTTTTCTTCAATTCTCGTCTCAAACACATCAACTGCAGTCGACGGCGATTTCCTGTGATGGTTTCGGTCGGTTTGAACAGCTCATAACAAACTACACCCGGCTGATCGCATCAAATGCAGAGTAAAGCTTCAAACCAAGCATATTCAGTTTTGCCGCCGATATTGATGCATAGCCGGTCTTACTTCACGATGTTCTACGCTTAGGGTTATCGTAGTGTATCCACTTTTCATCGCCGGTTACGATACGATGCAAAAACACTTTCTTTTTCTGACATTTGAAGTGTCGAAAAAAAATAGCTACTTTTGTAGTGATATTATAACATATCCATGCTATAATTTCTGAATATATATATATATATATATATATATATATATATATATATATATATATATTGTTTTAAAAGGATCATTTTTATTAAGACAGATACAAAAGTATCTTGAAAAGAGAAGAATAAAAACAAGAGGAGGATTTTTTTAAGATGCCTTTTCTGCCAACAATCTAGTGTCGTGTACGGTGTTAGAGTTTATAAAGATGTAAAAGACAACAATCCTAAGTTCTACATTGGAGCGACTCATGACATTTTTAAAAAAAGATTTTACAACCATAACAGTTCTTTTAAGCACATAAAATATAGCCACAACACTGCCTTAGTAGTGTTGTGGCTATATGTATGGCATCTAAAAAATACGACAAATAAAGACCCAATTCTAAAATGGGAAATAATTAAAAAACTGCCCTAAATATAAAGTGGGGAGTAAGTTTTGCCAACTTTGTGGTGAAGAAAAATTAGCGATAGCTTTATTTGAGCCATCCCATAATTTACTAAATTTTAAAACAGAAATACTTAATAAATCCATTCATTTCAAAAATCATTTACTTTAATTTTTACTATTGTTTTTTTTTTTTTTACTGTTGTCTTCAATAAAGGTTGTTTTACCCTTGTTTTTAATTTGGTATCATCTTATCTGTCTATTTATTTGCTGTTTTTGTCTAATTTGGTAGCCATTGTCCTGACGATCCGGCGAGTGAAACCGCGGTCGACTTTTGGCTCATTTTTAGATTTAGTTTGTATTTTTGCTCTACTTTCGTACATTCGTATCGAGCTCTTTTTTGTTAAGGTTTTCGTCTTGGGTTTTTTTTCTTTCGAACACAGCTTTTGCTTTGTTTGTTTCTTTTTAATATTCCCCTTTACTCATTTGGTGTTACTATTTGGATTTGACGACTTAATTTTGTTAACGGTAGAACTTTTTGATTTTAGTCATTAGTGATACTGTTTTCTTTGTACGTTTTACTATAATAATAATAATAATTATATATATATATATATATATATATATATATATATATATATATATGCTCAACCAAAGACACCTTTAATACCAGGTGGTTTAATCACAGGTCAACATTAAAAATAAAACAATTAAAACACTGTACAAAATTGGCTAGCCACGTGTGGAAATTAAAATCAAAATATGGAAAAGACCCAGACATAACATGGAGTATAGTTAAAACAGCAAAGCCTTACAACGGTGGCAAAATATGTAGACGAAAAAGTTAGAAATCATGCTATTCCCAAACAAAAACGAACTGTTAAATGACGGAAAATTATTACTAAATGCATCCACACTAAGAAATATCTCTTAAGTTCATACAATTCGTATTAGTTTTAAAAATTAATTCAAAAATTCCCTGCCACGTAAGAGTTAAAATAAAACACCGTTACAAGAGTGTTCGTAAAAAGAAAAACCATAAACGGTAAAATCAGTTATTAAAAATCGCCTGAAAAATCTCCTAGGTAGTGTAATAACTCGTTTAAAAATGCAATATATATATATATATATATATATATATATATATATATATATATATATATATACTAGCAGTATAGCCAGGCGTTGCTCGGGTGTAATGAAAGCTTTAAAACTAATCCATGGTCCTGGAGCTCAGACTCAGCCTAAAGAATATTTGTGTGGAGTTTGGTGAGAATCGGATAAAAATTGTGGATTTGTATGAAGGACATACAGACAGATAAACAGACACACACACGAACATCTTGTCTTTTATATATATATATATTATCGATTTTCTGCACTATTGTAAGAACTGCAACCTTGAAACTTCTGAATATCGTTTCTTATGTCTTTTTCTATGAGTGTATCAAATTTGATTAAAACCGGACCACTCCTTTTATAACCCGATTTTTTCTATTATCGATTTTCGATATTTATCGGGGGTACCTCAACACAAAACCTAGCTAAGAACACTCGCAGACGCTTATAGTACAACTGTGTAAATTTTAAATGTTCAACCGTTTCGGAGTCTATAGGTAACGGACACATACACAAAGACAAAGTTCCATTTATAAATAAGTTTATATATATATATATATATATATATATATATATATATATAGAGAGAGAGAGAGAGAGAGAGAGAAAGAGAGAGAGATTCTTACTCAAAGTTCCACTGTAGCAAATCTGATTTATATTCCCCATTTAATTAAGTGCATTGGCAAAGAAGATAATATTGAAAAATAGATAATATTCGAGTAAAATAAATGCTTTTCTTATACGCCATTAACCAGACGACAGACATGGCGGTACGTGCGTATGAGCCGATATATCAATACCAGCTTTTATTCTGTTTCCCTGCGAAGACAATTCTTGATTATCTCCCCATTTTTCTTTTTTTTGTTGTTATTTTTTTTTTTTTATTTTTTTTTTTTTTGCATTCTCTTTCCAACTTTCTCTTTAAAAAACACGAAATACTCATGTTCTCCCTATGTTCCAATCTTTTCTTCATTCGGAAGGCCAACCTATTGTGCCCATGATTTTTTTCGTACATTTTCATGAATACGTTCACCTCTGTGCAGCCGTGGATATGTAAGAGAAGGCAAATTGTCTTTATCCTGGCTTTTTGTCTCCTTTGAACACCAAACCAAGCCATTTCGTTCGTGTTATGTTCTGCTTCCGCTTTGATTTTATTTTCGAACAAAACCATTTATCAGTCAAGTACATCTCATGCACTCAGTGCTAGCGCCAACCCATAGTTTAAAAAAGGGGGTCATGTCATCAATAGAGAGTATTGTTTTCATAGTCACAGTCGGTAGCTCTCATTAAGTAAAGTCAAGTGACATCAAGTCTCCTCGCTACTCAGTGTTTACGCCGTATACAGCTTTATTTGTGTGTAGCGCAACCGGTATCGGCACAGAGAGTGGAATCAGCACCCCAGGTTCAAATTTCAACAGAATCCATTCCGTTCACTTCGCTCTTGGAAATGCCAGGAATCCATCAGAGGAGAGACGGTAACAGATTGAGAGAGAGTAGAGAGAGAGGTTGAGATTGAGAAAGGGGAACAGACTGATAAAAATACCAAGAATAAGAAACGGGGGGGGGGGAGAGAAAGAGCAAGAGACTGAGATAGATAGATAGATAGATAGATAGATAGATAGATAGATAGATAGAATAGAATAAGCCAAGACCAATGATAGATAGATAGATAGATAGATAGATAGATAGATAGATAGATAGATAGATAGATAGAATAAGCAGACCAACTGATAGATAGATAGATAGATAGATAGATAGATAGATAGATAGATAGATAGATAGATAGAAAACAGACCAACTGATAGATAGATAGATAGATAGATAGATAGATAGATAGATAGATAGATAGATAGATAGATAGATAACTGAATAAGATAGATAAGATAGATAGATAGATAGATAGATAGATAGATAGATAGATAGATAGAATAAGCAGACCAACTGATAGATAGATAGATAGATAGATAGATAGATAGATAGATAGATAGAATAGAACAGACCAACTGATAGATAGATAGATAGATAGATAGATAGATAGATAGATAGATAGATAGATAGATAGATAGATAGATACAGACCAACTGATAGATAGATAGATAGATAGATAGATAGATAGATAGATAGAATAGCAGAAACTGATAGATAGATAGATAAGATAGATAGATAGATAGATAGATAGATAGATAGATAGATAGATAGAATAAGCAGACCAACTGATAGATAGATAGATAGATAGATAGATAGATAGATAGATAGATAGATAGATAGATAGACCAGAATAAGCAAAGATAGATAGATAGATAGATAGATAGATAGATAGATAGATAGATAGATATATAGATAGATAGATAGATAGATAGATAGATAGATAGATAGCAGACCAACTGATAGATAGATAGATAGATAGATAGATAGATAGATAGATAGATAGATATGAACAGAGGATCGTATCCTCAACAATATTCTGTAGAACTAAATTTCTGCCTCTTCTTCATCTCTGTGATTGTTCAGCATTCGCTGCCATGTAGAAGATATCACGTATCAGTCCGCTCCTCTTTTTTTTTTGTTCCAAACAAAACTTCTCTGTCTCAGCTTTTAGAATGCATCCTTGGCCCTGCCAATCCACCTTCGGATCTCAATGTTGCACTTTCCGTCCTCTGTTCGAACACTTCCCAGCTATTTAAATTTCTGCACTTGCTTGATTTTAGTATCCCCGATTTGGAATTGGTATTTGAGAATCTTCTTTTAGCTGATGTTTATGCAGTTGTAGTTTATGTTTAGTGGTTTCTTTCAAGATTTCCTTCGCCACATTCTTTAGCAGGTCCTGCTGTTTCCCTTCCGAGTCTGCTATCAGCAGTGTGTCATCTGCATATCTTATACTGTTAAAATTGTGGCCTCCAATGATGAATCCTGGCAGGATTTCTATTTCTCTCGGAATTGGATTGCAGTCTGTTAAGTGCCATACGTGATACACGCTTTGGGCGATCTTGTATCGAAAGAGACATGACTGACTGGGCAGAAGATTACCCCGCAGTAGGTTACCATTGCTTTCTGCGGTAAACTGACTGCCAGCCAAGGCTATAGAACCCAATATGTCCTATTATTTAACCCATAACTGAAGGGAAGAGACGAATTAATACTTTCCCAAGGGTATTTGTGCGTAAGTGAATGCAAGAAATTCAACTGGAATTCGAACTCGGCTCCCTGATTTGTCGTTCTGAGCGATATCCACTGCACCACAACGCAAAACACGCCTTTGTCTTACACCCATTTTTATTTTTGTATATCCGCTGAATTTATTTCGTGTCCATATGCGGACAGTTTGCTGCTAGTAGAGATTTTTGATTACTTAATGTCTTTCCGAATATGTCAGGGTTGCGAGCATCTCTATCAAGTCTTTGTGTCGTACTTTGTCGAATTCCCTTGCATAGTCTTTAAAATACATCTACGTCTTTCTCCGTTTGTATTACTCTTTCTGATAACATTCTGAGAATAAATATCGCGTTCCCTGTTCCAGTCTCTTTGACGAACCCGCACTGTTCTTATCCTATCTCTGGCCTAATTCTGCAACCCGCTCTATTCATTAAAATTCGGGTGATGAGCTTTGTTATGTGGCACATTGGGCTGATTTTCCGGTGGAGTTCATATTCGATTGCGCCTGGTTTCTTAAGCAGTGCTATGAAAATCAATCTACTTTGGTCTTCCGGTATGTGACTGCTGTTGTAGATTTTACTTATTATTTCAGTAATCTTTTCCTACTATGAAATCATCTAAGCCTATCAGGTTCCGAGTCAGTCCCTTCAGTACTTTGCCCACCTTAAACTACTCTCTAGCCTTGGATGGCGACTAATCTAATAGAAAAACAGCTCTGGATTCAAAACAGTAGGGAAGGCAACCGTAAGCACCTTCATTATCTTTTAAGATAGTAACTCCAAGAAAGAATCTATGGGGAACCACGATGGCTTTCGTCCTGAGGAGACATGAGCCACGTGTATTGAATACTGCAGTAACATCTGGTCGGGTGCCCCTGATATTCACCTCGGGATTCTTGACAAAATCCAACGGAGAGTCTGTAATGTGATCGATACTGACTTGGCAGATCGACTACAGTCGCTCTCTCACCGGCGTGACGTGGCTTCCCTGTGCCTTTTCTACAAATATTTTCACGGCTTCTGCTTCAATGAACTTAGCTCACTGGTGCCCTCTATACATGAATTTACACGAGCTACTAGACTAGCAGTTAGGTCCCACCCTTTTTCAGTGAAACCGATAAAATTTAACCGCAATTTCTACTCTAACAGCTTCTTTTCTTGCACTTCCCGCCTGTTGAATTCCCTTCCATATACTTGATTCCCCGACAGCTATAATCTCCAGGAATTTAAATGTAAAGTCAATAGACATCTCCTATCTCACTAACTCGCATCCTTTCTCTCAAGCCCTTTTCTCTATCCACTACTCCCCCATTACACCGGTATTCTCATACGTCTATTACCCTCCTCCTGACATCCCCTATAACTAACCCCTCTTTTTCATCACTTTTCCCTATGCAACCCCCCCGTGCAACAGTGGCAGTATAACTATCTTGCTTGGGGTGAAATGATTAAAAAGGCTATATATATTTCAGAAAACAATGACGCGACACTAAGTCAGTGAAAATTAGCAGCCATTTTCCATTGTTTGGTTAATTGTATTAATTTAGCATTTTATTTATTTAGTTCGTTTAGGCTTAGAACTACGAACCTGAATACTTAATGGGAATCAAAATCAAAATTCAGTAGTAGAAAATCTGCGAGACAGGCTTGTTAACCATAACTCACAACAAAATGGCCATCAGAAATTCAAATTCTAACGTGGTTTGGACTCATATTCCACAAATTTCAATTAATTTTACCAGTACTTCCATCTTTGGTTTAATGAATTTTGAAACCTCAAGTTCATCATTTTAACTTTTGTATTATTGGCTTTGATATATCTAAACTTATTTATAAATGGAACTTTGTCTGTGTGTGTATGTGTTGTGCGTGTGTGTGTCCGTTACCTATAGACTTCGAAATAGCTGAACCGATTTTCTTGAAAATTTACACAGTTGTACCATAAGCGTCTGCGAGTGTTCTTAGCTAGGTTTTGTGTCGAGGTACCCCCGATAAATATCGAAAATCGATAATAGAAAAAATCGGGTTATAGAAGGAGTGGTCCGATTTGAATCAAATTTGATACACTCATAGACAAAGACATAAGAAACGATATTTAGAAGTTTCAAGGTTGCAGTTCCTACAATAGTGCAGAAAATTCATTATATATATATATAAAGACAAGATGTTTGTATGTGTGTCTGTTTATCTGTCTGTATGTCCTTTATACAAATCCACAATTTTTATCCGATTCTCACCAAACTTCACACAAATATTCTTTAGGCTGGATCTGAGCTCCAGGTCCATGGATTAGTTTTAAAGCTTTTATTACACCCGAGCAACGCCGGGCTATCCTGCTAGTAATTTATATTTATGCTGGATCTACTGATCAGTTGGATTTGATGTTCGGGTAGTGTAACGATTATCAGTACGAAAAGAACAAAACGAGATGGACAGCAGAAGAGATGGACAGCAGAAGAGATGGACATCAGAACGAGAACAATTTATCCCTGTAACTCAAAAAAAGGGTTCAATATTTGTTTATATTTCTGAGATATATTATTGTTACTATTTACATTGTTCGGACTATCTTTATTGTCATATTCACAACCTTTCAACCATTGTACAATTGAACCTTCTTCAGTTTATATGCGTTGGAATTTCAAACTAAACCTTTTGTTTTGTCCCTTGGGGATACATGGCACGATGGATAAAAGCGTTGGTTGAAGTAATCCAGTGACTTGATAGAGTTCAATACCTGGACACAGGAGAAGTGAACAAAAACTTGAAGAGTTGAGTTGCTAAAGAGAAATAACTAAAACTGAAGTATCCGGAATAGGCATGGCATATGAAACTAGAACAATCGATCCCGGTGGACAAAATGAAGGATTCGGTTCTAAATTATACGTATATCACCTGAAATACACTGACCGAAACGACGATAATATGATAATAAAAATGAAGACAACAGTCCGAACAATGTAAATAGCGTAAATAATTACAATACCTCATCTCAGAAATATAGACAGATATTGAAGGTGAATATGGCAGCAAAAATGAGGACAACAGTCCGAACAAAGTAAATAGCGTAAATAATTACAAACCTCATCACAGAAATATAGACAGATATTGAAGGTAAATATGGCAACAAAGATGAGGACAACAGTCCGAACAATGTAAATAGCGTAAATAATTACAATACCTCATTTCAGAAATATAGACAGATATTGAAGGTGAATATGGCAGCAAAGATGAGGACAACAGTCCGAACAAAGTAAATAGCGTAAATAAAGGGTTAATTTCGAAATTCACAGATCGACAAATGCCTGAAGAAATCTGGAGGCTTGCAACAACAATGACATTTTGCTAAAAACAACAAAGATGAGGACTTTAGTCCGAATGTAAATGTTTGTGACTATTTTTAATATTCTTAATTTCAGCCTTTCACAATCTTTGGTAGAATCCTAAACGCCATCTTTTATAACTGTTATCAAATTAGAATTCTTTCTAAGCTCCATGATTAATTCATAAAACAACTGACTACAAAATCGTGATCACGCTCAACTGTACAATTGAAAATTGACTGGAGCAAAAAGATGGCTTTCAGAAAACTTCTTCATGTCGAGTTTTAATTAGTGTCACTGAAAAACGCAAGCATTGTTCGCTTCAGCCGCAAGGATTTGCTCATTGACTTGACGTCACGCTTAAATTCACCCTTTTGTTAATATGGCATATAGATTATAATAATATCCTCTTCGAGTGTATGGCCACTGAATAAATAAGTCGTGCACATGCATGAAAAGGTGAGTGGCTTTTTAAAAGCGGAGAAGGAAATAAAAAGGGAAAGACGTGTTTACGTGTGTACAACTGGCCATTCCGACAAATATTCCGCGTACGTGTGTTGATTTATTTGTAGGAAAAATTATGCGTGTAGGACTGAAAATTTTGTTTAATAATAATCAAATGTGGTAATCGAATTTTTATCTTATTCTTTAAGAATTTCTCTTTTTTTCTTTTTTTTTGCATATTTTAATAAAATATTCTTCTATTGTTTTTTTTGTTTTTTGTCGGAACAGACTTTTTGAATCTTTGAGTTTTTTTAACGAACACTGAGTTGTGTGATCAGAAAAAAATGTTCTTTTTTTATGTTCCACATATTTTTGTAATTTGTAAGATTTTTTGTTTTTGCTGCTTTTCTTTTTCTTACCAAAAACCTTCAGCAACGCCCTGCTTCAACCAAGAGAAGTTCAAAACAAGCAACAAAGCTATTTCAAACGAAGAACGAACGCCAGAAACGACTTGTCTGATACATGACATCACCAATACCGATTCACCTATAAAAGTTACTGAAAAATACTTGTCTCTACTTTGCTCGACTTTGCTCGATTGGCCCAACTTCCTTACATTCTACAGCAAATGAATGTGTTATATACTGCTGCTGGATCTGGGCAAACAATGAAGAACGTGCATATATGAAAATATAATCTTATGTGACGCTTGTGTCGAGCGGGGGTGGGGCAGCCGGAGAGAGTCGCGCACACGAAGGAGGGGTCGGGAGTCGGAAGCCAGCAAACATTCTGTATCTCTTCAGCTAAAAACTCCAGACATTATACAGCGACAAAACTCTCACGCATTTTTGCTTTTTAGGTTTGTCGCTCGACGCCATCTATGGACGGATATATGTGTCGACCATCCTTGTCTCGGTTGACTTTTATCTCCGGCCAGATGTATCTGTCAGCTCTATCCTAGCCGGCCATAGACTTCCAAGCCGGTCGCTGCTTGTTTTGTTTTTGTTTTTTGTTTTTTTTTTGTTTTTGTTTTTTTTTTGGGGGGGGGGGGTTGTTTGATTTTGTTTTGTTTTTTTGCATGTTGCTGGCATCATCTACGGCTGGATATATCTGTCAATCACTCTTATCCTTTGTTGACCTCACCCACAACCAAATGTACCAGTCAATTGCCTCAATTGCTGTTCAAGATAATATATTTCAAGGTAATAATATTCCTCAATACTTTCAACGTTCGCTGTCAACAATGTACTGAGGGAATCACTCACAGGTAGCTTATCTTTTCCTCTTTTATCTTTTCCAACTCATCTCCTCCCGAGAAATAACAAGACTTCGATATTACAAAACAAATGACTGCAAGGAAAACGACTTCCCCTTTTTTTTACAACAGTTTGTCGACGTGTAAGTACGCTCATTTCTTTCAACAAGGCAAACCAAACTCGTTTGTAACGGTGTTTCTCGGTTTGATTTTCTTGTGCTCTCGCTGCACTTTCACAGTTGGTTATCAGTTAAATAAGCTTAATTAATTACTGGCCCTTTTTACTCGTTAAGATTTTTAATCGTTTCACCCCCCCCCAAACAATGTGATAATACCACGACGGCACAGGTGGTTGCAGTGAAAGTGAAAGAGAACACTGAGAATGGGGAGGATTGAGAAAAGGATAAAGAAGATGGCGATTATCGTTGCATTTAAATTTTTGAAGATTGTAGTTATCAAGGAACCAAGGCGGGAAGGACAAGAAAATAAACTTTTAGAGTAAAAGTGGCAGTGGAATTTAGCTCGTTCACCAGTAAAACGATGAGACCTAGTTGCCAATCTAGTAACACATTTAAATTCATGTAGTCGGGGCACCAGTGAGAAAAAAACTTCATCAAAGCAGTTACAAATATTTGTTTGAAAAGTTTGAAAATATTTGTAGAAAAGATAAAACCACGTGATGTCGGTGAGAAAGTGACTGAAGTCGAGCTGCCGGGTCAAGATGGATTACATTGCAGATCCTTTTTTCGATTTTGTTAAGAATCTCGAGATGTGCAGAAGCAGTAGACAAGATATGGCGACGGTATTCAATGCACAGAATAAGTGTAGATTTTTGAATGTGCAAGATCGATTCTAACGAGAAAAAACTTTCTGTTCAAACACAGAGAAACCAACCTTCTTAACAGCAGATGCAATTATAGATATGATATAGTCGTTCCATTTTGGGTGGAAAAAAGATGAGTATTTAGTTTAAGAACTAGTTGAACATTTTTCGTCTATTCGTGTTTTGTATTCAAATTTCTTGTGCAATTTCTTGTGCAATTTCTTGCGAAAATCAGACCGACTTTTAAGCATCAGTCATGTTTGAATATTTACCTTTCGTGAAGTTTGTCTGTCGTCAGTTTAGCTGTCGTCAGTTTGTCAAGCAACGTCCTCACTGACAGGTTTTTATTTGTTTCTTTGTTATTGTTGTTTTGTTTTGTTTTTGTTTGTTTTTGTTTTTTTTTTTAATGTTTTCAGGTTCGAGTGATTTCATCTCTTTCGGGTTGAACAGTTTTTCATTTTTTTTTCTCCGTCAAAATTTTCTTTTGAAAATTGGATTCTGACAAGAAAAAATTGCACGACACATTGAACCAGATTGCAGCAGATAGTCGCTCCACATTACGTCAGTGGAAAAACGTGAGGCGTAGGGTGTTGCTCTACTGTAGTTCACCATCAGTCACTCTGATGGCAGACAGAAAAGTTTCTGTGTGGTGATTAAATAAAAGTAATTTTCTTTTGGAGGCGTTTAACATTTACAAGCCATTTGTTGCCCCTATTAACCACTGATTGGAGGTCCTTTTCAAGAGTAGTTGCCAGGTATATTTTCATAGATCTGTCAACTATTGGCTCAATTCATATATTCATGTCAGGGTGCTTCAAAAATAGATGGCATAACTTCAAGACTATGAGCCTTACATCTAAATAATGAAAAAAAATCCCTGTGAACATATGTCCAGAAACGCTTGGTTTCCGAATTATAGGCTTTTCAAACATGAGGTAACCAGATATTATCCAGAGCAATATGATGTATAGAATAGAAATTTCATCACATAATTAAACGGTTATAAATCCAGAATTTATTTCAACAGTTGTAAAAATACGAACTGCTTCATCAGGCCCGAAAAATTAAATCTGATTTGATTTTTTAGTACTTATTTAAATCTGATTTTGATTATGTTTTTTAGCATTTATTGCCAAGTGAATAATTGTAAATGAAAATAGAATGGTTATTTTGTTAAAACTGCACAATAACATGTGCATCAAATGAATTTATAAATATATAATAATTACCTATATTATAATTTCATCAATAAAAGACTGAAGAAAATTTAGAGTGATTCGGACGAGTTCATCTTTGTTTCCTTGCCTCGTAAAATTTTGCAAATTAAAAACAAAAGAAACATTCTATTTTCATTAAAAATTATCCATTTGGCAATAAATACTTAGAAGGAAATGCATCATTTCTTTTAAAAGACTGTGGTTGCCTAATAATTATGGCCGGTAGTGTATATATTCCGTTTTCATATATCTATATATACGAAACTCAACACATAATTAAACGGTTATATATATATATATTCGTTGCATTATATTCAGCTTTGACAGAAGTGAAAGGTGTCTGTGCAGCTTTTTTGATGATGAATTACTTTCCATAAATCTTTTCCCACAGACAAAATGGCTACAAAACATCCGTAAGCCTATTGCTATTTCCATGGCAAATGTTCTAACAACCTACATAACAACAATTCAAACATTTACAGTTGAGATATATCATTCCAGGTGCACATCTTCAACTCATCCTAATTCCTTTCATGTTCCGTCAGTAAAAAGGTTTCCATACTGACACCTTCTTCCCAGGAGAGAGGAGGCATCTCAATCACTACAATCTTAACCTCATAAAATTTAGAACTAACCGTTATCTATCCTACTTATCATCATAATCTGCACTTCTTATCCTCTCGTCTTACATCCATAAAACATCCCAATTCAGTAATTCTCTTCCTTGAGTGGCCCATGGGCTTTGTATTGGGTGAAAAATAATGACTCCGACTGGCACTAAATCGTTTGAGTTTTGATCCCGGCCAGAAGCAAGTGGATGTGTCTAGCCACACTGACGAGCTGTGATACAGCGAAACAGGCTTGTATGTGAATGATTAATATATATATATATATATATATATATATATGTGTGTGTGTGTGTGTGTGTGTGTGTGTGTGTGTGTGTGTGTGAAGTGAAAATTTAATACTGGTCCATGCATTGAATATTGCTGTCACATCTGGTCTAGTGCTTCTGTTGCGTATTTAGAGTTTCTGGTTAAAATACAAAGAAAAATCTGCAGTGTTATTGGTACTAACCTGGCATCTCGGATTCAGTCACTTTTCCATCTCTGTAACATAGTTTCTATTTGCCTTTCATGCAAATATTCTTATGGCAATTGTTCTCATGAACTTTCCTCTATGGTACCGGGACTTTATGAATTTAACCGCAGTAATAGATTGACGGTAAGGTATTATAATATAGTATTTGAAATTGTTGGATGTAGACGTAAGTTCTATGCTAACAGTTCTTTCTCTCGGTCTTCTTGCTTGTGGAACTCTCTTCTGGATTCTTGCTTACCAACCAACTTTGACCCTCAGAAATTTAAATACAATGTCAATCGTTATCGTCTGTCTTCTTCATTTGTGTTCTTTTAATGTTCTCTCTCCTTAATTATGTTTTCTTCTCCTCATATGATTATAAGTCTTATCCGAACAGTTTCTTCTCTCGCTTGTGGAACTTTTTTCATGTTTCTTGCTTCCATGTCAACTTTTATCTTCAAAAATTTAATTGCTATCTCAATCGCTATATTCTGTCTTTTTAATTCCTATTCTTTTATTGTTCTCTCTCCTTAATTATGTTTTCTTCTCCTCATATTATTATAAGTCCTATGCTAACAGTTTTTTCTCTCGCTTGTGGAACTCTCTTCCGTCTTCTTGACTCTCACTCAACTTTGATCATCAAAAATTTAAATGCAATGTCAGTTGTTATCTTCTGTCTACTTCATACCATTTTTTAATGTTCTCTCTCCTTAATGATGTTTTCTTTTCATATTTTCTTACACTCAATAAATAACTCAGCTCTCTTGAGAAATAGCCGAGCTCGTAATATCCAAATACCTAACACAAGTCATATAGACAACCTTAAATGATTACTTTAATTGTATTTCTTATATAAAAAGTAGTGAACTTCTAACAACAAAAAGACGAAAAGAGCACAAAGGTGTTTTTGTATTGAAATGCAGGCGAAATAATGTTGTTGGTTGAAGAAGAAAAGGTCACATGACTTCATGAAGAAGAAGAAGAAGAAGAAGAAGAAGAAGAAGAAGAAGAAGAAGAAGAAATGAAATGTGTGAGGAACGAAAAGAAAAAAATAAAACAAAAATAATCGGTTCAGTGGTTCTTGTCAGTTGAGAATAGCAAGTCGTCACGACGCTATGATACCCGGCTCTTTGCCTGCACATTGAACAGGATATACGTCACGGAAACTATAAATAACTGTGATAGAAGCATCTGTGGATCAAGGTAACATAATAACAAGAACAACAAGATGAATAATAGGGGCGATGATGATGATGACGATGATGATGACGATGACGATGATGATGATGATGATGACGATGATGATGATGATGATGATGACGATGATGATGATGATGATGATTTGTGCTAAGGGTGTTTTTGATTTTTTTTTTTGGTTTATTATTTTATTCTCATTTTTCTCCTGTTCATTTTCCTCGCCAATTTTCGGAGACAGTCAAAAAAAAAAAATAAGCAAGCAGAATATTGTCGTTTTCTCAAATGTATACTCGACGCTCGTAAGCACAGTTCTTCATCTTTGCCACAAATCTGATGACGCGTTAACATACCTTTTCACCAATGTTCTATGGCAAAAAAAAGACATCATGTTTATTCAACTCACCTTCAACTTCCCGTAACCTTTTCTGTGACGTCATTTGCTTTATCCTAGAAATGGCGAGATTAACCGCTTTTTTAAAATAATCATTTCACCCCAAGCAAGGCAGAAATGCCACTGGTGCACATTGGGCTACAGTGAGAAAAAAAGGTACAAGGGATGTCGAAGAAAAGATAAGATATTGATGGGAATCAAGTAGATAAAAGATGGCAATTGGCGTTGCATTTAAACTTTTAGAGATTGTAGCTATCAGGGAAGCAAGTGATTAGCAACGGTATTCAATGCACGAACCAATTCAATACGGAAAACAGTCAGTCTTCTTTCTCCGAAAAGTTAGTATTACTCTAAGTTGTAATTTAATCTTTTTCTTAAAATAGTTTTTCTAGAGAAATAAACTCCTCCAATTTTCTCTTATCGATCCTTTTAGTATTAATGAAAATTTCTTTCAAAACCTTTTGTTAAAGATATTATGGAATGTCAATAACTTGAATATATCATCATTTGCTCTTTCAGTTAGATGTGCAATCCATTTTATTTGTTGCCGCCGTTTGAAGTCTTCAAATATTCTTTTCTATTTGAAGGTCATTGTGATTTTTTAGAATTATATTAATAATAAGCTAAATGCATTAATAATAAATCATTTGTCAAATGATTCGAGCTTCCTTTAAAAAAAAATTAGCAAGTTCTGTGTTATGTTTATAGATCTACATGTTTCCTTTGTTATCAGAAAGTAGAGCGTTTCTCGGAAACGTTTCGTAAGCCGAAATGGCGTAAACGCATATGCAATTACCATTAATTTATAAAGAAATTTGAAAGCATTTCCAGACACAAAAATAAACCTTCTTTTATGTGTGTCCCTCTCGGTACTGAAAGTCGAGGTCCGTTATCTGCTGTAACTGGCGTTACACGCTCTATTTTCCTGATAGTAATGAGAACTGTATAAGACGATATTTGGTATATAGGTACAAAAACAATCTTTCATCTGAATGAGTTTAGGGGCAACAGAATTTATAGTGAGCAAAACAAGTTCTAGATTTAAAAATTCAGATGCTAAGCACTGACTCATTGATTTTGACAGAAATAAACGGATTTTCTCGAATTTACAAACTTTGCTTAACACACACAAAACTCGTGAAATTTCACACCTCGATGCGAAATGTTTTTCGGTCAATAGAAAACGAAGAAACATCTAAAAAAACAAAATTCAAATAATCTTTAATTATTAGAAAAAAATTCTTTTTACGGACCATTTTTGCGAGCCGACGCAAAGTTTGTTTGTCGTCCAATGGAAAGGCCAGAATCACATCCGGGAGTGAATTCCCAAATTACCTTTCCGAGCCCCAAAACGATATAAAAGATGGGACAAGACGACTGTCGCTATAGACAAAAGACGAGAGTAATTAACACGTCCTTCAACAATAATTGTTATTATTATCATCTCCATCACCTCTTTATTTTCACAGTTCACCCGTCTACCTTTTTTTTATACTTGATAACAGGACGAAACCCTTTCAGACTGAGCAAATACTCCAAAGACACTCCTACACAACAAGCGCTCATACATACATACACACATACGTTCCTGCCTACGTACACATAAACTCATTTTGCAAGGACTACTACGAACATTTTAACGACTTTGTATCAGCCAAAAGACATTACTTTTATTTGTATAAACCTTAATTGATTTATATGTATATAAATTGCTGTTTCTATTTACAATTTGATTTTCTTGTTTTATAGCCTCTTATAGTCGACTATCTAACTCACAAGGCCAAATCAAACTAATCTGTTTCAACACACATACATTTCACTATAGCGGATAATCCACTATTCATTTAGTTAGCTTTAAGGTTTTCGTGAAGAGTTTATCAAAATACAATTTGCCCCGCTATCCAAAAGCATCGAATTTTCATCGACCGAAATGGCGTAAGGTTAATGAAGTAATTAGTAATAACTGATATAAGAGAGGAATAAGAGAGTTGCTTGAACTAAACTGAACCCTGTGGAATATCTTCACTACAATTGTCAGTTCTGTAATGATTGCATTACTATATTTATGAAAAGTCCTTTAAGTCAGGTTTTTTAATAATTCAATACTTCCAATTTAATGTCACCAAAGAAGCTAGGTACAATTGAATGTGAACTCCATCGAAACAATCAGGTTAATGAGTCATGCAACAAAACTCAGAAACAAAGAAGAAAATACTGGATTGTTATGTGATGTCTGTCCTTCAATACGGCAGAGAATGCAGGACAGTCTCATCAAAGGTGAAGGAAAGGCTTGAAGCACCCAAAATGTGGTTCGACAGAAAGATGGACGGAACACGCGAGCAACCACGAGAAGAAAACTGATACTTAACATAAAGAAAAGATAGCTGGAGTTTTTGGGACATGATGTGCGTTGTGGTGCAGTGGATATCCACTCGGAACGACAAATTGGGAAGCCGAGTTCGAATTCCAGTTGAATTCCTTGCATTCACTTACGCACAAATACCCTTGGGAAAGGTATTAATCCGTCACTTGCCTCCAGTTATGGGTTAAATAATAGAACAGGCTGGGTTCTATAGAAAAAAAGGAGGATTAATAACTTTCGCAAGGGTATTAAAGGGTTAAATAATAGAACATACTGGGTTCTATAGAAAAAAAAAGGAGGATTAATAACTTTCGCAAGGGTATTAGAGCATAATTGAACGCAAATGGAATGCAAACTCGACTCTCCGTTTTCTCGTTCCGAGCCTATATGCACTGCACCACAACCTACAACTGCTAAATTTATTCTCTTCGACACAAAACCTAGCTAAGAGCACTGTGTAAATTTTCAAGAAAATTGGTTCGGGCATTTCGGAATCTATAGGTAATGGATACACACACACACACACACACACACACAGATACACACACACACACACACACAGACAAAGTTCCATTTATAAATATGTTTAGATATCTTCATTCTTCTATGTGCCCTGTCCTTTCACGACGTAGATGATTATGGCTTTCCACGTCTCCCTATCCATGGTGGCTCTTAGTACGTTTTCTCCTGTTACACCACGCAACCCCGTTCTATCATCCACCTGCTTAGGCCCTTCAAATGTGTTATCCACTGCCTTCCCCTGTCCTTTTTTCCCTCTATCTGGCCTGTTAGTATCAGATTCTCCAAGCCCTCCTTCCTCATTGCCTGTCCCTGATGCTCAATATTAATTTCCTATTCGTCTCCATCCTTTCCAAAACCTCGTCATTGCTCACATGCTCGGTTCCGTGATATCCGCAGCATCCTTCTGTAGAACCACATTTCCACTGCTTCAAGTTTTCTCTTGATCTTCCATGATATTGCCCAGCATTCACTGCCGTATTAAAGAACTGACATCACATAGCAATCTAGCACTCTCTTTCTTGTTTCTAGGGAAATTTTCCCGTGTCTTAGTACTTTACTCAGCTACTGAAATGTATCCTTGTGCTTTTGGATCTCAGGAATATAAATGTATAAAAACTGATGTGACCACAAAGTGAGGGTCAGTTTATATATTGACTGTAATATGGAATTGATCACCCACTTTATATCCAGTATGCTTCTGTAGAACCACATTTTGGTTGTTTCAAGTGTTTTCGTCATCTTCAATGATGTTGTCCAGCATTCACTGCCATATTGAAGAACTGACATCACATAGTAATCTAACACTCTCTTTTTGTTTCTTGTGAAATTTCCCTGTGTCTCAGCTTCTGAAAAGCGTCCTTCGCCAATTCGCCGACGGATCTCTGTGTCTCACTTTCCATCTCATGTTAGAACACTTCATAGGTATTTAAATTTTTGTACTTGCTTGATCCTAGTATTCCCGACCTGGATTTGGCATTTTGGGTTGCTCTTTTTTCTGATGACCATGCATTCAATTTTCTTGCAGTTTATTTGTAGTCCTTTCTTGTCACTCTCTTCAGCTACCTTCTGTAGGAGGTCTTGTTTTAGCTAAAAGATTACATTAGGTGACAAAAGACCTGGTAAACATACTTTGATAACTAAATTGCAGTACAATGAATTTATATGAAAGATTTGTTTTATTTTTTTAAATGGCTGGGAACTTTAAGTTCTTTTAAATATATAACATCATTTGCTATCACGCTGTTTCAGTATAAAATCTTGAGAATCATTTTGCTTGAAACATCTCTTTTAACGATGTTAAATCTTTAGCTATCATAAAGTTGTCTGCCATATTATTTTATTCGCCTTGTATCACTTATTGTAAGCAGTGTAATCTCCTGATGAAAAAGAAAAACAATTCTGCGTTCGTTGTTGTCACGATTTTCAACGAACTAAAGAAAAAAAAATGAATAAAAATTAAAACCTGCAAATAATTCTAACTACTGCCATTTTTGTTGTACGTTTTGTTTATTCGTTGTTGTTTTGTTATTGTTGTTTTTTGTTTTGTTTTTTTGTTGTTTTTTTCTAAATATTCACGTTTAATACGCATTTAGTGTCTAAAATGAACTTTACATCACGTCATACATTCTTCCGAGCTATGCACGAATGATAGCGATTTGAATTCTTCGTCGCAGAGTCGAAAGGAAAATCTTTTCAAATCTCATAACTGGTATAACTAAATAAAGAAAAGCCAACAAAATATCGCATATATTCGTGTCTAAATAGGAAGTTTAATTTAAGAACTTGGTGTAAGTAATTAAGGCTCAGTCTATATATGGTGTAGTGAATATCGGCTCAGAACGAAAAATCGAAAATCCGAGTTCGAATTCCAGTTGAATTCGTTGCATTCAATTACGCACAAATACTCTTGGGAAAGGTATTAATTCGTCTCTTCCCTCCAGCTATGAGCCAAATAGCAAGACAGAGTGGGTTTTATAGCCTTAGTTGGCAACCAGTCTACCGCAGAAATTAATGGCAACCTACTGCGGAAAAATCTTCTGCTCAGTCAGTCATGTCTCTTTCGAGACATGATCGCCCAAGCGTGTATCACCTATGGCACTTAATTGAATAACTGACTGACTATGTATGGATAATAATCCCGTTGCACTTTGATGCTTGAATGTCAAACAATTATTGATATAGATGATAAGATAAGTTCCAACAAATTTAGCAGATGAGATAAGGAAATTGGACATAGAATAGATTGTGATAGTGATAGTTTTGCCCCAAACCACACGCTGCTACCAAACGAAAACAATGAGCTCCAATTGGAGTCAGGTTCTTAACTAGTATCGTCAAATCGAGACTTTCATATGGGTGTCATGCGAGCGCCAGACCTGTTTAGAATTTTACGAGATAATTTGAGAACTTTCAGCAGCGGCAACTATTAAAATGGATAGCATATGTAACACGAAGAGAGAATAACAGCATTGTCAAGATACTACACTATACAAGATACTTCGATACTGGAAAGATCAATAACAGCTACTGGAATTTAGAAACGTATTTTCACGAAGAACTATTTTAAGAAAACGATTTATAAATTTCAGCAGACAGACACACTAATTTCTCGGTTAATGAATATCGAATGTTTCTTTATAAAGAAACGGAGAATATTATTATTCCCATTAGAGACTAGAAAAACAGATACTACACTTTGAATGAAGAAAAATGTAATTCGTTTCGCACTGACTGTTCGGAAAATGAATGTCGAATGTTTTCTTATAAGAAAACGGATAATATTACTATTGCCATTACGATTAGTCTTAATTTCTATCAATCACAATATTTACCCAATGAATAGCATTAAAGTAAAGTGGGTATAAAATTAATGAAAACTTATAAAAGTGTCTTCAGACTCTCAAATCTCTCCATAAATTCTTACTCTTCCTTATTTTCCCTGATCGCCTGGTGAGTTTCGTTTGCATATTCAAAATTGTTTACATACGTTACTCAGTGTCGTTGGTTGACCCCACCGTATCTCCGTTAACAATGTTCTTTTCTCGCTGAATGTCTTTAACCCTGTAGGGCCATTCGTATCATATTTGATACAGTATTTCCCTATAAGGAAACATTTGGTATTTCCCTATAAGGAAACATTTGGTATTTCCCTATAAGGTAACATTTGGTATTCATTGACTGAGCAGTCAGTACTGCTTTCATTTGAAATTTATAAAATATTTCTCTTAAAAAATTTTTCAGGAAAATATTTCTTTCAAGGCTTGTTTTCATACTGTATCAAATATGATACGAATGGCCCTAGAGGGTTAATAAGATAATATGATTAAGGCTTCTACTTGTCATAAAGTGGGGGATCAGTTCTATATTGTTATGAAGTAATAAACAGATCCCCCACTAATTACTACTTAACCCTCTAGGGCCATTCGTATCATATTTGATACAGTATTTCCCTATAAGGAAACATTTGGTATTTCCCTATAAGGTAACATTTGGTATTCATTGACTGAGCAGTCAGTACTGCTTTCATTTGAAATTTATAAAATATTTCTCTTAAAAAATTTTTCAGGAAAATATTTCTTTCAAGGCTTGTTTTCATACTGTATCAAATATGATACGAATGGCCCTAGAGGGTTAATCAACTCTTGACTGTCTACTCCGAGCTGAGTCGTAAATGTGATTTAATCTGTTGACATCCTTTATTATATTCATGTCAGCCGGTTCGCGAAGCTATCTTTGCAAATTTTTGCTGGTTTCAAATTACAGTAAATCCCTGGAGTTACAACGGTCTTGACCTACAATGATTCGTGGTTACGACGCAATCTCCATTAATCTTGTTTCGACTTATGTCGTATGTCCGCCACTTGCTTTTTAGTCCTAATTAACAAATGTCAGAGAAATGTGTTTTTTATATCTTAGATTGTTACTTTGTTAGCATAGGTGAATGACGTAAGTGCTTATTTGCGGAAAATCGTGCGTAGGAACGGAACTCTGTCGTAAGTCGGGCACCCCCTGTACATTCTTCTAATTGGTGGAAAATAATCCAAAAGATGAGTTTCCCTTTCAGTTCTTTTCTTCTTTTTATCCATCTCAGAACAATTCATTTTTATTACTCTTCATCACAGCATCGCCATTATTCAATGCACGGACGGATGGTAGATTTGTATATGTACAGAATTGTTTCAGCCGGGAAAAACTTCCTGGCGCTGCACAGAAAACCGACCTTCTTAGCAGCGGATTTAGCTATGGAGTTAACCCGAGGAGGCGCAGTGTTTTACTTTCAGGGAGACTACCCTGATCCATGCTAATGAGCGGGGGGGGGGGCTCTCTCTCATGTTATCATATCATTTCTGCAGTATTCTCATCCCTCTCCTACCCGCTTCCTGACACCCCCTTTATTCTGTTACTCCTTCTCATACCTTTCCTCCTATGTAACCCCCTGCACAACAGTGGCAGTATAATGCCTTGCTTGGGGCGATACAATTATTAAAAAAAAAAAAAAAAAAAACAGGCTCAGAATGAAAATTTATGAAAGATGTCGCATCCGAGCAACAAATTGGTTGATAATATCTTCGGTCTAGTTTGTGATAAGAGGCAGTTTTTTTTTTTTTGTTTTTTTTTTTGGTGGGGGGTTCACTTACAATTTTATAACAATTATAGTATAAATAGTTAATTTTACAATTATAGTATAAATAGTAATATTATTTTTAATTTACATTATTTTTAGTTTTTTTATTAGAATTTTGTATTATAATCAGTTTTAACTAGTATTTCTTGCAGCTTAATTTTAGTAGTCTTATTAATGTGATATTGTATTAAATTTTATAAGACAAAGTATTGTCAACCATAATTAATTTTTGGCAACTTTTTCTTCCCTCTTAATGTTTGTAGTTTTTCACCGCAACTACTCTACTGTTATCTACTAGTAAACAGTTTGGATTGGCCTTAAATAATCAGTGCCCGAAGTTGGTACGACGATAATCAACTAATCAAAAATTAATAGTGGCTGTCAATGTTGGATAGTCTGAAAAGCTCGCGATCGACTATCTACAAAAATGTGCCTATGTTTGAAAAGTTTCGCCATTTGCTGACTCCAAAAAAGTAAAGGAGCGCTCAGTCAGATTTCTACTTTATCCCAACATGTTGGATATGTACAATGTTAAGCAAGCCAATTTCGGAATTTAATCGCATAAGCAACATGGGATTTTATGGAGAATTCAATGAGTGAATCCCGTTTAAAGTAAAAATATGGGATTCTGTAGCGCAGGCACTGGAAACACCGTCGCAATTAATCCTGATTTTACATACGCCGAGAAATTACCTCGATGCTTTTCTTTCAACTGGAGTTCGAATCGTTCTCCGCGTTCCCAATTCATAATGAACGCCGAATTCATCCGAGGTTTGAAGAGATTAACAGATTCAAGCTAACCCTCTTTTTTATCGAGCCCGATAACTTTCATATTCGGCGCGCTGCCAACCTCGATCTGATTTACTGACGAGGTAATTCGCCACAGTTTTGATACCGAAGGTACAAACTTGACGGGAATTAAACGAAATCGTGGAATGCCTGTGCAAGAATTAGAATGAGTGGTGATACCATGACTGACTATAAAGTATCCAGCCATTTTGAATATCATATCTGACCATTCTAACATTAATTTACTTGACAAATATCGCATCACCAAATCTGCCAGTCTGTCTGTTTCTCCGCTAAAATCAATGCTGTCTTTTTCACACACACACATATATGTAAGACTAATAGCTGGTAATTAAATGACAAAAAGTAAAATCAAATCTTCGAAGTAACACAGTTAGTTTCCAGAAGGAAGTTCTTCCGACGAATAATGGTTTTATCGATGGAGTTAAACATATACAGTGTGCGATAGATGAATTGTCGCCTAAATTACGCAAAAATGAAAATGGCACTGACATCTCATTTTAACAGTTATATTTAACAAAATTACACAAAGATATCTTGAAATAATAAAGAGTAAAATTATTCAACCACGGCATCCAGATGATTTCGAACTCTCCTGCATCTCTTCTGGGCAGTCTCCTTGTTTAAGTTGGTGAATGTTGCCATAATCCTTGCTTTCAGTTCATCATTTGTTTGACAAGAAGTTTTGTTGGTCTCTCGCTCAACTGCAACCCACACATAATAATCCAAGGGTTTTGCAGTCTGGGGAGTTAGATGGCCAGATGAAAGTGGTGATGGGGTTACAGAAATGACCTACTGATCAAACAAAGCCCAAATAGTACTTTTGAACACACTTTCTTCTCGATTCTCGAAATACACTTATCTGCTTTGTTTCGTGCCCTAACGTAAACAATGACATCTTTTATGAAATGCATTAAATCCGACATATTTTTAATTAATTTGTTTAAACGTTATTTTAATTCATTGGAAGAAATGTGTGTTCAAAAATACAATTCAAGCTTTGTTTCTTCGGGAGGTGCTACGAGGCCGAAGTCACGTTAGATCTAATGACGGTTTCCGCTAGGGGATGCAATTTCGAATCCTGCCGGAGGACGGATATTTTACTAATAAAATTTCTCGAATATTCAGACCATAGATGTATATATAAATATAATAATATAATAATAAAAATAAATCATCAAATTTGGGTATCCATTAAAATTAACATTTAAACAGATTTTTAAAAAATGTCGGATTTAATCCATTTCCTAATATATATATCTAAACGTATTTATAAATGGAACTTTGTCTGTGTGTGTATGTGTGTCCGTGTGTGTGTGTGTGTGTGTGTGTGTGTGTGTGTGTGTGTGTGTGTCCGTTACCTATAGACTCCGAAACGGCTGAACCGATTTTCTTGAAAATTTACACAGTTGTACTATAAGCGTCTGCGAGTGTTTTTAGCTAGGTTTTGTGTCGAGGTACTCCCGATAAATATCGATAATCGATAATCAAAAAAATCGGGTTATAGAAACAGTGGTCCGATTTTAATTAAAATTCATACACTCATAGACGAAAAGATAAGAAACGATATTCAGAAGTTTCAAGGTTGCAGTTCTTACAATAGTGCAGAAAATCGATAATATATATATATATAAGGCAAGATGTTTGTGTATGTGCCTGTTTATCTGTCTGTATGTCTGTATTTTTTCAGCCCTATTATTTTAGATTTTGCTTCGGGTTTGGCTCTAAGTAGGTATAATTGTAGTTCTTAGTCTCAGTCATGATACCATTTACTCAGAGGACTTATTTAGCCTTCAAAATTCAGTTTACGACAAAAATACTTATTTGATATCGATACCAGGAAATCAAAATTTGACTTATATCCATTCATTTTTCTTTCAGTCTACGGTTTTGCTTTAACTGGAAACAACTATCGCTTTTTAGTCTTTCGTGCCAACGTCCAAAGAGTCTGAGCTCCAGGACCATGGATTAGTTTTAAGGCTTTCATTTCATCCGGCAATGCCGGGCTATACTGCTAGTATATATATATATATATATATATATATATGTGTGTGTGTGTGTGTGTGTGTGTGTGTGTGTGCGCGCGCGCGTGTGTGTGTGCTTGCTTGATAAAAATATAGTTTTATGATATGCTTTATATATATGTACAGAAGTGCTAAATATCAGAGTTAGAGCATATGGAAATGTAAAAGTGGACACTGAGGACAACACCAAGCGTCGAATGTCTATTTCATGCTTAAACGCATTCTTCAGGATACGGACTCATGATTGCGTTCAAATATGAAACAGACTGTCGCCGCTTGGTGTTAACCTCAGTGTTCACTTTTACACAAACACACACACACACATTTCTAATTACTTGCACATAAATGGATATTTTGCATCACGTTTTTTACTGATGAAGCACTGAATTTATTAGAATCATTTCAATTTTGGGCAGAAGGAGACTACCAGCACCTTTAAATTTGTTGTTTTTTCTTTTTTTTTTTAATTTTTTTCAATGCAATCATATCAATTACACCCTAAACTTTTCGAATGACAAACAATTTGGAAAATTTTCAATATTTAAACAATTTTAGGAGGGTGCTCAGTTTTTCATATAACGTTATAGTAAATCGATCCTCCATTTTGGAACTACTCGCCGGTACGACATTACCGCCACCTGTAAATTTGTTGATTATCAATTTTTGTTTTTTACACTTTTCAGTGCAATCTTATCGATTAAACCCTAAACTTCCCGATTGACAAAAAAAATTGTAAAAATTTCAACATTTAAACAATTTTAGGTGGGGGGAGCTCAGTTTTTCATACAACCTTATAGTAAATCGATCCTGTGCAATTAACTTTTTTGCTTTCGCATATTCAACAACTGAATCCTTTGCGAAATTTTTGAATAAAGCCATTCTTGGAGTTTCCGAGGAAGATGCCATCGTAAGAACTGAAGAAAACTTGAAAAAGACAAAAACTCGTCCCCCAAAAAACCAAAACATTGCGACCCCAACGCGTGTGGTTCAAAAATGGGGAACCCATTTACTATAACGTTCTATGAGAAACTGAGCCCCCACAACCACCAATTTGTTTAAATATAGAATTTTTTTCAAATTTTTTTGATAATCGAAAACCGATAAGACTGCACTAAAAAAAAAAAAAAAAAATGAAAAAATGAAAAACAACAAATTTAAAAGTGGTGGTAATCGCCTTCAGGTCCGCTCAATTTTTTTAGGAGAGCAGCAGGTACCAAAAACCTCGTTTGAAAATGTCAAAATGCGTCTAAAGGTTTATGTAATCATATAAATTAACAACATCGTCTTTAATTTTGTCAATAAAATAAAGCATTTAAAATTGATGTATTCATGTGTAATGAAAAATGTCTTCTTTACCTTTGCTAATAAAATATAGTATTTTTCTCAAATGGCTGCTTCAGCGAGTGTGGATGTTTATCAAAACTCCATGGGAATAATGTTAAAATGGTCATAAAAACTGTTAGAGCGACCCTATTTCAATTATAATTTCCTTGTACACTCATCAGAGGTTCTATCAAAATGGATTTTTTTGCTAGGGGAGTCCGTAGAATCGAAAATTTCAACTATATCTTCTTTGTTTCTTTTTAGACAGGCGCGCTAAATCTTGTGAACTACTGCATCGGATCTTGTATAAGTATTCTACAACATTACCGGAAATTATCATCTGCAGACGATTTTAATCTGCTGTAAAAATGATAGGGTGTCAGCTTCATGAACTTTTTCCTCTTCAAGCAACAATCAACGATGGAATATCTGAATAGAACTCAGAATGCAAGAATAGAAAATCAAACACATTAGTATTGCCGTTGCTGTTACTGAAAAATTACAATAAAATCCAAAACTAAAAAAAATAAACGAGTGGGTGTTTCTGATTCAATTGTCTTTTCAAAATCAAATCAAAGACATGACAAAATTTGCATGAATTTCGTTCTTACTAAATTTTCTTTTTCGTTTTTCATCTTTTTCTTTTTTCTCCTTTCTTTTCTTCTTTTCTTCTTTTCCTTTTTTTTTTTTTTTTTTTTCTAATTCGCTTCATATCTTTTACATCCCTCCTGCCGTTTCCGGGGCTGAACTCTGACGTAAACCCCGGAATCAGTCTAGAATGTCACTCCGAGATTGTCGAGCAGTCTTGCAAATCATTCCTCAGACAATGACCTTTCTAGACCTCGGAGAAGGTAGCTGTGGAGAGTGACATACAAGGGCTATAAATAAACTTTAAGAAAATGCATGGTCATCAACAAAAAGAGCAACCCAAAATACCAAATACGGGTCGGGGATAGTAGAATCAAGCAAGTACAAAAATTTAAATACCTAGGAAGTGTTCTAACAGGAGATGGAAAGTGCGACACAGAGATCCGATTTGCATGGCGAATGACGCATTCCAGAAGCTGAGTAAAGTACTAACACACAGGAAAATTTCGCTAAAAACAAAGAAGAGAGTGCTAGATTGCTATGTGATGTCAGTTTTTCAATACGGCAGTGAATGCTGGACAATATCATCAACGATGAGGAAAAATCTTGAAGCAGCGGAAATGTGGTTCTACAGAAGGATGCTGTGGATATCATGGACCGAGCATGCGAGCAATGATGAGGTATTGGAAAGAATGGCAACGAAAAGAAAATTAATAGTGAGCACCAGGAAGAGACAACTGAAGTTCCCTGGACATGCAATGAGGAAGGAGGGCTTGAAGAACTTGATACGGACAGGCATCAAGATAGAAGGAAAGAGAGACAGAGGAAGGCAGCGGATAACATATTTGCAGGGCCTGATGAGGTGGATGACGGAACGGGGGTTGCGAGGTGTAACAGGAAAAAGCATACTAAGAGCCACCAGAGATAGGGAGACGTGGAAAACCATAATCGCCTACGTCCTGAAAGGACAGGGCACATAGAAGAAGAAGAACTAGTGGTCGGGGTCACGAAGGATCCTCTCTGTCAACGGCTCTACTTGTCGGCGACCGAGTTGCGCTCTTTTTGGTCTTGGGTGCCAACGGCTAATTTCATCAGTACCCTGAGTTTTTGCTTACCTGGTGATTGATTCGGAACGTGCTATTTCTTAATGACGTGGCCTTCAGAGGAGGTTGGGCGAATTTACCCGACTGTCATCGGTGTGACCTTGGCTTAGAGGAAACGGCTTCGCACGCCTTGTACTTGTCTTTAGGTTTCTCTTTTCTGGCACTATGTCTGCAAGTTGACGGCTCGTATCGCGCCTGAACATTTCGTGTCCATCAATCTCGCATATGCCCATAATAATGTGTCACCCCCGTTTTCTGGGCTAAAATGGCTGGTGGTTCTTACGTTGCTAGCCATAGCAAGAATGATGATCTTGAAATGGAGGGAATCTTGCGGTATGAAGGATCTGATTGGATTCTTTGGGCATTAGCTCAAGATGAAGATCAGATTTGATAGAAAGCGTTTTATATCGAAAGATTTCAGCGGAAGTTGGATAAATGTAGCGAGCGTGGTTCGTGTGATAGCCTTGGTTTTTTTTTTTAATCCCCTTTGTCAGATTTACAATTCCTAGTATTCTCAAGCGGTCACCTATATAGATACTGACAAGACTCGACGTTGCTTAACTTCCATGATCGTCTGAGAAACCGTATTCTATCGTGATATGACCGTAAGGCAAGTACTGGAAGAAATTGAAAAACGATACAAGAGAAATAGTTGAACCCTGGTCACTATTTACATATACTTGTCCACTCATAAAAATAAAAAAAAAGTTTTTTTCTGAGAAAAAAGTTCGAAGACGGTCGAAGGCGGACGGCTGGTGTCCCATAATCAACTGCTTTGAGTAGGTGGAGCTCGTCAGCTCGGGACAGCTGCCCATCTAGAGGGAAAAAAAGTCCGATTTTAAACCTACACTACCATGCGGGTATATCCAAACACGGAAAAGGTTATAGGCGTAAATCCAGACATAAAATTTTAAGTGGTACACTGACCACCATCTGGCGACTCATGCAGTAAAATCCACCCTGCCACCCACCAAAAGAAATTTAATGCACCTTTGGATCTTATCTGGATGGCCAAGAGTGGACTTGTGGTCTGGGCAGCGCACGGCCTTCATATACCATTGCTTAAGTTTCTATCCCTGAGAGGTCTGTTTGGTACCATCACCCAATGAATGTACAATACCGTACACAGTATTTTATCATAATGGGGAGGATAATAATGCTTTTGTGTTACAAGTCTTACTAATTAACCCAGAGCTGTGAGAAGAAGAGGTAGATTCGTACCATTCCTAAGGGTATTTGCGCCTAAGTGAATATAATGACTTGGCTGGAATTGGAACTCGGCTCTCCAGTTACCAATTCCAAGTTGCCATCCATTACACCACTCGCACATCCTAGCATACAGCCCCTGGTATTCCCGTGCGGTCACCTATCTAGCTACTGTTCGACGTTGTTAAATTTCAGTGATAGGAAACCAATGTTTCAACGACATCTGGCCATGAGCCAATTTCAAATACAGATATTCTGTCCATCATTTTATACTTGAGGCGTATGTTTTATAGAAATATAGTTTGTAAATTTTCTGTTGTAGGCGTTATGTTATGGTATAGACCTATCTTTTCTCGCACTTCCCGCCTGTGGAATTCCCTTCCGCATACTTGCTTCCCCGACAGCTACAATCTCCAGGAGTTTAAATGTAAGATCAATAGACACCTCCTAACACACTGACTCGCACCCATTCTCTCAAACACTCTTCCTATGTACCTCCTTACTCGTCTATCACCCTCCTTCTGACCTTTCCTATATTCAATCGCTCACTCAGCACCTTCCCCTATGTAACCCCCTGCGCTATAGTGGCAGTGGAATGCCTTGCTTGAGGTGAAATAATTAAAGAAAAAGGTAGGGTATTATGTTGACAATTTCAGTATTTTCAAATAATTTCAGTCATTTAAATGCCATACACGCTTTGGGCGATCATGTCTCGAAAAAACATGACTGACTGGGCAGAACATTTTCCTGCAGTATGTTGCCATTACTTTCTGCGGTAGACTGGTTACCAGTCAATCTGTCCTGTTATTTAACCCATAACTAGAGGGAAGAGACAGATTAATACATTTCCCAAGTGAATGCAAGGAATTCTACTGGAATTCGAACTCGGCTTCCCTTTTTCTCGTTCCGAGCCGATATCCAGTGCACAACAACGCACATCAAATAATTTACTCGTTTTGTTTCCGGGTAGTATTTATTTCTTACGGGTACTAAGTGGGTAAATTCAATTGTGTTCCACTTAAGTGCGGCTTGACATGTTGTACATGGTTGATATTCATTCGTATTTGATATTCATTATTTGATATTCATTATTTGATATTCATTATTTGATATTCATTATTTGATATTCATTATTTGATATTCATTATTTGATATTCATTATTTGATATTCATTATTTGATATTCATTATTTGATATTCATTCGCCAGCAAGTATGAAGTAGTTATGCATACGTCGTCCATACGTTCGTCTTTTCTTGCTTTTCTAGAAATTTGTCTCCTTTCACCTAGAATTGGTTTAATTGTAAGAAGTTTATTGTTTGTGATGTTGGTCCAACACTTTTGATATCTCCGTTGAATGTAACTTCATTTTGCTTTAGAGCTCCGTATAAGAGATCTTGAAATTATTATCAGAAGTTTCGTGTTGGGCAGTTAAAACAACTTGATCATTTCGTCTAATCCATTTGTGGCTCGACATCCAGCATATCACTGTTTCTTTGTTGTTGGATAATGAATATAGTTTGCATAGTAATTTTGCCAGCAGTAGATTGTCAACTTTTTTATTGCTATTATAATTGATAGAGAGTTAGAAATAATGGTAAATTTTCATTTTAGGTCCCGAAAGCTTTCCCCATTCAAATTTATCCAAAATGACATTACAAATGTATATGCTGAACTCAAATCAACAATTAGTTATTGAAGAAACCTACCTTTTTTGATCTGAAAGTCCATAAAAAAAACGAACTATATCTCGCACTTTTTCTCTCCCGTAACTCTGACGTTCTGCGTAGGCAACAAATTTCGGTCGATTTACTTCCTTTACTGAAACTTCCGGCTATTTACTTCCTGTAATGAAATAAATACGCGTAGAAATACAATAGCGTGTTACTTTCATTACAGGAAGTTTCAAGAAAACTTTTTATTTTTAAAAATTAAATTTAAAATATAGGTATCGAAAATGTATGGCGGTACCTATTTTATATACATACCAAGATTTCGAAAAGGCTGGGTGATTCATTTGACAGGGCATTTTTTTTTAGCACAATCTTTTTTTTTTTTTTTTTTTTTTTCACATACCGGACGTTCTTGTTAGCTCTCGTTGTGAGTCTCATACTTATGACATCTGGAACATCCTAATCGAGTCTTGATGCACTGTTCAACTTTTATTTCTTTAGGGATCGTGGGTTTATTAAAATTTAAAACGTGTGTATATTTTTTATGACCGCCCCTTTTATTTGATTATCCTTTGGTGACCCCTTTCTTTCTTAAGGTTGCATTTCTTCTTCTTCTTCTTCTTCTTCTTCTTCTTCTTCTTCTATGTGCTCTGTCCCTTCAGGACGTAGGCGATCATGGCTCTCCAGGTCTCACTATCCCTGGTGGCTCTTAGCACGCCTTCTCCTGTTACATCATGCAATCCTCATTCCGTCATCCACCTGATTAGGTCCTTCAAATATATTATCCGCTGCTTTCCCCTGTCACTTCTTCCCTCTGTCTGGCCTGTTAGTATCAGGTTCTCCAAGCTCTCCTTCCTCATTGCATCTCCCAGGAACTTCAGCTGTTTTTTCCTGTCTTTTTCCTCCCAGGAACTTCAGCTGTCTTAATTTCCTTTTTGTTTCCATCGTTTCTAAGACCTCTTCATTGCTCACATGCTCGATCCATGATATTCGCAGCATCCTTCTGTAGAACCACATGTATTACCTCTGGTAAAAGCTCTTTATTTCTAATAACTCCCTTTAAAGCGTTAAGCCTTTCGTGTGAATAAGCTTTACGTTTATATTGTTTTTTTGTTTTTTTGTCTTGTTTTTTTTTTTTTTTTTTTAATCATATCACCCCAAGCAAGGCGGTAATGCCACTGAAGCGCAGGGGGCTACGTAAGAATGAAAAGATTGGAAAAGAGAAAGCCGGGAACCACATCCTAAACAGGCAACAAGGGATGAGCCTCTACACCTGTTCAATAGACGTGGGTGGAGTGTGAACCGGGCGATAGTTTAGTCTATCTACTCCAATTGAGGAGAGGGGAAAAATAAGAGAGTGAAAAGAATGGAGAAGAGAAAGCCGGAAACCACATCCTAAGCAGGGAACAAGGGATCAGCCTCTTCACCTGTTCAATAGACGTGGGTGGAGTGTGAACCGGGCGATAGTTTAGTCTATCTACTCCAATTGAGGAGAGGAAAAAAAATAAGAGAGTGAAGAAAGATTTCATCTTCAATATGTTATTTGCGTGTTTTTTCAGTTCACTTTTTCAAGTGGATTGTCACTTCTCGTCTTTTTTTTCAGTGTAAACCCCTGCCTTACTGGTAATTATTTTTTCTATCAAGAATGGGGATAGAATATCTAGAGCAGTGGTTCCAAAACATTTTTCTGTCATTTCTCCCTACACCCAATTCAACCATCCAGATTTCCCCCTTCATGTGTATGAGAGAAAGAGCAGTTAAAACACACTGTGACTATTTACTAATTTATTTTTCAAATGTACAAATATACTGATAAACTTATAGTTACAGAGTAAAGTGGATAGAGAACAGTTAGTAACAACTAAGCATAGCCATAGAGAGCGGTTAGTAACGAATAAAAGGACTTTTGTTTCTTCTTCTACTTCAGAATTAAATTAGTGAGAAGGGTGATGCTGCTTCTTGTGCACCAGTGTATCAATATCAGGGTTAGTTTTGGCAAGCGCACAATGTATGTCACATTCCACCTCCAGTCGGTTTCGTGATTTGGGTTTGATTTTGAGTAAAGTAGAAAATTTTTATTTAGTAGGTCCCGTATTCTTGCTTTCCTGACGGCTACAACCTCCAGAAATTTAAATGCAAAGTCAATACTCATCTACCACTGGACTCTAGCTCTCTCCCCACCCCTGTATAACCTTCCCTTTCTCTCCACCTATGTATCTGTCATCGCACCTGCTTTCTCAGCTTTCTATTGTTCCTTTCTAACTAGTTTGTACTCCTCACTCTTTTCTAATTAATCTTTTTACATTTATGTAGCCCCCTGTACATCAGTGGCGTTTCCGCCTTGCTCGGGGTGAAATGATTAAAAAAAAAAAAAAAGGTAGTGTTATTATTTCCCCCTTGGTAGCTTCAAATTTCCACCCAGGGAAATTTCCCCAGTTTGGGAATCGCTGATCTAAAGAATGTTTCCTCAAGAGATTCAATTAGGATGAATCTATGAAATTTGGGTCAGGGACAGAGAGATTCTATTTGTTTTTTCTATTTTGTTTTTTGTTTTTGTTTGTTTTTTGTTTTTTTGTCGATGTTTTTTTATAATGAGATTTTTTTTTTCATTGGTCCTGTGCTCCAAAAACGACCGAGGAGTCCAAGTTCTGCTGAGGATTTACCAACTGAGTTAAACTCGTTCGCATCGGTTGGAAAGCGGGTACGTTGACCACGATACTCGCGTCGAGAGCAGAGTTTGAGCTCCTGTTAATTTTGTATTTAGTATATTAAAAAAAATGAAACAGTTCAAAGTTTATTTTTCGCCCCAACTCAATTGACCCTCAAACACCGCTTTCTATCACTTTTAAAACAATAGAATAAAGTAATAAAGAAAGGTTGGGTGTTAGATCGTCAAGCGATCAGTTTGGAAGATATTGTCAGATTTAATTATATAGGGCTTGATATGACCAGACGATAAATCGGATTCGGCCTCTCTGACCACCCGTCTAGCCCAAGTAACGACGAAAAAGAAATCTTGTCTGTCACATGACCACTTAAACAGCCGGATCGTAGACTGATCAACCACCAGGTATCCGTCCTCAGGGATTACGAGTCCGCTACCCACGACAAACAGGTAGTCTCATTAGGTGATTTCTTACTTTTCTGCAGGGGTGCAGTCGGCATGTTTTATAGTCACAGCATAGATAGATAGATAGATAGATAGATAGATAGATAGATAGATAGATAGCGAGAGAAAGAGAGAGAGATGCAAATACTGGCAAAGATATAAGGATCTTGACATATATTGGAAGAGAGTAAGACAGAAAAATAGATCGATTTATTGAGATAAACAAATGAATGCATGTAAATAAATGTAGATATATAGATGGGCTGATAGATTGACTCAAACCGAAGTTGTTTTTTTTTAATGATTTTAGTGCATCTGGATGTAGTAATCATCTTCAAAGAAAAGTGTTGTGTAATCTATGTTTGCGTACGCATGCGCCTTGTGCACGTGTGTTGATGACGGGCATGTAAATATTTCTGCCTGATCCACTTACCACCGCTGCGCATGCCCAGAAAGTAATAAAGGAAGAAAAAAAATACGAATCATCATGAATCACGCCACGTAATAAAACATGATTGCAGTCGGAGGAAGCTTGCCTTTTGAAATGGTTTTATTCGATGAAAAAGGCGAAAAGAATGACTTGCTCCTAACCTACCAACAACTACTGAACATACAATAAAAAGAAAAGAAAAATGTAAGTGAAACTTATCGACAATGGCAAGGAAAGTATTTTCCGGTTCGTGAAAGAATAAAATAAAAACAACCAAAACAATCGTGGTAAAATGTTTTAATGTGAATGGTTTGTATGATTGCGTTACATGCAGACATCTTTCTCACGACTACATCGACGAGCGAAATAATGACTGCATATTACTACTAAGTAGTGATCTTGATCCTCACTGGGTCCCCCTTATTCACTAGTAAAGTGCAAATAATCCAACGCCCAATATGGCCGTTTTTTTACTTATATATCGATAGTAAAAAAACGGCCATATGGGCGTTCATTATATATATATATATATATATATATATATATATATATATATATATGAAGCGCCCATATGGCCGTTTTTTGGCGTTCATTATATATATATATATATATATATATATATATATATATATATATAATGAACGCCCATATGGCCGTTTTTTTACTATCGATATATAAGTAAAAAAACGGCCATATTGGGCGTTGGATTATATATATATATATATATATATATATATATATATTTATATATATATATATATATATAATTCATATATATATATATATATATATATATATATATATATATATATATATAATGAACTTTTTTCGTATATAAACATTGCACTAATCAATCGTCAACCTTCCTATATCCTCGGCTTACGGCCTATCACGTTGAATACACCGGTTCTCGGTCGATCACCGAAGTTAAGCAACGTTGAGCCTGGTCAATACTTAAATGGGTGACCGCTTGGGAATACCAGGTGCTGTAAGCGTATAGTGACGGATGTGCGTTGTGGTGCAGTGGATATCGGCTCGGAAAGAGGAATCGGTGAGCCGAGTTCGAATTCCAGGTGAATACCCTGCATTCACTTAAGTACTGGTACACTTTGGAAAGGTATTAATCCGTCCATTCCCTCCAGTTATGGGTTAAATAACAAGGGTAGGACTTGGGGACCCTGCACTTAAAAACAAATCCCAATGAATCGTGAAAAAGAAAAACGTTGTAAAAATAAAATAACCTTACCCAAAAATCACTGGTTATGACCTTAAAATGATCCCATAAGAATTGATAGGTCGTTAAGCCTCAAAAACAAACAAACAAATCCTATATCCTCGCATTCCCCTTTCTTTGGGGCTCTTTTTCAAATGAACGAGAACCTTTTCGTATATAAACCATCACAAAGGTCTGTCCTAATACGGACATGTGGGCGTCTACGTAGAATTAAATAAAAGAGAAGAAATTTTGCGGGGGAGGGGGTAATATTTCGATTGCCTACCGTTGTACCATTTGGATCTGACGAGCCGCGTTAAGAACATCAAAGCGGTGAAATATGTATTATCCATTGTAATAATCGAAAATCCTTTATAAATTATATTAGTCTGTTAAATCAAATAAATGAATTTAACATTGAGTTCTCTCGAGTTCGTCTCTTTTGGAATTTACCCGGATTACATACCAAGTGTACTATGTTATATATATATATATATATATATATATATATAGTGTATCAAGGCAGCAGATAATTTTCTAAACATATACTGTTAAATATAAGAGACAATTAATGTCTATTATGTTTAATCATGAACCGTTCTAAACATCGTATTTTGGCTTTAATTTCAGGTGAACCAGCTTAAAAAAAATATCTAAATGTAGAATTGTCTTTATTTTCACCTGAAATTAAAGTAAAAATACGATGTTTAGAACGGCTCATGATTAAACATAATAGATATTCATTGTCATATATTTAAGTGTATATATATATATATATATATATATATATATATATATATATATATATATTATCCTACATCTATGGCACGACTCGGAGTTTCATGCGTTATGCAATCATCAGGTGCATATTTCAAGCCGACTGTTTAATAGGTTGGAATTTAAGTTCACTCAATGTTCATGGGAATTAAATCTTATAAAATTAACTTACTGCTTTTTTAATAATAAGATTAAAAATTTAAATATTTGAAGGTTGCATGTATTTGAGTTTGAACACGCATCGCCAGAGAACAAACACAGTCGACCGCGTTTTGATATAATTAGAGGGATCGTGCATCTGGAATCACGTGATGTCGTAAAAATAATATATGTATGGGTAGATAATATGCATTAGGGTGAGAAAGGAAAAGGTCTTATAGTATTCTTTGAAGGCGTTACGTATAGTATATGCAACACACACACACACACACACACAACTGACCATCTTGTATCAGGCTGCACGGTGTTAGCACGCTCTGGATATAAATATTGGTATGAGAGAGAGTAGGCCAATATCTGCACGGGAAAATAGGCAACTTTTACGGGAAGGAAACTACAAGAAACTGGCATGAACACCACCCAGGTTGTTGGAGAGATAAGACCTGTAAAAATTGTATGGGACTTTACAATAAACCCTGCCGAGAACAATCAAAGCCAATCGCTCAGACATGGGGATCAAAGGCTACAAGAACAGAACGTGCCCTCTTATTGACATGGTAGCCCTTACCGATTGTAATGGGCCCGGGAAGATTTTCAAAAAAACTATCAACTAAAAATGATTTTGAAGTAAAAATCTAAAAAATGTGGCACACTAGGACATCAATAATTCCACTGGTAGTTGAAGTCAACACAAGGCAAATAATAATAATAATAATAATAATAATCCCTGCAAACTAATGTATCCTTGAAGATTTTCAAAATAAAACTACCAAAACACAAGTATCTTGAAGTGGAAATCCTAAAAATGCGACAAATTAGAATATCAATAATTCCAGTTGTAATCGGAGCCCTCGGATTGATTGTAAAAGGTGCCGATTTCTGGTATCCCATGCCGTAAAAAAATACCAAAAGGTGTACTCACAAGTACAAGTGCTGGTATCCGTAAAGAAATACCAAAAGGTGTACTCACAAGTACAAGAAATACCAAAAGGTGTACTCACAAGTACAGCCCACACCTTACGAAGGCCTTTATCTAAGTAAAATGTGTGTGATCTTAGGTTTTTTACAAAAATGATCAATGGAAAATGTCATGAAGTTATTTCTGATCTGAAGTTTCCGAAAGGAAATGTGTATACAACAGAAACCCATGGAAATAATAATAATAATAATAATAATAATAATAATAATAAAGTCTTTTCACTAGGAATTTTCAGGCAAATATTATACATAATAATATGGATCCAAAATGCAGGTTTTGTGATAAACACCAAGAAACAATAGACCATCTAATCTCAGGCTGTTCTGTACTTGCTCCAAATGAATATAAAAATTGTCACATGTGCAAACACTATGGAAAATCTGTAAACAAACACTGGTATGAACATCACCCAGCACCGGTTACAGAAATAGAAGATGTCACCATTCTATGGGATTACACCATCTATACAGACAGAAAAATTGAAGCAAATAGGCCGGACATTATTGTTAAAAACCAGAAAGAAAAAAACTTGTCTATTAATTGATATGGCTTGTCCAGCGGATTGTAACATAGCAACCAAGGAATTTGAAAAACTGTCAAAATATAAAGACCTGGAAAATGAAATAGAAAAAATGTGGAAATTGAAAACAAGAGTTGTGCCAGTGATAGTGGGTGCACTTGGAATGATAAAAAATGGAACAAAACAACACATTGAAAGAATCCCTGGAAACCCCAGCTTAAGAGATATACAAAAAATTGTCTTATTAAGTACAGCCCACACACTAAGGAGAACATTGTCTATGTAACGCTAGGGATGATAGGGGAGATAGAAAAAACATGAAATGGAGCCATAACAACACGCCACAACCTGCCATAGGTCTTCCTGCAGACTTGGTTGGTAGTGCGACCATAGCAGAAATCGAAATATGATGAAAAATGACATAATAATAATAATACAAATACTGGTATCAACAACAACAAATACTGGTATGAACATCACCCACCACCGATTACATTTCTATGGAATCATCTTTATAGACGAGAGGATTGAAGCAAATAGGTCGGACATATTTGTCAAAAACCGAAAAGAAAAAAAAAACTTGCTTACTAATTGACATAGCTTGCCCAACGGACTGTAACGTAGCAAGCAAAGAATCCGAAAAACTTCTCTTCTATGTGCCCAGTCTTTTCAGTACGTAGGCGATCATGGCTCTCCACGTCTCCCTATCCCTGGTGGCTCTTTGCACGCCTTCTCCTGTTACACCATGCAACCCTTGTTCCGTCATCCACCTGATTAGGTCCTTCAAATATGTTATCCGCTGCTTTCCCCTGTCTCTTTTCCCCTCTATCTGGCCTGTTAGTATCAGGTTCTCGAAGCCCTCTTTCCTCATTGCATGCCCCAGGAACACTAGCTGTCTCTTCCTGATGCTCAATATTAATTTCCTTCTCGTTTTCATCCTTTCCAAAACCTCATCATTGCTCACATGCTCGATCCATGATATCCGCAGCATCCTTTTGTAGAACCACATTTCAGTTGCTTCAAGTTTTCGAAAAACTATTAAAGTATAAAGACCTGAAAACTGAAATTGAAAAAATATGGAAATTGAAAACAAGATTAGTACTAATGGTAGTATGTGCGCGTGGAATGATAAAAAAAAATACATTGAAAAAATTCCTGGAAATCTCAGCTTAAGAGAAATATAAAAAATTGTCTTGATAAGTACAGTCCACATACTAAGAAGAACTTTGTTCATGTAACACTAGTGATTTTATGAGAGATAGAGAAACAAATAATGAAATGTCACCATAGCAACACACCACTACCTGCTTCGAGTCTCCCCGCAGATTTGGTAGGTAGTGTGGCCATAGCAGAAATCAAAAGATGATGATGATGATGACGATGACGACGACAATAATAATAATAATAATAATAATTCTTCATCTCAGAAGTTAAGGCTTATAAATAAGTAGAGATTTTATTAAGTTTTGTTAGATTTTTAACTAGTTTTCTTGATATAAATGTGAGTTTTTCAAACCGACGAGCAGACTGTTTGTTTGAAAATCACCTGCTAAAAACGACAACAACGGTGTCACGGAATCTTTGTCACGTCGCTTTAATAACCTTTATTACGGTTAAGACGAAATCGTGATCAAGGCTATAAATGTCATAAACCGTTAAAATCAGTTCAAGTAAACAACTTGTTTCCATCTAGCGTCTCTACTGACTGGTTGTCTGCATCAGAGAAGCGCCTCATTTGACATTACACTTCGGAGTCGCATCAAAACGACATGCTCTGACCAGAATACAAGTTTAAAACAAAACGAAAAGTAAAATAAAATAAAATAAAATAAAATAAACGTACATAGTTTCCTTCCTTCCTTTCTTTCTGCGTTTTTGTTTCTTATCACCCACCCACGTCCTAGTCTTTTGAAATAAAACATATTCTTCGACCTTCTTGTAGTTTCGGATGTTCAGAGATTAAGAATTTTTATTATTCCATGGATTTTCCACAACAGGATCTTACAGTTTGTTCTTTAATATAACATACCGGCCGAAATATTCTTCGACTTTCTGTAGAAGTTGGTTGGTTGGTTGGTTGATTTATTTATTTAGGTCATTTAATGCTGAAAATCGTTTTATTTAGTTGATTAGTATTATTGTTTTGGTTTGTTTTTTTTGTTTTTTCAAAAAAGTTTTGTTGGTAACGTTTTTTATTCAAAAAAATTTTGTTGGTAACGTTTTTTTATTAAAAAAAGTCTTGTTGGTAACGTTTTTTATTCAAAACTTTTTGTTGGTAACGTTTTTTATTCCAAATGGTTTTGTTGGAAACGTTTTTTTTATTCAAAAACGTTTTGTTGATAACGTTTTTTATTCAAAACTTTTTGTTGGTAACGTTTTTTATTCAAAAAGGTCTTGTTGGTAACGTTTTTTATTCAAAACTTTTTGTTGGTAACGTTTTTTATTCAAACAAGTTTTGTTGGTAACGTTTTTTTATTCAAAAAAGTTTTGTTAACTTTTTTTATTCAAAAAAGTCTTGTTGGTAACGTTTTTTATTCAAAAAAGTTTTGTTGTTAACGTTTTTATTCAGAAAAGTTTTGTTGGTAACGTTTTTTATTCAAAAAGGTTTTGTTGGTAACATTTTTTTTATTCAAAAAAAGTTTTGTTGGTAACGTTTTTTATTCAAAACCTTTTATTGGTAACGTTTTTTATTCAAAAAAGTTTTGTTGGAAACGTTTTTTATTCAAACAAGTCTTGTTGGTAACGTTTTTTATTCAAAAAAGTTTTGTTGGTAACGTTTTTATTCAGAAAAGTTTTGTTGGTAACGTTTTTTATGCAAGAAGGTTTTGTTGGTAACGTTTTTTTTATTCAAAAAAGTTTTGTTGGTAACGTTTTTTATTCAAAACTTTTTATTGGTAACGTTTTTTATTAAAAAAAAGTTTTGTTGGTAACGTTTTTTTATTCAAAAAAGTTTTGTTGAATACTTTTATAGCATTTTGACCCCAGTTTGGCGGTTAACTATTTGCCCATAGCTGGGACCCTAACAGGTGCTACCACTCCGGGTCAGGGTGGACCTGGGAACAACAGCAATTAAGATGTGGTTCCATGCTCCTCACAACCTCTCAAATCAGAGGCCTTGCTGCCGGATGCAGTTTACAGTCATACCCAGGATCTTCTGTAGAAATATTTATTGAATTATAGAAAAGAAAAAATTAGAATAGAGAAAAATACTAATTAATAAAACTGCAAACAATATTTTATTATTAGTTATTATGAGAAACTGTACGACACTCGTAATGCTTTTATAAAGCATTGTAATAACAAAATTACTATATATATATATATATATATATATATATATATATATATATATATATATTCTCTCTCTTATAAAAACCGTTGTGCATCACCAGACCTGTCTGCGTAGTTAAATATGGAGCCTTGTCTATGCTATTGAACTAGATGAGCGGTTTTCAACCTGTGGTCCGCGGACCTCAGGGAATCTGCAAAGGTAATATAGGGGATCCGTGGATTAACTCATCACGTGATAATAAAAATATAAATTTTCAATGTCTGGATATTTATTATTGCTTATTAATGTTATCAAATGAACATTTAAATTTATCAATTTAAAATAAGCTTAAAACCAGATTTTACTACGCTAATGCAAAACTATGAGCTATTTTTAGTAAAGAATTATGTATAAGTTTCATAAGCGTTTATAGTGGGTCCCTAGACTAAAACTTGAAATATAAAGGGGTCCGTAAGTCAAAAAAGGGGTCCGTAAGTTAAAAAAAAAAGCGGTCCGTAAGTCAAAAAGTTTGAAAACCCCAGTACTAGATGGCTGTGGACCATTCAAGTTTGCTCATCCACCCTTTGATAGATCTTGTTTTTAATCCTGTTGTATGCCTATTCGGATCCGCGTTCTGGGCTCGGAACGAGAAATCAGAGAGCCGTGTTCGAATTCAAGTTGAATTCGTTGCATTCAGTTACACTTACACTCTTTTGGAAAGGTATTAATCTGTTTCTTCTTCCTCCAGCTATGGGTTAAATAGCAGAACAAATCGGGTTCTATATTTATTGAATTATAGAAAAGAAAAAATTAGAATAGAGAAAAATACTAATTAATAAAACTGCAAACAATATTTTATTATTAGTTATTATGTCTCGAAAGAGACATGACTGACTGGACAGAACATTATCCCACAGTAGGTTGCCATTACATTCTGCGGTAGACTGGTTACCGACCAAGGCTATAGAACCCAATCTGTCCTGTTATTTAACCCATAACTGGAAGGAATAGGCGGATTAATAACTTTCCCAAGGGTATTTGCGCGTAAGTGAATGCAATGAATTCAGCTGGAATTCGAACTCGGCTCCCCAATTTCTTGTTCTGAGCCGATATCCAATGCACCACAACGCACATCCTCATCCAGTCTAGTACTGTGCTTAAATTCATAAAATCTAAGTACTATAGCGAATATCTCAACCGAACAATTATCATAAAAATATTTATAGAAAAAGTACAGGGAGTCAACTTTACAGAGTTGGGGAAGTAATTGAAGCTGAGATGCCGGGTCAGGACCAATAATATTGACTATTTTTTTTTTTTTCAAGAATCTCTAACTATATAGCAGGAGCACCAAACTATATGCGGCAGCAATATTCTAAGCATGGACAGATAGTATATTTATAGATATGTAAGATAGTAGTTTTCGTTTTGTTTTGCTGTTTTCTTTTTGTTTGTTTGTTTGTTTGTTTCTTTCTTTCTTTCTTTCTTTTTTTCTGTTTTCGTTTGAAGTAAAAAAAAATGTGTTTTCTTTCTTCCATTTAACCGTTCTACCGGTTTTTGGTTTTTGGTTCTTGTTAAAAGGGCGAACACTGGTAGTGAAACTTTTTTTCATTGTGGGACTAGCCATGGGTTGGTTTGGTTTGTTGTAGTTTTTCCGCGTCCGTTGCCATTTCGAATTTGTGTTGCAGAGAAATATTCATATTTCGCTGAAAGTCCAAATTCCTTCTTTTTTTTTTTTTTTTTTTTTGTGGGAATAGCTATGGGTTGGTTAGTTCTGATGTGTTGAAGTTTCTTCAGCGTCCGTTGCCTTGTTAAGTTTGTGTTGCAGAGAAATATTCAAATTTCACTGAAATTCCAAACAATTTGTGTATGTGTGTGTGTATATATATATATATATATATATATATATATATATATATATGGGTGTTGAATTTCACCACGGGTAGTCACTAGTTTATGATGGGTTAGTCGTCCTTTTAAATTCACAAGTGACTATCCGACTGTTGTTTTTTTTACTTTCTTATATGTTTTTTTGTTGTTTTTCCGGGGATTTTTTTTTTGTTGTTGTTGTTATTGTTGGTTTTTCTGTTGGTTTTCAGTTTTTCTTTCTTTTGTTTTTTTTCTTTCTTTCGTTTTTTTTTTTTTCGTTTTTTTATTTTTATTATTAATTGTTTTCGTCGAGGACCTACTTACTCTTCGGCCACGTGTCTGAGGCGCATGGGGTTTTTAGTGGTGAGTCCGACGGACGTTAGGTTTTTCATCTTGGTGCCGAAAAAAGAGTTTTTGTTCGTATGAATGCTTACGGTAGTGGGTGCTGATGGACGTTAGGTTATTCATTGCCATAGTTACTGAGAAGATGGGTAGGTGCGTTGGCCGGGAGAAGGTCGCGTTGTGCGTGTTCATATCACGTCGGGGTCACCACTTTATTGCGATAATAAAATGCTGCAGGCAGGATTAATGCTTATAATGCTGGAAAGAGGATTACTTGTTTATGGTATGTGCATGTTCGAATCACGTCGGGGTCACCAATTTATAGTGGGTTGCTTATCTATTCTCTTCTGTTAGTAGTGGAGGGTAGTTATATACTGTTACAGGTTAACAGAATTTGGCCTTATTGTAGATAGCCCACTATAAGTCATAAAGAAAGGTTATAAACCAAGAAAAGCAAATTGAGTTGAAAGATAACATTATATATAACACATATCAATTAATGTTTTTACAATTGAAGTAATACATGAAGTATAGGTCCAACGGATATTAAATGTTCATGGCAATAAAATGCTGAAAGAGAATTAATAATTAAGAATTTGGGAGCGTGTAAGTAAGGAATGTCTTTGATATATTCGCTCCTTAGGTCAGTAAGTAGTTTTTGAGGCAGGGAAGAAGGAAAGAGGTAAGGGAGGCGAACGTAGTAAGCCGCTTGACTTTGGTCAAGGGAGATACTAATAACTCTCTTCTCCTCGAGTCGGTCTGCTCGGCGATGCTTTCTCTATCCGCTTTTTATATCTTCTTTTTGGATCACAGCAGCTCATTTGGGATTTCACACTTGTGTTTGGTTCTGGGTTTCCCATTGTCTGATAAATAAAATTCGCGTAGGCTCGTGAAATTTTTAGTTTTCAACCGGAACATCTGTGCGGAGCCGGCGGCGCACGGACGACTTTTTGTCATTTAGAAGAGCTAAATATGAAGCAATATAATTTTAAGCTGTGCTATATTTATAGTTATTATTCATATTTTTTAAATTTATGTGTGTTGTGGTACAGTGGATATCGGCTCGGAACGAGAAGACGGGGAGCCGAGTTCGAATTCCAGTTGAATCCATTGTATTCACTTACGCGCAAATGCCCTTGGGAAAGGTATTAATCTGTCTCTTCCATTGCTTTCTGCGGTAGACTGGTTGCCGACCAAGCTATAGAACCCAATCTGTTCTGCTATTTAACCCATAACTGAAAGTAAGAGACGGATTAATGCCTTTCCTAAGGGTATTTGCGCGTAAGTGAATGCAATGAATTCAGCTGGAATTCGAACTCGGCTCTCCGATTTCTTGTTCCGAGCCGATATTCACTGGACCACCGCGCACATCCCATCCACATATAAGCTAAATTAATTGAAATAATAGAAAGCTTCATAAAAAGAATAAGATGGAAAGACCATTTCTTTGTACCAACTTAGCAGACCGGCTGCCGTCACTCTCTCACCGGCGTGACGTGGCTTCCCTGTGCCTCTTCTATAAATACTTTCACGGCTTCTGCTCCGATGAACTTAGATCACTGATGCCCCCTAGGTATGAATTTGCACGAGATACTAGATTAGCAACTACGTCCCACCCTTTTGCAGTGAAACCGATAAAATGTAACCGCTATTTCTACTCCAACAGCTTCTTTTCACGTACTTCCCGCCTGTGGAATTCTCCTAACACACTAACTCGCATCCATTCTCTCAAACACTCTTCCTATCTACCCAACCCTCATCCTCGGTATTCTTACCCGTCTATCACCCTCTTTCTGACATTCCTATATCTAACCACTCTTTCTCATCACTTTCCCCTATGTAACCCCCTGCGCAATAGTCGCAGTGGAATGCCTTGCTTGGGGTGAAATGATTAAAAAAAACAGGACCGTCACAATAATGCTACACCCAAAGAAAAATACAGCTTTAAAAATAAAAAATTCCTCCCGCAGCAAAAAGAATTAGACGACTTTGAAGAAGAACTAACTTCGTAAGAAACATAAAATTTCATAAAAAGCAAAACGTATTTCAAAAGAAACTAAAAGAAGACAAAACTAAAATAAACAATTCAACAAATGTATTTATCGCAGCGAACAAAACTAGAAATTTATATAAATGTTGTTGGGTTCTCCCTTTTTCTAAAGATGGACTCGTCCAGAGTATACTTATACTACTGCTATAGACACAGTAATGAATAGTAGCTCTGTGCTCCACTCATCGAGAAGATTATTACGCAGTCAGTACCCGTCAGCTTCCGACGGGGACATACTCAATATACTACGGCTTCACCTCCAGAGACTTGTACATATACTTTTTACTAAGCCGCATTCCTGAACTACTAATCTTTATTCAAGTCTGTATCCTTGCGTTAATACACTTATTTTCTATCTCAATTATTGGTCGTTTTTCATTTATTTATGCAGACCCCATTCTCGGGATCCACAACAATGAACTAAAGCCCCATACACACAATAAATTACTTAAGGACAACATAGGTAAAACATACAAAAAACACCTAAAATAATTAACAAAAAAAAAATGATATCAATATGGAAGCTAAAGCAATCGCCCAAAAATTAAACTTAGACGACCAAATAAATTAGTTGCATCGGTAAGGAACAAGCCTTTATCACATTCAGTCAGTTAAGTGCCATACGTGATACACACTTGGACGATCATGTCTCGAAAGAGACATGACTGACTGGGCAGAACATTATCCCGCAGTAGGTTGCCATTGCTTTCTGCGGTAGACTGGCTGCCGACCAAGGCTATAGAACCCAATCTGTCCTGCTATTTAACCCATAACTGGAAGGAAGGGACGGATTAATACCTTTCCCAAGGGTATTTGCGCGTAAGTGAATACAATGGATTCAACTGGAATTCGAACTCGGCTCCCCGGCTTCTCGTTCCGAGTCGATATCCACTGTACCACAACGCACATTAAAAGACCGTAAAAAAAATTTCAAAACTAACCCAGCATGCAGACTTATAAACCCAACCAAATGTGAATTTGGCAAAATAAATAAAACAATAATAGAAATAATTCATTATGAACTAAGGAAGAAGTTAGGTGTAAATCATTGGAAAACCACAAAAGCAATTACAGGCTGGTTCAACAATATAAAAAACTAACATAATTGTCTATTTGTGCAATTAAACATAAAAGAAATCTACCCGTCTATAACAAAACGCATGCTAGATAAGGCCATCACCTTAGCCAAGGAACAAATAAAAAACAAATACTAGCGAAATCGATATCATTAAACACTTCCGTAAATCACTCCTATTCGACAATGAAAACGCATGAATAAAGAAAGTAGGAATCTTTGACACTACAATGGGAAACTTTGACGGTGCAGAGACCTGCGAAATCAAAGGCATGTGTATTTACTACACGAACTAAGCAAAATAATAAACAGAAATGATGCAGGACTCTACAGGGACAGAATCTTAAGAAACTATAACAAACAACACACAGACAAAACTAGAAAAGCGATTATAAAGATTTTAGAAAATAGCGTATTCGACATACATGTAAAAACTAACCTAAACGAAGTAGATTTTCTAGATGTTACCTTCAACTTAAGAAAAGGTACACATAAACGATACAGAAAAACCCAACGACAGTTCACTGTATATACACACTTCTTCCAATCACCCACCATCTTTAATCAGGCAGATACCAACATCAATTAAGCGCAGGCTTTCAGACAACTCTTCCAATCAAACCATATTTAACGAAGCTAAGGCTATAAAACAACCCCAAAGGATATTGGATTCCCGGCAACACTCACGTACACACCACAGAGCACAAAAAATGATAAGAAGAGAAATATCAGATGGCTCAATCCACCGTCCAGTAAAAACGTAAAAATAAACATAGGAAAAATATTCTTCAAACTCTGGCATAAACACTTCCAGGGACCAAACACTCTCCACAAAATAATCAACAAAAACATGGTGAAAATCAGCTATAGTTGCTCCGAGAACTCGGCATAAATAATAAAAAATCACAACAACAAAAATTATCAACAAACAACCCGAACAAATTAAACACATGTGTAACGGCAAAATAAGGAATGAATGTCCCTTAAACGCTAATTATTTACAAAACAACGTAATATACCAAGCAACGATAAAACCACCAGATAATGAGAAAAACTATACAGAGGAGTAACAGAAGGACCCTGGAAACAAAGAAACTACGCACACAAAACATACTTCATAAATAGTAAATACACGAACAGCACAATGCTTTCTAAGTATATCTGGGAAATTAAAAACAAAACCAATGCAAGTATTTATAAAGGAGCAAGAAAGCAAACTTACAGCGGTTGAAGAGTGTTCGTTCAGTCACAATACCAGATCAGGACCAATATTGCTGATTTTATCTAGAATTTTATCTAGAAGGTCTAGATAAAGAACAGGATCACTAAACCATATGTGGCAGCAATATTCTAACCATAGACGAATAGTATACTTATAGATATATAAGATAGATTCTGGAGAGAAAAACTGTCTAGCACAACACAAGGAATCTTTCTTAGCAGCTGACAAGAGAGTATTTTGCCTTTATGTCACGAGAAGTTGTCACGAGTCACTCATATTCCTGGAAGCAGTTATACTTGTAGATATGTAACACAGAAACAAGACCTCCTACAGAAGGTATCTGATGAAAGCATAAAGAAAGGACTACAAATAAACTACAAGAAAAACTGAATGCATTGTCATCAGTAAAAATAGAAGCCCAAAATGTTAACTACAGGTGGAGGGTACTCAAATTAAGCAGGTACAGAAATTTAAATACCTGGGAGGTATTTTAACAGAAGACGGAAAGGTCGACACTGACATCCGGAGGGGGATTCGGCATGGCCAAGGATGCATTCCAGAACCTGAGTAGAGTATTAAGAGACAGAAATATTTGCTAGAAACAAAAATGAAAGCTGGACAATCTCCCCAAAGATGAGGGAGAGACTTGAAGAAATTACGTATTTCATACTATTTTTAGTATTTATTGCCAAATGAAAATAGAATGGTTCTTTTGTTATTATTACTTTGCAAAATTTTACCAAGCAAGGAATCAAAGATGAACACGTCCGAATCAGCCTAAATTTTCTTCATTCTTTCATTGATGAAACTGCAATACAGATAATTATTAAGTATTTATAAATTCATTTGATGCACATGTTATTGTGCAGTATTGACAAAAGAACCGTTCTATTTTCATTTACAATTATTCACTTGGCAATAAATACGAAAAAAATAGTATGAAATAGATCATATTTTTAAACACTTTGGTTGCCTAATAATTATGGCCGGTAGTGTAGATTTCGACTGACTGTGCAGAATCAACATTCTTTGTTACTTTGTTATTTAAATTGTTCAGTAAACGCTGGAACAAATGAAGAAACAAAGTTAAGACGTCAGTGCTGCGGGGTTTACCATTTTAAATCTTTAAGCTTATCGAAAGTCAATTTTGCATCATGAAGTCTTGTGTTTTAAAATGAAGCCTTTTCTATTTTCAAAAATCAGCCGCATTTTTTAATAGCCATATAACTCAAATCAAGTAGCTACAAAAATTTAAATACCTGAGAAATGTTCTAATAGAAGACGGAAATGTCGACACTGAGATCCGAAGGGGGAATCGGTATGTCCAAGGATACATTCCAGAAGCTGAGTAGAGTATTGAGCGACGGGAAAATTTCACTGGTAACAAAGAAGAGAGTACTGGATTGTTATGTGTTGTCGCTCTTCAGTATGGTAGCGAATCCCGGACAATCCCATCAAAGATGACGTAAAGACTTGAAGCAAATGAAAGGATGGTGAGGATACTATGGACGGAACATGTGAAAGACGACGAAGTTTTGGAGAGGAGGGACACAAGAATGAGACTGATACTTAACATCAGGAAAAGACAGCTAATGTTCCTGGGACATGTAGTAAGGAGAGAGGGCTTGGAGAATCTGATGCTCACGGAACAGATAGAGGGAAAGAAAAACAAGGGAAATCAACGCGTGACATACTTAATGGGCTTGAGCAGATGGATGGCAGAGCGGGGTTTAAGCGGTATAACAGAAAAGAGCCACAAGGGACATGGAAATGTGGAGAACCATGATTGCCTAAAATGCCAAATCTATGTAAAGGAGACTAAAATCAACCATGTTCAGAAATACTTGAGATGTGTTTTAATAGAGAATGGAAAGTGCGACACTGAGATCCGAAGGAGTCTTGTAATGGCCAAAGATGCATTCTAGAAGCTGAGTAGAGTATTGAGAGACGGGGAAATTTCACTGGTAACAAAGAAGAGAGTACTAGAGTACTATGTTGTCATGTTCTTCAATATGGCAGTGAATGCTAGACAATCTCACCAAAGATGAAAGAGAGACTTGAAGTAACAGAGATATGGTTCTACAGCATATCAGCAATGATGAGGTCTTGGAGAGGATGGAAACGAAAATGAAACTAATACTAAACATCAAGAAAATATGTAATGAGAAAAGAGGGTTTGGAGAATCTGATACTCACAAGTACAGGTAGAGGGAAAGTGAAACAGGAAAAGTAGCGCGTAATATACTTGAGGGGCTTGAGCAAGTGGATGGCAAAGCGGGATTTGGGTGGGGGTAACAGGACAAGGTGTACTAAGAGCCACTAGGGATAGGGAGATGTTTGAAGGCCATGATCGCCTAGGTCCTGAAGGGTCATGGTACATAGAAGAAGAAGAAAAAGAAGAAGATTCTGGAAAAAACACTTGTCTAGCACAACACAAAGAACTATTTTCTAAGTAGCTGACTTAATAATGGATTCAATAGAGTCCTTCCATTTCATGTCAGCCGAGAAGGTGCTACGCGTCACTCTCCTGAAAGTTAACATCAGCCATGTTTATGGAAGGCAGAAAGGTGTCTCTCAGATTGATGAATAGCAAGCAGTTTAGTTTTAGAGGCGTTAAAATTAATAAGCCATCCGGTAAATTTTTGTTTTGTTCCCCGAAGGCCTTTACTCATTCAAATCTTTCCAATGCATCCTTAATTCCGTGCAAATGTATATGCTGAACTCAAGTCGGTAATTGTTTATTGAAGAAACCTACCTTTTTTCATTTTATCGAGCAGAAAAATATGGAACTTCTTGTCGCTGTTTGTCTCACCCCGTAACCACGGTTCAAAAACGTTATTCACTGCAGACTGAATTCACGCGTAGTTTTACGATTTTTCGGTCATTTTACTTCCATTTTCCAATTAGTACGCGGAAAATGAGTTCCGAAACCAAACAAATCGCGGAGTAATTGTTCAACGAGAGTAAATCGGCCGAAATAAGAATCCTACGCATCATGTTCTTTAGCGGTTAATCAGATATGAGAACAGTGGTAAGGGGTGAGATATAGTCCGATAAAATTCTGGCCGATATTATGAAAAAAAGGTAGGTTTCTTCAATAAACAATTATCGATTTCAGTTCAGCATACATTTGCACGGAATTAAGGATGTTTTGGAAAGATTTGAAGGGGTAAAGGCCTTCGGGAAACAAAACAAAAATTTACCAGCCATCCTTTGCTCTACTTAACAACAGACTGAAGGTCGTTTTTACCCATACATAGGATTGTAGGTAAGAAGATATAATCGAATTAAAGATGATCACTATAAACCTAAGCCTGTACTATACGGCATAGGAATTGAATTCATAATTATTCTATTATTAAATTCACAAACAAAAGTTTTAGTTCACTAGGAAATTGACCCATGGGTCGGGGTAGTGCAACAGGGAGGGTAACTTTAGACATGGACAGTGAAAGGAGGACAATCTACCCCTATTTATAAAATAAAGGGTTCAGTTCGAAACTGCTTGATCGACAGATACTTCAAAAATTTTGTGCTTACAACAAAGATGAAAACATAACAAAATCCAAAGAAGAATCTGCAATGTTATCGGTCCTGTCCTAGCATCTCAATTTCAATCACTTTCTCAACGCCGTAACGTAGCTTCTCTGTGCCTCCTCTATAAATATTTTCATAGCAATTTTTCTGATCAGCTTTCTTCTTTGGCATCTCGTCTTCATTAATTTAAACATAGTACTAAATTGGCAGTTGAGTCTCATCATCCTACTGTTGAAATTACTAAATGTAAACATAAATTTTATTTTAATAGTTTCGACTCTGTCACTTCTCGCCGATATAACTCTCTTCCGACTCTTTTCTTTCTTGCCAATTACGATTTTTCTGTTTCTTTATTGTCCTACTGCCTTAAAAATGTTTTCTTCGTTTTCTTCACTCTCAGTAAACCCCCCTCCTTGCGTCTTAGAGGCTTTATCGCCTTACTTGGGATGAAATAATTAATAAAAGAAGACAACTGTCCGAATATAATTCTCAATATTCGAAATTCCAATAAAAATTGTGAGTGAATCTATTTTTCTTTCTATTTTTCACATATATGAATTCGTTAATATTCTGATTATAAATTACGAATTGCGTTGTGAAATTTCCAAATGTTTTATAAACTAATTATATTTTGGGGATTCTTAATATCGGATGTTGTGTTCACTATACGTACGATATGAAACTGAATTTGTTGATAATTTATATAATATAAAAAGCAGTTGTTTATTATTTAAAGTTTACAAATTGACGGTTTCTAGCTCATATCTGAGATACTTGTAAAAGTTTCCTCTGTGCCAAAGGTTGAGATTCGAACGTAAATAAAACCCGTGATAACGGATTTTCAACTCGGAAAATTTCTCCATATTCTTCTAGTAAACTAAACAAAGTTGACTAAATAAAGAGTGACGGCCAACAAGCTGGTCTATGTCTCCTGTAAAAGAGTTTGTTGGACGACAAGGCTCAAGAATGATGAAACGCCAGTGTTTGAAGTTCAAGCTGACTTTAAACTCAGAATTTGGAATGCTTATTTTTTAGGTAGGCACACTCTTCCCAGTTGAAAGGCTAGGTCTTTGTGCATTTAATGTTTCCCCACGTGATCATTTTTTATAATCATATCGCCCCAAACAAAGCATTTTACTGCCACTGGCGCGTAGGGGGTTACATAGGAGGAAAGTTATGAGAAAGAGTCACAGGTTATAAGGGGTGTCAGGAAGTGGGTAAGAAAAGGATGAGAATACAGATGAGAGTGTAGTGAACGAAGAAAGGAGCATAAGAGAGAGGATGCAGGTTAATGAGATAGGAGATGACTATTGACTTTACATTTAAATTCTTGGAGATTGCAGCTGTCGGGGAAGCAAATAAACGGAAGGGAATTCCAGGTGGAAGTGTGAGAAAAAAAGCTACTGGAGTAGAATTTGCGTTTACATTTTATTGGTTTCACAATAAAAGGGTGGGACCTAACTGCTAATCTTGGGGCAAGAATAAATTCATATATAGAGGGCGCCAGTAAGCAAAGTTCATCAGAGCAGAAGTCGTGAAAGTATTTGTAGAAGAAACACAGGGAAGCGACATTGCGCCGGTGAGAAAGTGACTGTATCCGAGCTGCCAAGTCGGGATTGATCACATTACAGATTGTCCGTTGGATTTTGTCGAGGACCCCTAGGTGGATAGCAGGGGCAGCCGACCAGATGTGGCAGCAGTATTCAATGCACGGGCGGATGGTAGATTTATATATGGATTGTTTCAAACGGGAAAAAAATTTCCTGGCCCTACACAGAGAACCGATCTTGTGCCATACTTAGCAAAGTAGGGTAAATATCGACTGTAACCAATGAATTTACTAAAAATGCCTTCGACAAATTTACTTTCTTGCTTTCTGTCTTGTTTATAACAAACCAGCAAAATCAAATAGAGGTTGCTTCGAGAACGGATCAATATATCGATTTAAAATGAATTGGTGATTCCGTCATCGATCTGATACTTTTAGATCATTTTAACGACAAATGAATTCCTAATGTCTTTCTGAGATAAATCAATGAAAAACTGATATTTTTTAATATTACATGCTTTATTCCAACGAGTATCCTCATCTTTGTTATTTGAACTAG
>JBBBDQ010001026.1:395000-420000 GCA_037127315.1 Ascarosepion bandense | reverse complement strand
GATCACAAAGTGAGGGGTCAGTATATATATTGATTGTAATATGGAACTGATCCCCCACTTTATAACCAGTATGCTTCTGTAGGACCACATTTCAGTTGCTTCAATTTTTTCCTTCATCTTTGATGATATTGTCCAGCATTCTCTGCCATATTGAAGAACCGACATCACATAGCAATCCAGTACTCTCTTCTTTGTTTCTAGCGAAATTTTCCTGTCTCTTAATACTTTACTCAACTTCTGGAACGCGTCCTTCACCATGCCAATCCGCCTTCGGATTTCTGTGTCGCATTTTCCGTCTTCTGTTAGAACACTTCCCGAGTATTTAAATTTTTGTACCTGCTTGATTTTAGTACCCCCCACTTGTATTTGGCATTTTGGGCTGATCTTTTTGCTGATGACCATGCATTCGGTTTTCTTGCAGTTTATTTGTAGTCCATTCTTGTCACTCTTTTCAGCTAACTTCTGTAGGAGGTCTTGTAGTTTCCTTTCTGTGGATAGCTCCAATCTTCAAAAATTTTAATTCAACAACAAGTACCATCTTCTATCTTCTTGAATCCCGTCTATCTTTCATTCGTTCTTCAATGCCCCCTATACAAAGTTTATTTGTAGTCTCTTCTTGTCACTCTCTTCAGCTACCTTCTGTAGGAGGTCATGTAGTTTCCTTTCCTTGTCTTCTATCTGTACTGTATCATCTGCGTATCTTATATTGCTCAAATTATGGCCTCCGATGACAAATCCTGGTATAACGTCTAGGGTCATCAGAATAGTCTCGCTACCTGTGCCTAAACAAAGTGGAGATGTCGAACTCATCTCTTTCCATACATATATCGGGATACTGTTTGCTTGACCTAAAAATAAAGAGTACTTTAAACCAAGAAGTAAGATGTCTACTAATGAAGGAGTTATGTTGCGATATAATATTAGGGCACAACTTCTTGCGTCAACAGCCACAATATAAAGTTTGTGACCAAGCAGCCATAAGAATGCTGTCCAAATAGAGGAGAATAAATTATTTATCCAAACCGAAGTTACTCGTATGTTGAAGGAAAGTATAATAGAACCAAGTCATTCATTGTGAAGACTTCAATCCTTCGTAGTTTCTTTGAGACAGGAAAAAGCGCATGGTAATTGACTATTCTGAAATGAAAAACGGGTTTAATTTGCTGGATGCCTACCCTCTGCCAGGAATAGACAAGATAATAAAGTCAGTTAAGTGCCATACATGATACACGCTTAGGGCGATCATGTCTCTTTCGAGACATGACTGAATGGGAAGAAGATTATCCCGCAATAAATTGCCATTGCTTTCTGCGGTAGACTATAGCTATAGAAACCAATCTGTCCTGTTATTTAACCCATATCTGGAAGGAAGAGACGGATTAATACCTTTCCCAAGAGTATTTGTGTGTAAGTGAATGCAAGGAATTCAAATGGAAGGCTATAGAACCCACTCTGTCCAGTTATTTCAACCATAATTGGAGGGAAGAAATGGATTAATACCTTTCCCAAGAGTATTTGCGCGTAAGGGAATGCAAGGAATTCAACTGCAATTCGAATTCGGCTCCCTGATTTGTCGTTCCGAGTCGATATCCACTACACCACAACGCACGTCCGATGATAAAAAAAATTTAGTACTCTGGACCTCAAAAGTGCCCATCAGGAAGTTATAAGTCTTAGCGACAAACCATATACGTCCTCCGAGGCTGGTAGCAAACGCTATCAATTTCGCAGAATACCGTTCGGCATAACTAATTAGTTTTTTGTATATATATAGTATTATGCATATTGTAAATAATCATCGGTGTTTTCATTTAAAATGTCGTTATTCTATTCCCCCCACAGATAAATTGTACAAATGGAGATTTGTTAGAACTTCATAGAGACTTGAGGTATTATGGTAATTGTAGTTGAATGTGTAGAAGAATAAATAAATAAGTGATGATGAGGGAGGTCAAAAAGTGCAGTATGACGCTCGCCGGTAGGCCAGCTGTTTTTGTTTTTTTTTTTCTTTTTCGGTTGCCTCAAGGAAATGGATTTCGTGTCTCCCTTTCTCGCTCGTTACACAGATCAGTTGTTAAACAGACACCTACCAAACCGCTCCTACTTCCTCTTTGTCAGTGTGACTGTCAATTCGCACGTCCAACTTTAACACACGCAGTCGGCCGAAAAATGAAAAACTGCTAGCGCTGCTGGCACCCCGCTTTTTATGCTGTTCCAAGACGCCAAAATTTGCATGTGTACGAATATCGCCTCGTCTTGGAGGAGATAGGCACGCATAAATTGTTTTTTTCAATAGCGGCCATATTATTTTGTTATCATATTACAGGCAAAAGACGTTCGCGCTCGTTTCGAATTCCGAGGTAAGTCATGTCTTTCGTTACAGAATCGCAAGTAAGAATGTGATATTTTGGTGCAACGATTATTGGAAAATTATTTTGGGTCAGTGTCGCTAACCAAGTTTAAGTCAAATACTGATCAACCTTCCCTACTTTTGGCCTTGTGCTAAGTTTTTATATCTTTACAAAAATAAATATTAATTCATTAAAGCTTACATTTAAGCCAAATTAATTGTCTTAATTTTACTATACTTAATGAATTTCTGACAGGTAGTTTTGTGATATACAGTTGCAGTCGCCTTTATATCAGACTTAGACCAGCAGGGTAAGTATTTACAGGTCACCTGTTAATTCCAAGGACCAATTAAATAGTGAAATGAGTTTTGGTATCACTGTTTTGTATAACAGTAATCTTTTGCTAGACTAATCGGAGTTAAGAAATCTTCCTACTCTAGTCATGTGTCAGGATCACTAAGCTTTTCATTGATAAGTTTGAAAGTGCGGTGGGGTAATAGCTGCTCAGATTGACGAATCGGAGAGCAATTCAGTCGAGTTCATTACATTGTCATGTGGTAATACATAGGGCAATGTAAGAATCCAGTACCTCTCCTTTCAGCTATGGGTAAATAGTAGGGAGGATGTGCATTGTGGTGCAAGGATGTACATTGTGGTGCAGTGGATATCGGCTCGGAACGAGAAATCGGGGAGCCGAGTTCGAATTCCAGTTGAATTCGTTGCATTCACTTACGCGCAAATACTCTTAGGAAAGGTTTCTTGCCTACAATTTTGGGCTAAATAACAGGACAGATTGGGTTCTATAGTCTTGGCTGGCAACCAGTCTACCGCTGAAAGTAATGGCAACTTACTGCGGGATAATCATCTGCCTAGTCAGTCATGTCTCTTTTGAGACATGATCGCCCAAAGCGTGTACCACGTATGGCACTTTACTGACTGAAATAGCAGGGTAGACTGGGTTGTCTGGTAACCAATCTAGGAAAAGGAAACTCTGAACTGAAACCGGATCGGTTCGGATCTTTTGCTGGTCGGCAGCGCGGGAGAAATCTTAAAAGTGGGTATGAACGCGGCTGAGGTCCGCTTGTGAATCCAAATTTCCACTGAAACTCTTATTTTCAAGTCCGAGGATGCAGCGTTAAAAAACGAGCCCAATGTTCCATAAGGAACGAGAGGAAATAAAGGAAATGTTGAATAGCTGTTTCAAAACTAATTTGATACCAGCTTGTAGGGCAATCGCTACTGAATTTTTTTATTTTTTATTTTCATCGATAAACATTGTCTACTTTTTATTTTGCTGCTTTGATAAGAAGTGGTGAAAAGACTTCGCCATTTTAAACTAATATCGAAAAAAGTGACTGGGTGCAATTAATGATTGCACTGACAAAAGGTGAGATCATGTTACGTCAATTTGCAAGCGATGAGTAAATATGCAAAGGAAATCTGAACCTTACCTAAATGTAGGTTTCGGAAAAGCTCATTACGAACATAGCGATGGCCAGACTGAGATAGATAGATAGATAGATAGATAGATAGATAGATAGATAGATAGATAGATAGATAGAATAATGAATAGTCTGAGATAGATAGATAGATAGATAGATAGATAGATAGATAGATAGATAGATAGATAGATATGAACAAGCTTAAGATAGATAGATAGATAGATAGATAGATAGATAGATAGATAGATAGATAGATAGATATGAACAGACTGAGATAGATAGATAGATAGATAGATAGATAGATAGATAGATAGATAGATAGAATAGTCTGAGATAGATAGATAGATAGATAGATAGATAGATAGATAGATAGAACAAGCTTAAGTAGATAGATAGATAGATAGATAGATAGATAGATAGATAGATAGATAGATAGATATGATAGATATGAACAGACTGAGATAGATAGATAGATAGATAGATAGATAGATAGATAGATAGATAGATAGATAGATAGATATCAGAAGCAATGTTCTAGGCGATATTATTGCATGGATTCTATGAAAGTATTTTGTTAATTTTTAATGTTTACGCTAAATACTTTTTTTTATCTTGTTCTTTCAATTAAGACTATAAAAGCGAAACGGGGTGTGTCGAAAATTATCACTAGTGTATCGAAAAAATTTAAAGAAATGAAATGTCTTTTTTCACACGCTTTTCCTAATTTACGTCTACTCTTCTTTTTCCCCTCCATCCTTTTTTAACATCCAGGTGAGGAAACACACCAATCACAAAGCTCGTTTCAAATTCACCTTCTCCTCTTTAATATCTTGTCTATAGCCGATTCATTGGTCACTAAGCAACAATTAATTCGAAGCTGAGAACATTACGTAGATGTGTGCTTATTTTTTAACTGGTAGCTTAAAGAACATGAAAGTCTACTCGAACAGACCAATGTACTTTTTGTCGTTGTTTGTTTATCGCTAATACATGCACATCTTCCATAATGGATACGCCTAACGTAAGATTCCATTGGGAACAGACAAGATTTGCTCCGACAAAACAAAAAAAATTAATTCCTATGATTTTAGTCATTTTATCTTTTTATAGAGAAATAGATAGAAGAGGGACTGGAAGAGAAAATAAAAAGATAAACATTGCCAAGAGAAAACACATAGGAGGGAGTGGAGGACCATGATCATTCATGGTCCTCCACTCCCTCCTATGTGTTTTCTCTTGGCAATGTTTATCTTTGGATTTGTGCAAATAGATGACAGAAGAGGGACTGAGAGGGATAGTAAAAAGAAAAAACATTGCTAATAACTTAAATGTCTACGAAGTAGTGGAGAGCCACAATCAACCTGCTTAACAATCCTGTGCAAATGAACTAGTAAATAAAAAATAAAAAAAACAATGCTAAGAAGTAAAACGGACAGGAAGTCGTGGACAGCCATGATCAACCTACCTAACAATCTTGTGCATATGGATGGCAGAAGAGGGACTAGGATGGATAGTAAAAAGAAAACATTGCTAGAAACTTAAATGCCTAGGAAGTAGTGGAGAGCCACAATCAACCTACTTAATAATCCTGTGCAAATGAACTAGAAAATAAAAAAAACATTGCTAAGAAGTAAAACGGACAGGAAGTCGTGGACAGCCATAATCAACCTACCTAACAATCTTGTGCAGAAGAGGGACTGGGATGGATAGTAAAAAGAAAAACATTGCTATGAACTAAAATAGATAGGAAGTAGTGAAGAGTCATAATCAACTTACTTAACAATCTTGTGAAAATGAATGGCAGAAGAGAGGCTGAGAGGGTTTTTAAAAAGACAAACATTGCTAAGAACTAAAATGGATAGGAAGTCGTGGACAGCCATGATCAATATACTTAACATTCTTGTGGAAATGGATGGCAGAAGAATTATTTGGAGGAATAATAAAAAGAAAAAACATTGATAAGAAATTTGTTTACTGTATTTTTTTATATGTAGTGCCATGACCATGCTGTAATGTTTACGCTCGAAGGTAAAGACGTTCTCGACTGAAACATTTTCATGGTGTGTGGCAGTGTGTGGATATTTGCATGTATATGACTTCTCAGTAAAAGTCTAGAATCGGAGCCATAATTCGCATTCGTATAATTACGAATTATAATTTATATTTATTGTTTATTTCTATTCATAAATTTTCAAATAAAATTTTGTGATTTATTTCAAAAATATATCCAGATAAATATTCTCATTTGTACGGATGCCTTGTTGGTTTCTTTTTCTTTGAGGAAACACTTTTTAGGTGAAGCCAGCTCTTTTCTATTTTTGAGTATGAAAAGATGAGCCGTAGATTCGATCTCACTACGTGTTATAATATAGTGAAAACGTCTTTGAATTTTTATTTCTATAACTTTAGTTTGTAAATTTTTAAATTAGAATCTAATTTTTCTGCCGGTAAAAATCAATCATGAACATAATCAAAATTAATTCTAGTTGACAAAAATTGATATAAAATCAGTCAGTTAAGTGCCATAAGTGATGCACGCTTGGGCGATCATGTCTCGAAACAGACATGGCTGACTGGGCAGAAGATTATCTCGCAGTAGGTTGCCATTGCTTTCTGTGGTAGACTGGTTGCCGACCAAGGCTATAGAACCCAATCTGTATTATTATTTAACCCATAACTGGGGGGAAGAGACGGATTAATACCTTTCCCAAGGGTATTTGTGCGTAAAGGAATGCAAAGAATTCAACTGGAATTTGAACTCGGCTCCCCAATTTCTCGTTCCGAGCCGATATCCACTGCGACACAACGCACTAACCCTAACTGTCTAAACCAGTTAAATTTTTATTGCCAGCCATCAGCATAGCAAATGCAAGCCTCTTTGAGAGCAACACACTGCGCCTCCTTGTCCTCACGTGTTCAACCGACCTGAAATGGAACGAATATATCGGATCTATAGCTGAATCTATTGCTAAGAAGGATGGATTTCTGTGTCGGGTCAGGAAGTTTTTCTTGTCAGAATCCATTTTTCACATGTATAAATCTACCATTTGTCCTTGCATTGAATACTGTTACCATAACTAGTCGGATGCTCCTGCTATTCATCACGTAGTTCTCAAATAAAATCCAAAGAAGGATTGTCACATTCTCACTACCGTAACGTGGCTTCCCTCTGTCTTTTCTACAAATATTTTCATGGCATGAACTTTCTTCCCTGGTGCCCAAATCATATAAATTTAAGCATGCTATTAGGTTTGCACCTAGGCCCCATGCTTTTATCGCTTAAATAGTTAAATGTAACCGTTGCTTCTACTCCAACAGTTTCTTTTCTCGCACTTCTCGCCTATGGAACTCCCTTATGTTTACTTGCTTCCCTGATAGCTACAATCTCTAAAAATTTAAATGCAATGTCAATTGCCATCTTTTATCTTCTTGAATCCCATTCATCTTTTATTCTTTCGTCAATATCCCTTGTACCCAGTCTTTACTCTCTCTTTAACCATACTGGAAACAAAGAAGAAAGTACTGGATTGTTATGTGATTTCCGCCATTCGTTATGACAGTGAGTGCCGAACAATCTCATCAAAGATGAAGGAAAGACCAAAATGCTAAGAATACCAAAGACGGAACACGTGATCAACGACGAGGTTTCGGAGTGAATGAACATGAGAAAGAAACTGATACGTAACATCAGAGAAAGATAGCTGAAGTTTTTGGAACATGTAATGAGGAAGGAGAGCTTGGAGAACCTCATGCTCACGGGACGGATAGAGGGGAAGAAAGAGAAGGGGAAGCAACGCATGACATACTTGATGGACATAAGCATATGGATGGTGGAGCGGAGATTGTGTGGGATAATAGGAGATGGGGTATTAAGAGCAACAAAACATAGGGAAATGAGGAAAGCCATGATTTCCTACGTCCTGAAGGGACACGGCACATAGAAAAAAACCTCCAGAAACAAAGAAGAGAGTACTGGGCGTGCAGGTACTGAGTGGGGTAACAGGGGAAGAGGTGTTAAGAGCGACATGGGATAGGGAAATGTGGAAAGCCATGATTGCCTACGTCCTGAAGGGACAGGGCACATTGAAGAAGAAACCTCTAGAAACAAAGAAGAGAGTACTGGATGTGTAGCTACTGATTGGGGTAACAGGAGAAGGGGGTGTTAAGAGCAACAATTATTGTACTTTCTGGAATAGCTCTGTTCATTTAACCTTTTATTGTGTAGCTACGTTAAATGGATATCTGTTATATCCCTGTTAATAAAACATTCTGCTATAGCCCTGTTAATAGAACAGAGTCTGTAATGCGATAGGTACTGATCTGGCGGCTCGACTGCAGCCACTTCCCCACCGTCGAAATGTGGCCTCTTTGTTCTATAAATACTTTCATGGCTTCTGCTCGGACGAACTTAAGTCACTGGTGCCTCCTCAACAGGTGTTTATTCGTGCAACCAGACTGGCAACTGGGTCCCACCCATTCACAGTCAGGTTAGCCAAACGCAGACGACAATTCTACTCCTGCAGCTTCTTCTCTCGCACTTCCCGCCTGTGGAACTCGCTCCCGTATTCTTGCTTTCCTGACGGCTACAACCTCCAGAAATTTAAATGCAATGTCAATACTCATCTACTAACCACTGGACTCTAGCTCTCTCCCCACCCCCGTATAACCTTCCCTTTCTCTCCACCTATGTATCTGTCATCGCACCTGCATTCTCAGCTTTCTATTGCTCCTTTCTAACTAGTTTGTACTCCTCACTCTTTTCTAATTAATCTTTTTATAGTTATGTAGCCCCCTGCACATCAGTGGCATTTCCGCCTTGCTCCGGGTAAAATGATTTAAAACAAAAAAAATTTGGTATAGCCCTGTTGACAGAACATTCTGTAATAGTCTGTCAGATTCGATCTCACGACATTAGATGTGGTATTTTGGTTCCTTGATGTGGTGTAATGGTTAGCCAGCTTGTCTCGCTTGAATCGTTACAATAGAGTAGTGAGTTCGATCCTCACTGGGTGCCATATATTTTTGGCCTTGTTTTACATCTAAGTTGCGCTTAAAAAATTACAACACTAAGAGTGATATTTGAGATGATTGCTGGTGCACAGTATATAAATATTTACCAGGTCGGTGCCTAGTTATGATCCTGATCGTAATTACTCTGTGCGGATTGAATTCATGTTCCAGGCCACTTCCTAGCGCTCATGTAGGCTTATGGCCATATCAGGTTCAAACATTGATTCTCATACGAGCACCGAAGTTAAGTTATCCCGAGGTTGATCAGTACCTGAATGGATAACTGTTTGGTAATTCCAGGTGCTGTAAGCTTAGATTAAAAGGGTGCTTACGGTTGTATCCTGTTGAAACACCTATTCTCGTACGATCAACAAAGTTAAGCAAAGTCAAACCCGGTCAATGACTAAATTGGTGACCGCTTATGATTATTAGGTGATGTAAGTTTTGATGTACTAATGATATGGTTTACTGTCATATCACGTTAAAAAGTTAAGCAACGTCGAGTCAGTACTTAGATGAGTTTCTGAAGTTATTATTTTCGTTTCCATTGTTTCATTTTTCCCTCTCTTTGAAGAAGGAATTTTGTTTTCATTTGTGTTTTTGATTTGGGTGAGGAACTACAAAAAATAATGAACAACCAAAACAGATATTTGAGATAGAAAAATAGGTTATATTGAACGTAAATATACAAACTGGAACGCAGGTTAGTAATCTAGGAATACGATTAGTAAGAAATATATATATATATATATATATATATATATATACATAAGTCTTGAAGTGAAGCCGTGTTGAAATAGTATATCTGTGTAATATTATTCTGGCTGAGTGGAGCACACTATGCCAACTGACGCGGTATTCTCTGTGTAACTTTGGTATCGTTCGGTAACTTACAAATCAGTTCCGATGTCTCTCACGGATCTCTCTATGGCAGAAGTATATGTATACTCAAGTCGAGTCCATTATCATAAAAAAAGGGAAGATCCCACAACAGTTTGTATTTTTAAAATTTATTCTTATTGATTGTTTGTTTTTCTACGTTGACTTGTTTATTTCTTTAAGTAGATTTATTATTTTACCGACGAACTTTTTTTGTCTGTCTTTGTTCTCATTTACATATTTCCTTCTCTTTACAGACGGAATTTTATTTAATTTGTATTTTTCATTTTTAATTGTTGCTTTCTTTTCCGTTTAATTTATTATATATAAAAAAGAAAAAAATATTCATTTTTTATCTTTAATATATATATATATATATATATATATATATATGTTTTAAAATATCAAAATGACTGGCAAAAGTAGGTTGAGGTAAAAGACATTGGGTCTAAAAAGAAAATACAAGAAAAAATTGAAATCAACAAAAAACAACAAAGTTGAATGATCAAGTTGAGAAATTTGAAAAAAAATCTAATGTGGCTGAAAAAGGACAAAATTTGGATAAAAAGATTGCAACCCAGTAACAACAGTAACAGCAATAAAGATGACATTGTAGCGACAAGGGATTCGTAATCTTGCTAACCCCCCCCCCTGGAGTACATAATCGACACGATAAAGTTCCTTGTGAGTCAAGAGCTACACATATCTTACCAAAGGAGATGTTTACTCGGTAGACTATGAGGAAGTTGAAAAAATAATTGTGTCAGTATTTGTGGTCGATAAGAGTTCGCGCAAAATTTTATCGCTCCGCAAAAGACACAGTTATAAAGTCAGTAATACCTTTGAAGGTTAAGTGCCAAAGAGTCATGAGAAGCAAATCATACTTCATGTGGAACGTTCTGTTGCCTTCGCTTGCCAACTGTGTAGAAGCATCTAGTCAGGATCTGATAACGAAAGAATTTGTATTAAAAATCGAATATGACTGCAGATGAACGACCAAGTTTCACTATTCGGAGTCCAATCTCAGATTTTAGGGGAGCATTTGACTGTATATCTGCCTTAATTTGAACAGATACTCAGTGCTTCCTCCGACGACCTGAACGGGAGATGAAGTTTTAAATTAATGTTAGACCGCAAAGCCTTAACTCTGTCCTCAACTGTCTGTATGTAGAGGGCCATACAATTTCGGCCATTGTGACCGAATGTCAACCAACCTATTGGAAGTGTAGATTCTGGCGACCTCTCATCTTCCTGCCCAGAGAAGAAGGCCTCTAGAGTTCTGGTCCCCGCTGATCCAAATTCTCCTTTGGTCGAGCCTGTTATTTCCGACTTTAATTCGAATGCCAGCGACCAGGTGAGGTAAAACAATTCCAGCGACCAGGTGAGGTAAAACAATTTCGCAGACCTAGTTTCCTTTGTTCGCTGCTTATGCGATTGTGGGGGAGAAAAACGAAGAATGGCATGTCGTTGGTAAGACTAAAGGGAAGTAGAACTTCTGCCTGAAACCCCTCACGGGTAAAGGTAGAAATAGCTCCACTCTCGTTACCATTTCGGCTAGTTACGCCGAAATAATTAGACAGCAAGGACTCAAATACGAGCCGAGTTTTGGTAAATTTGAAAAACTCGAGCAACTGAAGATTTTTATAAAAGCGAATAGATTACAAGTAAAAATTGGCCCTTCTTTCCCTGAACAGTTTTCCCCTTCACTGAAAAAGCAGATGGTGACTCCATCACCCCCATGACCAAATCATTAATTCCCACTCCAATCAAAATGACCATCCGCCCAAAAAGAGTTCTTACTATAAAATCATAAGCACACAAGAAATCGGAAGAATCAAAGATGTCGACACATGCTATCAGGCAAGTCAAATAAGTCTGAAAAAAAAATCGAAACCAATTAACAATACCGAAAAAGACGTGTACCGAGTAACACCAGAGCAAGCCGAAAAAGCATGAACAAATATAAGAAGACTAAATATTTTTAAAAATCCTTGGAAGTTTTTTAAAAAATCGAAAAGATGTGGAAAATCCCAGAAATTTTAACAAAACGAAAATAATATTAACAGTAGTAATAAAAAAAAAGTGTGGACAAAAAAAAAAAGAGGCAAATCATGTTTTTTCCACTTTTCCAATTTGGCTTTCTTTGAAGAATATTATATCAGAGAATTTAATCAATTATGTTCAGGGAGGCTCTCGCTTTTTTGCACTTTCCTCACAATATAGAGCTTTAAAATTAAGGTTTCCCTGGGACATTTGTGGCCAGTCTCTTCAGTCACGGGTTCAGTTTCGGTGTTTTCACCCCAGTCAGCTTCAATGCAGAAGAACAAGCTTAATCTATCTGATAATGGCACTGGTGGTCTGTCTCTTGATGGCACTGTCAAGATTGTGATGAGATAAGTCTCAATGGGACAGGCTGTCGGTGTCCTCACTCCGGCCAGGTTCAATGCAGATTCCCAACTATAATCGAACTGTTGGCTAGTGTGAATGCCCGGAGCCTGAGGTCTGAGTCTCGCAGAGCGAGACTCTCTAGCAATCTGCAGTATCTCAGGTTATGCTGTGCTATAGAAGATCCAGTTTTCAATTTGTGACCGTGAGCTTTTGCTTGCTAGGCGTTATGAGAATAGTGATATGGATGACGCTACAGAAAGAATTCTATGGAGACGAGGTTTAACTCTTCCCAACTGATATTGTACTTTAACCATCACCTCAAAGTCAAAATTAGTACCGAAAGAAGACGACTCTCTGCATCAGAATTTGGCAAAAGATAGTTGAGTCTTGTGCGTCTGTGTCGAGTAAAAAGGGCTTGAATTGGAGTGTCATTTTGATGCCAGTTAATCATAGAGATATCGTAAACTCTGTGTTGAACATTGGTAAACCCAACCAAAATGGCGTAGTTTAGTTCTTCCAGCAAGTTAACTTAACGAGGAGATGTTTGCTTATTGATTGTATTTAAAGTTCATCAGAGCGAAGCATTGAAAATACTTGTAGCAAAGACAAAGGGAACCACATTCCGTCGGTAAGGAAGAGGATGAAGGCGAGCAACGAAGTCGAGACGAAGTACATTGCAGATCCTACTCTGGATTTTGTCAAGAACCTCAAGATGAACAGTAGGAGCATCTGACCAGTTATGGCAACAGTACACAATGCACAGACGAATGGTAGAGTTATAAATGTGCAAGACGAGAAAAACCTCCTGGTTCGGCATATTGACCCAACCTTCTGAGCAGTGGCTATTGATTCGATGTCTTCATTCCACTTGAGGTCAGCTGAGAGAGTGAGGCCGAGGAGACTTATATGATTCATATTAATGGAAGGTAGAAGTAAGTTCTTTATGGAGTTTAAAAGAGAGCGGCTTCGTTTTTTGAAGCATTAAAATTAACGGACCATTTTTTACACCAATCCATCACAGACTAGAGGTCCTTTCCAAGAGCAGAAGCGAGATCTACTTCGTCAGCCCTGGCAGATTTCATAATGAAACGGGAGTAGATGGTGGTGTCATCTGCACAGATGCCAACTTGGGAACCGATTAAATCAAGAAAGTTACTGATAAATATCAGGAAGAGCGTAGGACCTAGGATAGAGCCTTGAGGGACACCCACGTTCACATGAAAGGATTTTCTTGAAGGAATAAGAATCAGATGATCATTTCCCAGCATCTTCTGCAATGGATTGTATATGTAAATGTACGAATTCCACTTGAGGTCTGGAGGGATCTTGAGATGCAAGAGACGTTCTTAATAATTGCTCAGCTCTTAAGTCGCATAAAGTGGCGTCGTTACATCACTAAATAATATTTACGGTTGCATTTTAGGAAGATTCTTTCTCTTCGTAATGGAATTTGCTGATTTGTACGGTGGTTATTAAAGGTTGTTAGGAAACTTCCAGTTTTTTTTTCTTTTTTGATAATTTCTTGTAGATATCTTAGTGAATCTTAACCAGTTTGATTGTTGGTTGGTTGTTTTGTTTTTATGGCATATCAACACCTCGGCGGGTCATTTATTGCCAACTAAACTTTATTTATTTATTGCTGGTAATACCTTTTTCTTTCAACAATTTATTGTTGTTTTTATATAAGTTTTTGTGTCTAGTAATACTTTTTTTCTTTTCGCGTATCAAGATTCATTGGGATTTGTTTTTAAGGGCAGGGTCCCCAAGTCCTACCCTTGTTATTTAACCCATAACTGGAGGGAAGGGACGGATTAACACCTTTCCCAAGGGTACCAGTGCGTAAGTGAATGCAGAGTGTTCAACTGGAATTGGAACTCGACTCACCGATTTCCCTTTCCAAGCCGACATCTACCGCACCACAACGCACTTCCGTCAATAAACGCTTACAGCACCTGGTATTCCCAAGCGGTCACCCATCTAAAGACTATTTTTATTCCTTTTTTGCGCTTTTGAATTCGTCTACATATATTAGTAAAAAAAACAATTATTTTTGAACAAACAGATCCAGGCTTTTTTTTTAATTTTATTTTTATTATTTCTTGGAATTTGATCGTTTGTATTTTTATTATGAAAAATCCTGGACGACTGAATTACACACACTTTCTCTTTTTCTCCTTTTAATATATATATATATATATATATATATATATATATATATTATAACGTTATTAGCTCTAAGCTCTACTTTTGTATTGAGCACTTTCTTAAAAATAGTGTTTCTTTTGACAAGGAATATTATTCCAATAATACTTGTATATATATATATATATATATATATATATATATATATATATATATATATATAATGGAACTTCGTCTTTGTGTGTGTGTGTGTGTGTGTGTGTGTGTGTGTGTGTGTGTGTGTGTCTGTGCGTGTGTGTTTGTTACCTATAGACTCCGAAACGACTGAGCCGATTTTCTTGAAATTTTACACAGTTGTACTATAAGCGTCTGCGAGTGTTCTTAGCTTCGTTTTGTGTCAAGGTACCTCCGATAAATATCGAAAATCGATAATCGAAAAAATCGGGTTATAGAAGGAGGTCCGATTTTAATCAAATTTGATCCACTCATAGACAAAGACATAAGAAACGATATTCAGGAGTTACAAGGTTGCAGTTCTTACAATAGTGCAGAAAATCGATAATATATATATATATATATATATATATATATATATATATATATATATATATATATATAAGGCACGATGTTTGTGTGTGTGTCTGTTTATCTGCATGTATGCCTGTATTTGTTTCATCCCTTTTATTTTAGTTTCTGCTTCGGGTTTGGCTCTAAGTAAGTATAATTGTAGTTCTTAGTCTTAGCCATGATACCATTTACTCAGAGGACTTATTTAGCCTTCAAAATTCAGTTTACAACGAAAAAACTTATTTAATATCGATAGCAGGGAATCAAAATTTGACTTACATCCATTCATTTTTCTTTCAGTCTACGGTTTCGCTTTAACTCGAAACAACTATTGTTTTTTAGTCTTTCGCGCCAACGTCCAAAGAGTCTGAGCTCCAGGACCATGAATTAGTTTTAAAGCTTTAATTACACCCGAGCAACGCCTGGCTATACTGCTAGTATATATATATATATATATATATATATATATATATATATATATATAATAACAAGACCGACTCTGTAAGTATCTAAATCCTAAAATTATACGAAAATAAACTTTGAGGACAACAAATAACAGACAGAATCTAACTCCGTTATTGTCCGTCGCTATAAGGCGTTGGACAAGAGGGGAGAAAAAAAAGAAAACTGCGGAATACAGACAATACATACAATACCCCGCAGTAAAGAAAAAAAACCCAAACGGAACCAACCACAAAGAAAGAAAAAGTGCTCGATACAGAACTAACCAAAGCGGAATAACAAAGAGGAAGCAATGTAGAGCAAAGACACTTATATATATATATATATATGGATCTGAGTCCCGACATCATACAGAGCACACATTGAGAAACTTGATGTCTTTCACAAGCACTGCCTCCGTGCAATCTGCAGTTACACTCTCAAAGATCATATTTCCAACACAGATCTTTTCACAAAAACTGGCATCGGCGGAATTGAATCCTTTTTGATTCAGTCAAAGTTAAGATGGATTAGCCATGTTGTTCGATTGGAAGATAGCAAAATGCCAGAAATTCTGATGTAAAGCCAATTGCTTGACAAAGCTCGAAATGTTGGAAGCCTCTGCTTTGTTATAAACTGAAAAGTATAACCTCGGAGAAGCTAACACACTGACTCCTTCGAATAGTCTTCTTTAAATCGAAGGGACTGGAGATCAAATTCAAATCGTGGCATTACTATTTTTTAACAGAATCGCCTTGAACATTTTGATGCACACTTTAAGATCTAAAACTCGATCTTTAATGACAATTTCTCCATTTGTGGCGACGTTCAAATGCCCAATTTGTCATTTGTTCTGAAAATCCAAGGCTGATTTACGGCTCAGCCTATAAACATCCAGCATCCGGGTTTGCATCGGAGGCTTCTGATTCCGAAACGGACGGTCTCAAATGCTCACTCTGCGAACTGTTATGGAAATCCATAGCAGGCTTGATGGCGCACATAGGACAGAAACTTAAAATTTGATGTTGTATGTACCAAAGGAATTGAACCTTCATACGTTGAAATCGACGGGAGAGCCCATTATATATCTCTGTCATTACGATTGAGCTCTCTAAAGAGAAAAATTAAAAAAAAAACAGTTGCCACTTCAGCAATTTATGCATTACTTTTCAGCAATGAATTGAGTTTTTTCGGTGATTGGTGTGTGTATACCCTACATGCAAAACGCTAAAATTTCCCTACTCTGATTCCATACGCCTATGGCTTAGAGGTTAGTGACTCCGGCTAACCCCAAATCAGTCGAGTTTCTGATCCCGGCTAGAAGCAAGTAGATGTCTAGTTACACTGATGAGCTGTGATATAGCGAAACAGGATTGTACGTGGATGATATATATATATATATATATATATATATATATATATATATATATATATTAAAAAAGGATTAATTCAAAGATGTTGAATGGCCATTTCGATAATTTTTAGTTACATTCTCCCTTTTTTTTGCGAACCCAGACGATGTCAATTTTTTCTTTTCTTATTTATTTGATTTTATTCTATCTTTTTCTTTTTCTTTTTCGTTTTCTTTTTCTTTTTCTTTTTCTTTCCCTTTATTTTTATTTTTATTTTATTTTATTTTTTATTTTTTAATTTCTTTGCAATCTATTTAAAAAGGAAAAGTAGACTAATTTTTCTCCAGTTTCTGAAAGGATTTTTCTGTTGCTGAGGTGATGTGTTGTCCCCCGTGGGGATCTTCATATCAAAATGGCCATTCAACATCTTTGAATTAATCCTTTTTTAATATATATTTGCTCTGTAATATTTTATTACATGGAGCTCTCTTCCTGTATCATTTTTTAATATTAAAATAAAATTTTTAATATTAATTAGGATCGGGTTTTTTGGAATTTAGCTTCCTGCTTTTTTCCTTTGGATTGAAGTATCTGAATTAAAATATATATATATATATCGCATTTGGGCTTTATTTGTTTCTTTTGTTGAAACCCTGTTTTAGTCTTCTTTTTTTTCATTTGCTTTTTCTGTAACTCCATTTAATTTTCTCCCTTAACGTTTGTTTTTCCTCTTCTTTCTCTTCTGAAACATCCTCTCTTGCTTATCTCTCTACAATCCCTATCTTTCTCTCTCCCTCTTTATATATATATATATATATATATATATATATATATATAGTCATCCGCAGACAGATTTGTTTCGCTGTATTACAGCTCATCAGTACGGCTTAGACCCAGGATTGAAACCCGACCGAACTGGCATCAGTCGGCGATTCTACCCCTAGGCCACGAGCGTCCAGTAGAAGAAGGCAGGCTTTTTAGCGCGTATAAACACGCCCAATAGCTAGAGTGCTACAATTCATTATATATATATATATATATATATATATATATATATATATATATATATATATATATATATATATATATATATATATACATGTACTGTTAAATATAAGAGACAATGAATGTCTATTATGTTTAATCATGAGCCGTTCTAAACATCGTATTTTAGCTTTAATTTCAAATGAAAATAAAGATTAAAATTCTTCAACATTTCGATAATTTTTTATTAAGTTGCTTCTAAGCTTTCGGCTCACATGAGCCATCTTCAGGTCATCTGGTCATAACACATTACATTACATTTAAATCTATGGTTCTGTTAACATTTCGGGCTCTCCCGCGGTGTGACGTCATAGAACCGCATTACAAATTTACGAGCTGCGTTTGCTATTTGGTGACTGTTGACGTTGCTTAGCAAAGTTTTATGTCAACACAAGATAAAATCGTCGCTGATGGTGGATGTTTTTGTGTTAACGTCCTTGCAAACTCTCTGAATATGGCTCATATTAACCGAAAGCTTAGAATCAACTTAATAAAAAATTATCCAAATGTTGGAGAATTTTTGTCTTTATTTTCACCTGAAAATTCGATGTTTAGAATGGCTCATCATTAAGCATAATAGACATTCATTGTCTCTTATATTTAACAGTACATGTTTAGAAAATTATCTGCTGCCTCGATACACTATATATATATATATATATATATATATATATATATGGATACTTTTTTGTTCTCTCTCTTTTTTCTTATTCTTTTTCATCGTTTCTATCCTCCTTCTGTCGTTTTGTACTTCTTTCTTTTTTCTCACTTTATCTCCCCTTCTCTCTCTCTCTCTCTCTCTCTCTCTCTCTCTCTCTCTCTCTCTCTCTCTCCTCATTACCCACTCTGTCTTTCCGGTCATGTCTTCTGGACTCTTTTATTTTCTCTCCACTTTCTCCATCCATATTTACTTCATGATCAATCATTCACAACGCGGACAAAAGAATGTTTCCTCTTGTTACTTCCAATCACAACATGACGCGTTCTGTTCGCTCTCAAGCCTGACAGACTTTGTGTACTTTTATGGGTTTTCATCTGCAATTACAACTATTGAGTTTATTACATGATTTGCAACGATCACGAAGAGGAAAAGATAGTAAGAGAGAAAGCTCAGTAAAAAGATAAAGAAAAAAAAAGGAGAATGTATTATACCTCATGGGATCTCACAATTCTGATCCCATCTCTTTGTCGTTTTCTATGTGCTGTGTCTGTTCCAGACGTTGGCGATCATGGCTCTCCACAGTTTCCTGTCCTTTCTAGTTCTTAAAAGAGTTTGCTTTTATTTTATCTCTTCTAAACCTTGTTCTGTTATTCATTTACACGAGCTCATTAGGTAGGTTGTGCTATGTTTTCCTCTGTTCCTCTTGACTTCAGTGTCCTGTGAGTGGCAAATTTTCCAAGCCCTCTCTCCCCATTATGCGCCCTAAAAATGTCAACTGTATTTTTATGGTGTTAAGTATGTCATTTTCTTTTCCATTTTCTCGAAATATATTCTCTGTATATATCTTTATCTATCTTTTCTTACCTCTCACATGTGCTCTTTGCTCTCTCTCTCTATCTCTCTCTATCTTTCTTCCTCTTTCTCACTCTCTCGCTTTTCCTCGTTTTCCCGCTTTCTCCCTCTTCCTCTCTTCTTTTTCTTTCTTTCTGTTCATCTCTCTATATCTTTATATTTTTCTACCTCTTACTCCCCCTCTCTTTCTTCCAACCCTGTCTCTCTATCTCTCACGCACACACACACACACACACACACACACACAAACTGCACTTTTCTCTCTCTCTCTCTCTCTCTCTCTCTCTCTCTCACTGTCTCTTCCTCTGTACATATCTTTCTCTATCTTTTCATATATTTCATAAGTTCTCTTTCTCTCTTCCTTCTCTTTATTTCACTCTCTCTCTCTCTCTCTCTTTTCTCTTGTATATTCCTTTCTCTCTCTTTTCTTACTTTTTAGAGATGCTCCCTCTCTTTCTTTTTCTTTCTCTGTTCCTCTTTATCTTTCTCTATCATTTCCTACCTCTCAAGCGTACTCTCTCTCTCTCTGCTCATTATCTCTCTCTCTCTCTCTTCATCTGTCTCTCTCGATATATACAATTATGTTTTCCTATTTCTCACACGTATTCTCTCTTTCTGTGATCCTGCTCTCTCTTTCACTCTCATCCTGTCTGTCTGTCTGTCTGTCTGTCGCTCGGTGTGTGTGTGTGTGTGTGTGTGTGTGTGTGTGTGTGTTTTCTTTCTCAATCTTTTATTACTTCTCACGGGTGTTCACTTTCTCCCTTATTTTATCTTTCCCTATCTTTTCCTCCCTCTCACATGTGTTCTTTCTCTCTATATATGTATGCTCTCTCTCTCTCTCTATATATATATATATGTATCTCTTCCTCTCTATATATATTTCTCTAACTTTTTCTACTTCTCACACATGTTTCTCTCTCTCTCTCTTTCTCTCTGTTCTTCTCTATACATCTGTTTCTATCTTTTGTGTCTCTCACATGTGCTCTCTCTCTTTCCGTTCTCTCTTTCACTCTCTTTCTCTTTCTGTTCATCTGTATATATATTTCTTAATCTTTTCTACCACTCACTCGTGCTGTCACTTTCTCTCTCTGTTTATCTCACTATATCTGTCTCTATCTTTTACTGCCTCTTACACGTTCTCTCTCTCTCTCTCTTCCTACCTCTTACACGTTCTCTCTCTCTCTCTCTTCCTACCTCTTACTTCTACTCTCTCTCTCTCTCTCACTCTCTCTTCCTACCTCTTACACGTTCTCTCTCTCTCTCTCTCTCTCTCTCTCTCTCTCTCTCTCTCTCTTGTGTGTGTTCATCTCTTTATGTTTTTATCTTTTCTGGCCTCTTACAGGTTCTCTCTTTCTCTCTTCCGGCTCTTTCACTGTCTCTATCTCTATATCTCTCCCTTTCTCTGTTTTTATGTATATATCTTTTTTTAACTCTCACAGGTTTTCTCTGCTGTCTCTCTCTCTCTCTCTTCCTGCTCTTTTTCTCTCTCTCTCTCTCTCTCTCTCTCTCTCTCTCTCTCTCTCTCTCTCTCAGTTCGTCGCTCTATATGTTTCTCTATCTTTTCTTACCTCTCACGGATGCTCTTTTTCTTTCTCTCTCTCTTTCTCTCTCTCTCTCTCTCTTTATCTCTCTGCTCTCTCATTCTCTTTCTCCTTCGTTTCAACTTTAAATATATTTCATGATTTTTCCTACCTTTCACATGTGTTCTCTCTCTCTCTCTCTCTCTCTCTCTCTCTCTCTCTCTCTCTCTCTCTCTCTCTGTTCCTCTATATATCTTTTTCTATCTTTTCAAACCTTTGTCTTTCGCAAAATATATTAGGAGATATAAAAGACAGGAAATGGTGGAGAGCCATGACTGTCAAAAACACGAAGGGGCACGTTATATGAAGAATAGAAAAAGATTAAAGTCTTTTACTATTTCTTTGCTTTGTATTACTATCCGATCTTTTCTTTCATGCAGGAAAAATGGCGGTTTTCTCTAGGAAATACGAAAACTCAATAGTAGGGTTTATTATAGCCGAGTATCAAGTGCTTTTTTTAAGATGAGACAGCTTAGAGGCGCCTGGTAGAAATGCCCTTAATTTGAAACTGTTTGAGTAGACTCGATTAAAGGGTATTTCGAATTGAGTCCCAGTTGAAAGATTTATCAAAAACTTTTAACCATATCGTTCACATTTGGCTTTGCTGCATGTGCCTAGTATACGATTATCAAACTGGATGTCATGATAGATATAATGGATTTCTCTGCACTCTCACTCAATAATAATAATAATAATAATAATAATAATAATAATAATTCGACATGATAGATTGGAACGATATCTGCACTGAAAAATATGCAATTTTTATGCAAAGGAAATTGCAAGGAACCGATAAGAACATCATCCAGACCCAATTACAGAGATAGAACCTGTAACAATTTTGTGGGACTTTACAATAAACACAGACAGAACAATCAATGCTAATCGCCCATACATCGTGATCAAAGACCACAAGAATAGAAAGTCCCTTCTTATTGACATCAAAGTCCCTACAGATTGTAATGTACCCTTGGAGATTTTCAAAAAAAACTATCAAAATACAAAGATCTTGAAGTGGAAATCTCAAATAATGTAACTCATGAGGCCATCAATAATTCCAGTTGTAGTTGGAGTCTTCGGATTTATTGGAAAAGGTTCCGTTAGACTCATTGATTCCTGGTAGCCATGTCTTAAATACAAAAAAAAAATTCGAACTCACAAGTACAGCTCACAAAATACGAAGAGTTTTTTCTTTGTAAAATGTTTATAATGTTAGTTTTTGCGTTTGTTTTTACAAAAATGCTCAGTAGAAAATGTCATGAAGCCATTTCTGACCTTAAGCCTCTGGTTAGATCCCTGAAGGAAATGTGTATACAAAAGAAATCAAAGGAATTAATACTAATAATAATTGATCATATGAGATTTCAATATCCAAACTGATAGCATCTTTGAAGTCACCAAAACACACATCGTTGTCTTTGATAAAGAAACAATAGAATATACTGTTAGGGCGCCGCTCCTATTTGACTACAAATGGACTGTTCCCATTGCTATAGATAGCAATGGTGGATTCTCTACAGGGGAGTCGGACCGAGTCACTAGACTGACGACTCTACGACACTGTCAGCTCTCTGACTTCGGGTAGAGGGCGCTCTCTGCTTCCGAGCAGAGAGCAATAACCCGGTCGTGGTTCCGCCGAAGGGTAGAACCACGATTGGGCAAAAATAAACAGACATTTTTTGGCCCGGCTATATGGCCGGGAATACCCACTATAAAATGACCATGTGTCACATCCAGCCTACGTGGGAAGGCTAGTAAATACAGTCGTAGAGAGTCACTAGACTGACGACTCTATGACACTGTCAGCTCTCTGCCTTCGGGCAGAGGGCGATCTCTGCTTCCGAGCAGAGAGCAATAACCCAGTCGTGGTTCCGCCGAAGGGTAGAAGCACGACTGGGGAATAATAGACAGACATTTTTTGGCTGGGCCATATAGCCCGGAAAGCCCAGATTAAAACTGACCATGTGTCATATGTTGCCCTTACTGGGAGGGACAGCTAAATAGTGTCGTAGAGAGTCACTTGAGAGTCTCTAATGAGTTACTGAAGAGTCAGTGCGAGTCAGTGAAGAGTTAGTCACACTTCCGGTGGCGTACCGGAAGTAATCACGTATACACACGTCTTACGACGGATTGGACTCTTGTATCTTTCTATTGTAAATATTACTAATCACTTCTGTACATACTAACCGTCTTTCCGCGGAATACAACTTATATTCTGATTCTGTTGTTGAGTTATTCATTTATACTTGGCGACATAACATATACCCTCACCGACGTGGCTGTCCCTGTAGACCATAATATTAAAGTCAATGAATATGATAAACTTAGGAATTACACTCACCACCGGATTGAGGTACTCAGGATGTTTGGAGCCACTATTGCACCAGCTATTATTGAGTACATTGGTGCACAGGAAAAATTCGCAGAGAACAAAGAGAGTACTGGATTTTTATGTGATATCTGCCCTTCAATATGGCAGCGAATGCTGGTCAATATCATCAAAGATGAGGGAACGACTGTGAACGACCAAAATGTGGTTCCACAAAAGGATGCTGTGGAGACTATCAACCGAGCATGTTAGTGATGATCAGGTTTTGGACAGAATGTAAACGAAAAGGAAACTGATACTAAACATCAGGAAAAGACATCTAAATTTTCTGAGACATATACTGAGAAAGGGGGTTTGGAGAATCTGATACTCACAGGTTAGATAGAAAAAAGGGAGATAGGGGAAAACAATGTGTAACATACTTGACGGGCTTGAGCAAGTGGATAGCAGAGCGGGGTCTCGGCGGAGTAACAGGAGAAGGCGTGCTAATAGCCACTAGGGATAGGGAGATGTGGAGGGCCATGATCGCCTACGTTTTGAAAGAGACATGACACATTGAAGAAAAAGGTGTCTATAGCACTGAAATTAAAATCTTACATTAGGAAAATCGGAATCTTCTAAAGACCACATTGCTTAGATCTACGAAACATGCTATCTGAAGAAAAGTTGAATGTTAAGGCGGGTCATAACCTCAAAACATAGGCACGAAACAAAAAATAAATATTCTTGGTCTTAACTCGATATTTCTATATTTACAAATGAGTGCCTTAAATATCAACGACTGACCTTTTCAGATCTCATTCTGTTCATATATATATATATATATAGCTACGTGGTTTAATAAATATACATATCAGGGTACACATATGTATAATATTAATATTCAGGTGTTAATAAAACAGTGCTCAATGTAGTATGAACAGAGTTATTTTATTTATATTAATAAACATACATATTGTCCCACGTAGACAATATATATATATATATTTATATATATATATATGCGTGATTTATATATTGTATATTTGAACAGCAATCATCCCTTGTTCCCTGTTTAGGATGTGGTTTCCGGTTTTCTCTTTCCAATCTTTTACTCTTTTCCATTCTTTTACTCTTTTTTTTCTCAATTGGAGTAGATAGACTAAACTATCGCCCGGTTCACACTCCACCCACGTCTATTGAACAGGTGAAGAGGCTCATCATCTTGTTCCCTGTTTAGGATGTGGTTTCCGGTTTTCTCTTTTCCAATCTTACTCTTACGTAGCCCCCTGCGCATCAGTGGCATTACCGCCTTGCTTGGGGTGATATAATTTTTAAAAAAAACTCTTTTATGCATGTTCCATTAAAAATGAGAGACAAGGTGTGATGGTTAAGTTTTTATGTCATTTTTCATATGATTTTTTTTATTTGAGGACATAAAAATTGGACAACTGTTTTGTTTATCCGATCGCTTTCAGGTATATTTTTTAGCTATTTTCGATTCGTGTAACAGAATGCATGTGGTGTTTTGTATAATGTAGAGTAGCGGTATGTGTTCTGTATCGAACTCGGTAAGCATGTTGTTAGCGTGTTACGTGAACAATAAATGTGCTTATAAGGGTACACACATTTACAATATTATTAATCAGGTGTTAATAAAACAGTGCTCAATTTAGTATGAACAGAGCTATTTTATAAATATTAATAATATACTCATTGACCTACGTCCTCTCTCTCTCTCTCTCTCTCTCTCTGTCTCTTCTCTCTCTCTCTCTCTCTCTCTCTCTCTCTCCTCTCTCTCTATTCTCTCTCTCTCTCTTCTCTCTCTCTCTCTCTCTCTCTCTCTCTCTCTCTCTCTCTCTCTCTCTCTCTCTCTCTCTCTCTCTCTCTCTCTCTCTCTCTCTCTCTCTCTCTCTCTCTCTCTCTCTCTCTCTCTCTCTCTCTCTCTCTCTCTCTCTCTCTCTCCTCCAAGTTCAAATTTCC